>JAJJMB010011819.1:4796724-5002896 GCA_023531105.1 Papaver atlanticum
CATCTATCACTCAAAAGTCTATCTACTCTATCTCCTATTTGAGACAAAAGTCGTATAGCTATATAGACTTCGATTATACACATTTCATATTTCGAGCTGAGTTTAACTAGCTTACATATTTCTCGAAATATGTGTTTGTAAGCTTTTGCTTTAACCTAGTTCATCTTATATTCTTGACGAAAGTCAAAAGATGATCATGTGAAAATCGCCTGGTAACATCTTACATGATTTGTGTGAGACAGTCATTTGATGTAGACTCGGAATGTTTTGTATTGATCATTCGATCACTTTGAAAATTGCTTTGAAGCTAATAGTTTGAGTGAGACAGTTATTCCCGTCTTCCAAGAATGTTTCAATGGTTGAAATGAGAGTTTTGACCAATTGGATTTAAGGATAGTATGCGTACTTGCATATATGTAACCCATGTCCGGGAACCATTGTATGCATACCCGTATGTGTACTGGTTGGTTTGTGAAGTCCGGGAACCTGGTATGCAAACCGGTACGCGTACTGGCGTAAGGTTCAGGTCCGGGAATTTCTGCTGAGTTTGGACTATATGCGTACCAGTTCACGTACTGGCGAAACCCAAAGTTGGTCCGGCTACTTAGGTACGCATACCCGGACGCATACCTAAGTAGATGATGTTCTAAAATCGTTTTGTTTATGAACTAATACATTTATATATAATAAGGAATGCAATCTTTTGCAAACCGTGGCTATAATGTTCATGACTTGATTCGAGTGAATCAAAATCGATTTTACTTCATTTGAGTCATTTGAACTAGTTATGGTTAAGATGAATAAGGTTGATATGAAAGTGTTCATATGGCTAACTTCGGTTAACTATTGTTGAGCCAACAAGGTGTACACGTTTAGGTATGGTTACTCACATCTAAATGAAGTCACTTTTCATTTGTGTGTAATAAGCTAAGTTCGATCTAACAGTTGAAAGATATTATCTTGAGTCTAATCAGGTTTTCATCTAACGGTTTATATTGAATGCTTTGTTACCAAGGTAACATTGATTGCAAACCCTAATTTGAAGACTATATAAAGAAGAACTCTAGCAACTGGGAAACCTAATCCTCACACCTCCTGTGTGATACTAGTTGCGACTAGAGTCGATTCTACTTTAACCTTAGGTTTTTTACGAAACCCTGTAGGTTAACGACTTAAAGACTTCATTGGGATTGTGAAGCCAGACCCAACTATTTTCTCTGTAGTTGCGTGATCTGATCTTTTTGTTTCTATCGTTATTGAGTACTATCGTTATTGAGTACTATCATCATTTGTGATTCCACAGTATCTTGTTTCGCTACCATACGATTAAGATTATTGTGAGGTGATTGATATTTCTAGGCTGTTGTTGATGGTGGATTTTCGAAAAAGGTCAAAATCATAAAATCATGATACTGCATGTTTCTGACCCGGCTTCAGGAACACATGTGTCGGTTCATATTTTACGATCTGTGAACCGTTTCACGATCTCTGACTGAGTGAGCATTCCTCTAAAAGCCACGATGAAAATGTTTCTCGAAAGGCCTCCCCGGCTGAGCGTTCGATGATGCGCATTTCATCGTGCCATCTATGTAGAATAATAGAATTGGGCGGTCCTCTAGACATAATTGTTTGTTAGAGGGCTTAACGCCTTCAGGACGTCGACGATACTCGTTGTTCCCTGACTACATAGAGAGACCCCCTTCTACATAGAAGAATGATTGGGCGGTTCTCTGGACATAATTGTTTGTCGGAGGGCTTAACGCCTTCAGGACGTTGGTGATACTCGCTATTCCCTGACTATGTGGAGAGACCGTGTATAGATTCAGGCGGCTCTCTGGAAATAATTTTTTGCTGGAGGGTTAAACGCCTTCTGTAATACCCGGTATTTTTATTTACCGTATCGGATTGGGTTATACCCTGTAGCTTGTTATTTAGGTTGTTGTTCCTTGGCCTTAGCCTAGGTGGGTCGGTTGAAACTAGGAAAGCTAAGTGGAAATAGAGTCACCTTATTAGTTTTAATAATTAAATAAAAATGAGAAAAAAATGAAAAGACAGATATATAAATAGAGAAAATATTATTAAGGTTTTATATACCTAAAATTTTAGAAAAAGAATTTTAGAAGTTAGAAATCAAAAGGCTAGGAGAAAGAAAAAGAGATGGAGATATAGGTTTTTGTTTAGAGAAGAAAGCTATGGAGAGGAAGAAGATGAATTGGAGCTAGGGTTCTTGAGGAGAAATTCTAATTAGGAAAATCAGTGGAGAATCAATGGAATTGATGTAGAATGTGAAACCCTTTCTCTTTTGGTGTTTATTTCGTATGCCTTTGAATTGTTAGGTTTCTGAAATTTAATTGAATAAATATATATCTCTTATTGATGATCAGACTTCTCATATTGATAGAAAACATGATTAGGTATCTCTTGTTAAAATTTGAGAATTTTCTTACACAAATTCACCGTTGAATGTTCCTTGTAATTTGGATTATGATTTCTGAAATTCTGGACAGTTTCGTTTTGCTGTGATTTTGATGTTCTTGGGCAGTCTTAGTGATGTTAAAATTATTTGAGGTATAAACAAAAGTTATAGATAAATTTCTTATCTTTCATTGTGATTTGGATTTGCTTAATTTGAAACTAATATGAATTTATGGTGAATACTTTGGTAAAATGATTTTATCTGCCTAGATTTTGTGATGCGTTTGTAAAATCAATATCTTTTGATTGAGCCGTTAGTTTAATGTGAAATTTGTATATGTTATAGATAAACATATCGGGAACGTTCATATGAAATTTGAAAAAGATCGGATAAAGTTATCACTATGAAAACTATAATATAAGATTATGTAGTTAATGTGTTTGTTTAAATGCTTGAAAGAAAATTCATGTTGTTAAGCCATGGTTGCTTGTGCTGTTTGTGAAAATGATTTATAAAAGGAAATGAGTTCATGTTTTACTGTTATATGGAACATGTTTCATGCTAACGGCGGGTAATGATCCCCGAGAGTTAAATGGGTAATGATCCCCATGGGAACTTGTGTTTCCCGACCATCGATGGCGGCTGTCCGTGCCGGTAAACGATAGGTGGATGTATGAACCAAGGTTTTCGTACCGTGAATGAAACGGGTAATGATCCCCGAGAGCAGATGGGTATGATCCCCATAGGAACTTTTGTTCCTGACCATCGATGGAGGCTGTCCGTGCCGATAAACGATAGGTGGTGTACGAACCAAGGTTTTCGTATCGTGAACTCATGGCTTGTTGTGACAATATTAATTTGTGAATCATGTGTTGAAATCAAGATTAAATTATTTGTTGGAAACATATTTGGTGTTATGAACTCATGTTTTGAAACTTAAAAGGATGGATTGTTGGAAACATTATTTGATGATGTTAATTTGTGTGTTGAATCCTAAATGGATGATTTGTTGACAATAATATTGGTATTGTGAGCTTATGATTTAACAAATAAATTGGATGATTTTTTGATGAATTATTGTGAAGTCTTATTTGAAATCTTAATTAAATGATTTGTTAGAAACAATAGTGGTATTTTGAATTCACGGTTGGACAAATGAATTGGATGATTTAGTGAAAATAATATTTGTGAGGTAATGTTGTTGGTTGAAGTTGCACGGTATTTCTTATCGTATGTTATTCCTTGATAAAATCATATTGTTTCCGCATCTTTAGAGAATAGGGGTGCATTCTATTGAGCTGTCATCTCACCCCAATTGACATCCTTGCAAATTTATCAGAGTGATTCAGCGAAAGCTAAAAATGAGTAGCTTAGTGATTGAATTGTTTTATTGCATTGCTTGAAATGTAAATCTTAACTGAAATGTTGATAAAGATGTTTAATAAATTCAAATGAATCAACTCATGTATATAAAGATTTATTTATGTTAAGCATAAAAAAAGATATATGCATAAGTCTCTTTCCGACCCGTAACGCTTCGAGTTCGGATCTCCATACGGGTTTGACCCTGGTCCAGAACTCGGGGTGTTACACCTTCAGGACACCAACGCTGCATTTTGTTTCCTTATTATGCATTCTTTAGAACGAGTATGATGCTTCAACTATATCATATCTCGATTCTACAATAGATTAATTCTACCGTGACATTCACCGACTGAATTCCTAGAAAATAATCTATTTCATCTCATTACTCCGTTCCATGGCAATCCCCGGCTGATTCCATGGATTAGTAATAGATAACCAGTTTATCTCATCACTCCGTTCTTTGAATTCCCCGGATGAATTCATGGATTAGTAATAGATACACAATTCATTTTTATTACTCCGTTTCATGAATCATTCTCCGCTGAATTTCATGAATTAGTAATAATTACTCAACAATCGGGCATCTGGACTATCACCGAGTAAGCCCCAATAAAATGGTGCAAGTGTACTCAACAATGATGCGCAAACGAGCACCCAAATGCACGAACGAGCATTCGAAAACATGGAAAAATGAGGAATCCTACACAAAACAGGAGAGAGAAAATAATAAAAATAATAAAAGAGGCGCCTAGGGACCGGGCCCACCGGCCTGCCGGTCACGCCGCCGTGGCCAGTCCCCCACGCCTCTTCCCTTTATTTTATTATTTTATTATTTTCATGAATTCATGAAGACTTCTTCATTTGAGCAACTTTCCTTGTTTGAGCAAAACTCACGGTTTCTCCATATTTTCACGGTTTCATGAAAAATAATAAAAAATAGGGAAAGGTGTCGCGGGACCGGGCTACCTAGCCGGCCGGACATGCCCTAGCCTTGGACGGTCCCACACCTTGCAATCCCTTATTTTCATAATTATTATTTCCCTCATCTCATGAAACTCCTCCGTTTGAGCAAAAATCATGGTTTATTCATATTTTCTCAAATATTGCTCAAACCATGAAAAAGCCAAAAGTCAAACGATAAACCGACTAGGATACTCATGAAAAATATTTAAATATTATTATTTAAATATTCTCAAAATTTTGATCAAAGGAGCAAAGTTCTACTTTCTCATTCGAGCAAAAATCAAGAATTTCAGTCAAGATCAAACTCTTCTAAAAATCCAAAATATTGCTCAAACGCACATCAGAAAATACCGAAACTCTCAGGACTGAGACACGAACATTATGGTGACACGGGCATGCTTCCTTGACCGACCAAGGCCGGCCCTAAGGCTTGCAAGGAGCCGGTCCCACACATCTTTACAATTCTAACCTAATTTGCTCAACTGCTCATATTGGGTCCAAACTCTTTCCAACCAACTTGGAATTTTCTCAATCAACCATCATCTACTCCCACATCACCAAGGGCCGGTTCTATGCTCCCTTGGCCGGTCCCTCACTTCTCCATAATTAGGTTTTATCACCTAACGCTCAGACGAGCACTATTCTAATAAGTGATTAAACCCGCATTTAATCATCCTTTCACCAACCAGTCAACGAAGGACTTTGATGCACGCTCACTCGAGCACTTGGGCGCTGCATTGTCTTCCATCATTTCATGTAGCTGGTCACTTCTTCACTCAGTGGGCTATTTTCAATAAATCATCAATTAGTGAACAATTGATCAAAATTAGGGTTTTCGAACAAATGCTCTGCAAATCGTGATTTTGAGCAATTTCAAACACTAATAAATTTATGTTGGCTCGGCAATCAATATCTGGATAAATTATATAATATTTGGTAGGATACCAATATTTTAATTAATATTTTATTGGGTCACGTTACCTAATTCATCGAATTGAGCAATTGCTCAGTTGCTCGAATGTTGATCCAATTGTCAATATGCAGTAATTTATCAAATTGAGCAATACTTGCTCAATTGCTCGAATATTAATCCAACTATCAATATTTAGTAATTTGTCGAATAAGCTCAAATGCATATTGATCTAACTATCAATATTTCGCCAATAATTGATTCAACTCAATATTCAACAATTCGTCGAATTTACAATATTTGCTCAGACGAGCAATATCAACATCATTCAAGAGCTATACGTCTGACATGTTCAATCCGTGAATCACTGAGCATTCGTCAATCATGCTTAATTCAACAAAACTTAGACTCACTGTTTAATCAAGTCAACGACTGACTAATCAAATACACGTCTGCTTTGCAGACTCCACGTTCGTGAGACATCAATCACGTCATATGGGGGGATATTACTTAGGGTTTTTGTTTGGAGTCCTACAGCACGTGTGTTCATCCATGATGAGAAATATGAGTAAATCGTGCAAACGGTTGAAGGAGTTACCAAAGTAGTGGGTGGACGGTTCACCAAGTCTCCACACAACCTGGAACTGGTTTCACCACGATCTCCAACTTTCCCACTTTTTCACTCAAAAAACTGTCACACTTACTGGGATCAATGTGTTCATTATTCTGACAATATAAATAAGTCGTTGAATCCATAATTGAGACAGAACACAATTTTTCGAGTAATCACTCTCAAGAATTCATCAATCAACCAGAACTTATTTGAACTCAACAGTTCACAGAAAACTTGCAGAAACCCACAACACATTCACAATCCTTGATCATCATTGATCTTCCACACTTCTTAGCTTCCCTCCTATAGATCAACCCATCTCCCTCTTTGTGACCGAATTGACTCTAGAACGGCCATTGACTTGGTTTAGGACGGTGTCCTACAGATTGATCTATCTAACTTAAAAGCACTCCCGTGCAGTGCATCTGTTTGATGTTAAGCAGTTTGCTCGGTTGAGGAGTCTCGTCTGCACGGTCGTCTCTTCACTTTCCTAAAAAAACAGCAAATCGTTTTTCCCCATCTACAGATTGGCGACCACAGTAGGAGATTAATCTCTCGGTTGCAATCTCAAACTTTCACAAAATGGTTGATCTTAGGTCAGGTTCAGTTACAAATCCTAACAAAAACAATGCTAGCACTAGCAACAATGGTGGTACTCCATAAACTACTCCTGCTTCCGACATCGGTGCTGGTGATACCACTCCTCCTCAAACCAACATTGGATACCATCCCCTGTTCGACTGCTCTCCCCAATAAATCAGAGAAAATCCGCCTACCATAGCTGATCTCATGAAGGTGCAAGAGACTCTCGCCAAAAATCAGATTGACATGGCTACCACTCAGAAAGAGCTGTGCAATTATCTCAAAACTCTCACTGACAAGATGTCATAGAAATCTCAGGAGAAGGGAAAAGCCCAAGAAACATCTCCGGCTGTTGATCCTGAAGTCACTCTAATCCATGTAGTAGACGATGATAAAGTCCACAAAGCTATAGACGACCCACCAACAAAGGAATCTGCAGGCTTCATCACTCGCAAAGACCTGGAACGCTTTATGGGGACACGAAGAAAAGACAAGACACCGTCTATTCACCGTCATCAACCTCCATACCCTGCTGCTACACAGAGGATCCCTCTCCCGAAAAGTTATACCTCTCCAATGTTCACACTTTACAATAGAACATGGAATGCTCAAGAACACATCTCTCGATTCTTGGAGGCACTAGGAGAGCACGAACACAATCATGTTATCCGTCTGAAGGAATTCTCAAAATCTCTGATAGGACGAGCATACACCTGGTACAACAATATTGAACCAGGGAGCATCGCTAGTTGGGGAGAGATGGTTAATGCTTTCTACCAGAAGTACTTCTTCGTCTCAGAGCAGAATACTATCTCTGACTTAGGAAGAATGTCTCAGAAGAACAATGAACATCCGAACAATTACGTGAAGAGGTTCAGAGTCCAAGCTTTGGATTGTCATGACTCGAATGTCACTGAACAACAACTGGTGGACTTGTGCATCAACGGAATAATCCTGATCTACAGAGCCTTGCTGGAAAATCTCCGGTTCCAGACTTTCTCAGAGCTTCATGAAGCAGCCAAGCGATCAGCAACTACTGCTCCGACCTTACTGGAAAGAACAAGAGCCACAAAAGTCGAGGAACCGCGAGAAACTCGAGGAAGTGCCAGGCGCTTGATCAACAAGCAATACAATCTCCAACTTTTCATGAATGTTGCTGAAGGGAACAAGAGAAAAGCCAAAGCGCAACAACATAAGAACGCTTCTCCAACATCCCAAGCTCCTCCGAAAGCGCAAAGAAAGGATAACCAATCTTGCATAAACCACGACCCGGCATCAACGAATGATGAAATGATCAAACGGGGACTCAAACTTCCCTCTTCCAACTGAAGAAGTGATCGAGTTACTGGAAGTCTGGTTCAAGATGATGTAATCAAATTGCTGTTCATCAGAGAGAGCCAACTGAAGAAAAAACGGAGAATCCCAGGTACTGACACCTTCATAGATTCATTAATCATCCAACAAGTGACTGCAGTGTTTTGAAGTGCATCTTCAAAGAGAAGGTTTTGCCAGGAGAGCTTCAACTGGGGACTGAAGAATTACACAGGACCCTCTCCCAATCAAAACCTTCACTCTCTCTGAGCAACTTTTCAAAGAGGCAGTTCAATCCTCGGTCGAGTATATATATGGATTTCTCTATCTATCGAAGGAACAAAGTAGGACATGCTTACTGAATCACATCCGGAAATACTTCCTGAGCCTCAGCCATAGGCAAAGAGATGTATGACTGGGGATGCTTACCGCAGTCCATATCAAAGGAAAAAAAATTGGGAGAACGTTGGTTGATGCCGGCACCACTATCAACATTGTTCCACTGAAATCCCTCAGAGTCGCAGGCATCACTCGACAAGAAGCTACTCATACTCCCATCTCAATCAAAGACCATGAAAGAACGCTCAGAGATGTATATGGTTTCATCACTCTCAAAATGAAAGTTGGCTCAACCTGGACGGAAACTAAGTTTCACATAATGAGGGAAGATCCCGGATACGACATGATTCTCGAACAGACGTGGATTCATGCCGAGAAGATGACTACTGACAAAGCGTTTTTGATTGCACATCTCTCCAACGAAGAAAGTTCTGATCCATAAGATTTGGCGGACATTCCATTATCAGAGCACTTGGAGGAATTTCGAACTTTGACGAGGTTGAAACAAGAACCTAAACAAGATGCATAGACATTCATCAAAAGGTCATGCATTCAGGCAAGTCTCATTCCTCCCATGTCTATGTCATTTATTTACTCACATGTTATTCTAGCATGGGGAGTCAATTCTGCTAGCATCTCTGCTATTGCAAGACGCTATAAGTGGGTAATCTCACTTCAGCAATATTTTACCAAGTGGTTGAATCTGACATTTCTCCTAATCGAGCATCTCACTGAGACATTCATTACTAAGATGATGTTGGCAAAAAAAAAATTTGGTATTTATCCATAGCCTTGCAGGAGTGTCCATGTGTGCCACAAAATCATAAAGCTATGATGTATGCACAAGTGTTGAATCCCACTACGCAGCGAAAGGAATGCTGAATTAACAGAAGATACTCGAGGCCGAGACGATTAATCCTAAGACATTCGAAGCTTGAAGGATATGACGCTTCAACGCTCAAGCATCTAAGAAGTCTTCAAATTGTACTCCCAATCAAAGAGTACACCTTCGATAATGGCGCCTCTGGCTTCAGCACAAATATCTCGACGATGACACACTGATTCACCACCGACACGATCAAAGTGTAAGTGAACTACAATCGATAAGTCTTCACTATCCCTTGATAATACTTCTAGAGCAAATACAACATCATTCATCAATGATACAAATTCCTTCAAACACACTGGGGACTTTATCTTATTGGAAAGATTGATTCATAACAAGTCATTGCAACATGATGTGATTCCATGAAAAATCAACAACAGAACCTCTTTACATCAGAAGCCACTGCACGGCTGAGTAACTTCTTATCTTCACCAATTACATCTAGAATGAAGGCCACTGCTGCTTTTTGCCGCAACAACGTCGACTCACTGACGAAGCCAGTTAACAGTAAAGTCATACTGATCAGGAGAATTCGGGTTGTACTCCCAGTACAACTTCATCTTATGGATGCTCAAACCACCAACTAATTCATGAATGTAAAGGCTCATTGGATGGAGGAGCAAAGGCTATGTCGATAAATCATGGTTCTAACCTTTTCAGTCTCTTAAGCAACTCCGACCATAGTATCGGCATCAACAAGGATATTTGGAGGAACTCCATCCATGGTCTCAGCATCAACAAAAAATGTCTGGAGAAAATTCAATCGTGATCTCAGCATCAACAACGATCTCAGGAGCAACATCCTCATGATATGGATTTATCAACTAACCATTCTCTGAAGTATTTCTCGATGAAGCGGACTTCTTCAATCACTAATGATTCATATCAAGATGTGTAGAAGTGAAAACATGTTAACATGAGCGTCTTCCAAAAGCTTGTACGATGGACGGACACAAGCCAAAGTCTTCTACAAGATGTTCGTCTATGTCTCTGCTACAACATACCAAAAGGGCGCATCAATTGGACATTCAAGCTGAAAGATATGGCATTTACCATCAGGTATATGGAATCTGAAAATTTGCACGGGAATACAATTTATGAATGTGCATGCGTCATTGACTGACCTACACAACTCCAAATGGAGAGAATCTTTTCTCATATGATAATTCAGTATCTTATCTTAAAAAATAGGGGTCAAGCACCGAATTACACGTCGTATGAGGTTCCTACAGCTTCCAGAGCATACAACATGCAAGCAGCAACTCTTAGATGGGATTCATAACCTCCACAGTCGATCAATGTCCACCAGGACCTTCCACTAAGTCCTTCATCAAGGTACCTCCAACTTCGACCACCTAGGTCTTTACATCAAGCTTTTGTACTTGGGTCCTCTATGTAGGTCCTACCATAAGAAGGGAAAACGAAAGGGAAAGAATTAACAAAATACAGGGGACTGACGGTCCACTGATCATGACGATAAGTTTCATAGTCCAAGACCCGTGGCACCGGACTCTCCTGTGCTAATCATTCATCATAAAAGGAATTCTACCACTGGAACATGCAACCATGGTCATTACATCATCTCCTCTTGAGAGCAACCTCAATTATGGTCATGTGACCAGGGTTTCAGAAGTGATGTTTCTACGACCGACAGAAGCAAGATGGCACTGCAAGTACCATGCTCATGTATCAATCAAGGGGTTCAGATTGAAAATTAATAAATGGCATCTAAATCCTTCATCAAGCGTTCAAGACACAAGCAAATGGCCTAAAGACACAAAAGAGACGTTTTACAGCAAGACTGTCTGAAGTGATTTTACACTATCCTATATAAAGCGACGATCTGGGAGCAATTGGTAAGGAATCTAAGGTTTAGTCATATGTCATTATCTTTGTATGGATGTCCTCTACAACATATCCAAAATTCACATAAATTGGATAAACTAGCAAAGAGATGTGGCCAAAACATTGGACTACATGCCAGCTGAAAATTTTATGGAAGTCTCCTGGAAGTGTACTGTTTCGCCTATTTCGTCTCCTAAACATGCTCAAAACTCAAAAACCTTCTCTACTAAAGCTTGGGAATTTCCTGGGCATGAAAAAACATTGGTAGATCATGAAAATCCAACATCGGACGAAGATTCTACAGCGTTTTTACTGAAAGACTGAAGTCTGGATTTTTCTGGTGACGTATTTCGGCAAAATTTCTCATATATTCGTATGGATTCTCATTCATTCATTCACAAGTCAGCAATTTCATACTTCTATGAAGAAATTACAGGAGGAATACTTACTTGAGGAGTCTCTAAGCCGTTCGAAGGACTAATGTTGTTGAAGTCACCGTTAGTGGCATTACTACCTCCATTCAGTTCCGGGTTTTGAAGATTCTCCGTCTCCTCATTTTCCAAGGAATAATGTGCTTCATCAATATGTTGTTTATCCGCAAATACATCAACAACAATTTTTATTACTTCATTCAAGGAGATGCCATGATCACTTGCAAGAAAAGAGATACTTACATCAACTCCCTCATCGGTGTTGGATTCCTTAATTGTTTGCCCAGGAGCAAGATGAAGACTGTCAATGATCAATGGAGCAAAATTCTGAGATTAACAAGCATTTGTTTGTGATCCTAATTGTACGGATAAGAAAAGTCATGACGGAGGAAACATCGACAACTCACCAAAGAAACGGCTGGGGACTGCACGTCATTTACTAACATCCTGTAGTCCTTACTTCTGGGTTCTCCGCCATAACAATAAGAAAACAGATGTTTTCAATCATTGGTATACAATTTCATAGTATTATTATATCGAATCAAAGTCCAATTGCATCACAACTTTGAAATAATACTATGGTGATATGTATCACTCCCCCTTAGTTAATACTTCCATCTTACAATGAAAACCACTCCCCTTTACATAAAGATCCGTAAATCATATGTATGTAGTGTGAACTACCAAATTCTCAAAAAGATAATTCATTACTAAAAGAGAACATATCAACTTTGTTTCGATGATTTCACATAGTCGAAACTTAGTGTATTCATCAAGGAATTTATAAAGATACAAGATAACTCCTACAACATTCCACAGCCGCACTCCCCACAAAGATATAGCAATTAAGCACAAGTTCATTTAAGAACTCTCCCCCATTTGATGTCATTCCAAACAGAACAACATGAGCGACCTTACTTTTACAAGAAAAGAAGGATTTGTTTGGACGCAATTTTTTAATGTTCAAAATATCATCAATTAAATTAATCACAAGAGAACCTTTATGATTAATTTAACCGGAAATCACTCAACATAAGAAAAACTTACATAGTCATATAGTACTTTCACATAAAAGTGGATCATGGAAAGATAAATACTACGGAATTTTGTAAAGTCCATTCTATCTTTTATCAATATTTGCATAAAGACATAATAGACTTAACTTTTGAGCATTTATGAGATACTAGCACAGTTCACGAACGTAAAGGCATACATCTCATAAGAAATTGCAATATATGAAATCAAAAAGATTAAATACTACAAAAATCATCTTCCAAATAACTTAGAATTTAAATAAACAAATCTAAAAACATTGCAAGATGAAAATCGTTGGAAATAGCTATGTGTAATCACAATAATTGCTATACCAAACCCTAGTTTTCCTTCTTAAACATAAGAATAAATTCTCATAAGAAGTTTCCTAGACCTCAATTAAACCTAAAACAAAAAACGTACTAACATCAAAGTACACTTTCGGAACCCTCACGGGTTTTAAGACCTCTGAGCTTGTGATTGACAGCATCTACTGCTTCTTCGAAGAAGATATCCTCATTGAAAAGATCTTTAACATGCGTCTTCATGAGAACAAGGTCAGAATTAACCTTTTTCAACTCAGTTCGTAACACATCGAGACCTTTCATAGTATCAACGAGCTTCAGTTTTGCTTCCTCAAAGTATTTAAGAAAATCATGAACAACTTCAGCAGAAACCATCTCATCATGTTCTATATTTTGCTGAGTATATGCATAATAGCATAAGACATCAGGATAGTCTTCAGAGTTTTGAGATTTGACAATGTCATCTTCTACTAGTGTTCTTTTTTTCTTCCCTTTGGATCCGTAACCAATACCCTTATCAAGAAATCCTTTCGTAAAATCACAATTGCGAGAAGGAGAAGACATTCTTGATAAAAAAAAAACTTAGAGTGAGATAACTCAACTCAATAGGATAGGTATATGAACGGTTTCACAGGGAATCTATTTTTAGGGTTTTTAAAATCGGTTCGTGACATGTAACAACGGGTACCCATACGAACATCAACTTAACCCATGAACGAAAACTTAGAAATGCTGTAAAGTCCCATCTACAAAGCATAATGGTTACACAACAATATTTTGCTCATTCAAAATTTTCTTTCACAAATCTTAGCTCAATAAATTTTATATTCTCACAAGAGGAAAATTTAGAGCACAAGATTGGCACAAAAGCTTATTTGTGATCCACTTAATGACAAAAAAACTTTGGAGTGAACTTTAACCAAAAAAAAAATAGTTATGCAAAGTTGTCTGTAGACAATAGTCTAGCTATGAATGAGAAGAAAATTGCTCAACTAAACAGAGAACATTTTGCCATCAAGTATACCTGATTATTAGCACATCTTACTCAATAGGATTTTTCATGAGTAAGACTTCAAACCTTGTGATTAATTAACACATGTATGAGCTTTATGCTCATCAAATGAATAATTTACACGATTAAACCTCTTTTTTCTTCTAATTTTTAGAGGAAACCCTTTTTGATGTGAAAGAATATCATAAAACTTACTATCATCAAAATATGAGACTAAGTTTGAATCCTTACTTGAAGAGGTTTTTCTGGAGGAATTTGACAGCCTGTTGATAAGATCTTTATACCCTTCAATTATCAAATTTAGGTTATCCATCATATCTCTATTGTTGTTTACACCTTCTGGTACCTTTTTCATACCTGGAAAAACATCCCCCACCTTAGTTTGAGGAGGGTCTTTTTGAAATCTACTTGACCGATTCGTGTTAACGCTGCTATTACAGGTTCGAACGTTATAAGATCAGATTGAACTGACTTTCCTGGAAAGTTTCACAGGGTGAGTGCTAAAATCGATTGATTTAGACATATGAATGTCAGTTACACCTTTGAGTATTAAATCTAAGGTTTGTTGAAGTCGACCAATATAGTTGTCATCCAACCTTAATTTGCACATCCGTCGAACATGTCCTTTTGAATCACAAAAGAGACACACTTTCTGATCACCAGAGTGATTAGAGTGAATAGGTTTAACAACATCATTAGAATATTTCTTCCTTCCGTGAGATGTGGTGATTCATTGATCAGAGGAAGTTACAAGCACATCTTTATTAATAGGAAGGGTTTGCAATTTAGCTTCTGAAGCTAATTTCATAAGAGAAACATGATTACAAGTCGTCACGTTTTCTAACATCTCAGTTGTGTCAGAAGCAATTGGTATATTGGACTCTGTAGAACAAACCTCACATTGAATAAAGGATTTACTCAATAGATGTTTAATTTCTAAAGAATTCTCCTCAAGTTTGGCCTCGAGTAAATTTCTTGACAAACTTACTTCGGCTTTTTCTTCACGAAGAATCTTTAGTTGAGAGTCACAAACATTAACCATACCAATAAGCATATTGACTTTGGGTTTCATCCCAATAACTTCAATGGACTGAATTCTAGCTTGTCTTAGAATCACTACACTTTCTTTGGATGCTTTCCTTTCTACTTCAGAGTCAGACTCATCAGTAAGGTAAAAAGGATAACACTTATCAATATTTGTTTGTTTCATGGGAACAAGATGTTCATCTATATTGAGTCGGAAAAGTCTTTCTCTTTAATAGATTCCATATAAACAGAACTTTTATTCATGGTAATGCGTTTGTCAGAGATAACACTTTTGTCCATAGAGTCAGATTGCTACAAACACAGACTTATGAAGTCTTAGCGAGTTTTCCTGCTCTGATACAAATTGAAAAAAGCGGGGGTATTACAACCACACCGAATAATTCATTCGACAATCTGTATGGACTAAACTCTAATATAATTTCGAGAGCACCAACTTAAAAGTGAGACTCAATTAAGAAGTATATCACAGAGTTTTATCTCTTTCTCAATACAATCAGCAAATTGAACAGATAGAAATCCGTGAGCTTGATTGATATGAGAAATAACTTGGACGGTACCAAAGACCAATGCCAAGTGTTAATCAAGTTTTATCCAACAAACAAGGTCAGATTTATAAACTGTGATTGAACTACGCATAACCTGTGATATTTCAATTATATAAACAAATATAATGCGGAAAAAAAATAACACATACACCAGAAATTTTGTTAACGAGGAAACCGCAAATGAAAAAAAACTAGGGACCTAGTCCAGCTTTGAACACCACACTATATTAAGACGCTACTGTTAGAGCACTGCTCGGTCGAACTCGTAAGCGTTGCTATCTCAAGCTTGTTGTCAAGTTTAGTTGCCAAAACTATAAGTGTTGATTTCTAGTCTACTTATAGCTAAGTCTCGGACTAGGATAGAAAGTGTAGTTGAGCTCTAGAATCCACGGCGTTCATCATACAAAGACGAAGAACTACTCAAGGAACTGGTGGAACTTTGTTAGAGCATAGCTCGGTTGAACCCACCAAGCGTTGGTATGTCAAGTTTGGTTGTCATATTTTAATGAATAAAAACTCATTTAAAGAGTCGCTTGACTATATACTAGAGTCAACTTCGTATATGTTAGCTTGAAAGTATTAGGATACGAGACTTACAAATATTACATGAAGACTTGAAGAATGTGAAGAAGTATGGAGCTACAACGACAACATCATCCTTCCTCTTGAGGTTAGTAATATTTGACTTGAACTGTTTCATTCCCTAACGTATCTTTCAAGTCATGCATATTGAAAACATAACTGCGAAGCTGTGTATGATACTCTAGTTAGACATAGTATTAAGGAATACAATACGAGGTTTATTGCTTAACCATTAAACTTTGTATATAAGACATCGACATGATCATATGAATGCTATTATGATTATGTATGGGTATGAGTGAAGATTTCATCCTAGGAAACAATGTTTTACATTCGTTTAAAGGACGTAAGTTCATAAACTTGTTTTGTGAATCGAAAAGGAAATCGCTAGGCTTATTGGTATTGTTATTCATTGCAAATCTATTTTGAATTACCAATATGTGTGTTTAGTATAACCGCCCATAAACTTGTTTATGTATCTTGGTAAAACTATTCACAAGGCCTGACTTATGTATTGGTATGACACTTATTAGTGAAATCGATCTTAAGTAATCACTCAAGATGGTATGATCGATGCCTTGTAAATAGAAACTTTATCTAGTCATCGGGGAACCGATCCTAGTAAGAGGTGCAACAAATTTACAAGAGGGAATCGATCCTTGTAAGAGGTGCAACACGTTTTTTGTAGATGGGGGAACCGATCCTATGAACATGTGCAACAAGTTTGTAGTTTTAGGGGAACCAATCCTATGGACATGTGCAACCGAATACAGGTAGTTACCATAAGTTGTGGGGAACCGATCCTAGTACCTAGTCAACCGAATTTTGGTAACTAGCGTGACTATGAACAGTACTCACATGGAGGTAGAACCAGACTTGTTTTGGTAGAACCGTGAAACCCGTGATTGGTGATTTGATAGGATAATCAATCACATAGTTCTTGGAATTCAGACGAACCAATTCTAAACTTGTTTGGAAGTGTGGCAAATCGTTTCCAAGATTGTAAGTATGAAAAAGGACTTGCAATGTAAAGATGTCGACATACTTTAAACATGTGCAGTAACTCTTATCATTAATTGTTCAAAGATATTCCTTAATAGCTAAAGGAGAATCCCAGGATCGAAATAAATTGAGAATCTTTTATTTAAGGTTTCTTAGTTTTTATATGCTATTTAATCTCCAGCAATTAAATGCATATCTTTAGAAAATAATATTTATTAATGTGCATTTATTGATTATAGATTTTTCTAATGGGATTTCGGTCAATATTTGGACAGTGCAATTCCAGGAGTTATGAAAACCGATTTTGTGTTTATTGCATATCTTTGAGAATATTCGGTTTTGGAAATTCCTTGGTGTCCAAACTTCCTTGTCTATAAATATTGAAGTTTGCATTTTCTAGCAAACTAATCCTCAGAGCCAGTAAAACTACCTCAGTTGTGTTGTTAATGGTGGAGCCGCCTATCGGAGAGGAAAGTACCCTAATTAGGAGAAATCTCTTACGTCCGCTCAGTTTAAAGACTTCTTTGGGATTGAGTAGCTCTATTAGTACCGTTGGTGGGAAACTAGATAATTGCAGTTTATTATTAGTTTTCGATTGATTTGATTGACTAACGATTGTTGAAATTTGATTGCACCTAGTTTTTTTATGCTTGAGAATCTTCTCTTCTGATATAAGATTCACTCAAACTAGATCGAAGTTTCGACGGGGATATTTAGACTGTTTGTAGATCTAAAGACATCTTATGATAATCCAACGTTAACAGACTCCATTCTGTGTATGATTGATCAAAAGAGATTCAAGTTGATTGTGTGCAGGTGCTGATTGAAGATTAAAGAAGATTTGAAGACAAGAATACTTTTTGGGTTCATAATCTTTGGTGTGCACAATAACTTGTTTCGGCTGGAAATGGATCCAACTATAATCGGTTTATCTTTGTGATAGATTGGATTGATTAGTTGAGTAGATCGGCATCAATACACTTCTTTGTGATTAATAGTATTGATTGCATAGTCTAATAATTACTTCGGTAGTTATTGAGAGATTGATCTAAGGACCCGACAAAGGAGTTTATTGGTTAAACGGAAGAGCCTTTGTCAAACTCATATCACGTTGGTTGAAAAGAGTTGTTACCGAACAGATTTGTTGTTCCTTTACTGTTTGGAATACGAACCAAAGGACTTTATAAGTTGGAGGCGCAGGGATACTGAGGGAACTAGGTGAACTATAGGTTTAGTTGCTTGATCTCAACTATACGAAGTTGGTTTGATTTTTTATAGCGGCTTAATTAAATTATGGACTAGGTCTCGGGGTTTGTCTGCATTTGCGGTTTCCTCGTTAACAAAATCTTGCTGTGTCATTTATTTTTATTTTCCGCAATTATAATTGTGCTTATTATAATTTAAAGTAAATTACACAAACGTTAATTCCTATTTTACTTGATAGACAATCCCTAGAGTTTGGTTAAGTCAAAACCTATTATCAAGTAAACATACTTCGTTGTTGTATTGTCTCGATCTTGTATCCATAGATGATCACACGAAATGTGAACTGATTAGTTGTATTGTCTCGACTCAGTCCATAGACAATCACTTTCGAAAAAGGACTTATAGGTGGAAAAGTTTAAGATTGAGGTATATTTGGGTACCCTCGTCTTTTCAAACTTCATCGACTAAAAGGTATGTGGAGACTTGAACTTATCTATCACTCAAAAGTCTATCTACTCTATCTCCTATATTGAGACAAAAGTCGTATATCTATATAGACTTCGATTATACACATTTGCTATTTCGAGCCGAGTTTATCTCGCTTATCTTTTTCTCGAAATATGTGTTGGTAAGCTTTTGCTTTGGCCAAGTTCATCTTTACAAGTGACGAAAGTCATGTTGGTTATTTCAATATCTTGAAAATTGCTTTGATAAAAAATAGTGTGTGAATAACCTCTATTTAACATCCTCTAAGAATGTTTCAATGATTGAAATGAGAGTTTAGAATATACAACCTTGAATGGATATAAACATTGTATGTGTACTCATATGTGTGTAAGTCCAAAATCCTTGAACCAAAGTATGTGTACTTTGCTGCTCAGGATAACCAGAACTAAAGTCCGCGTACCGGTACGCGTACTGCCGGAAGTTCACGTCCCGTGAATTTCTGCTGGAGTTTGTGAACTGAAAACAAACTTAATCCGGGTACTTAAGTATGTGTACCGGTATGCATACTTGAGTGGGTTATTTTATAAAAACAGTTTATTCGTGAACTTAAACTTATATAAACTAAGGAATGCGTATTTGCAAAACGTGGTTATAAAATTCATGGATCGATTCGAGTGAATAAAAATCGTTTTTGCTTCGATTGTGTCTTGTATACTTCTATGAGATCAAAGCAATTGAACAACTCTCTAACTAGTTCTTTTGAGTCATTTGAACTAGTTATGGTGAAGATGAATATGGTTGATATGAAAGTGCTCATATGGCTAACCATTTGGTTAACTACTGTTGAACCAACTAGGTGTACACGTTTAGGTACGGTTACACAAACCTAAATGAACGTGTATTTCATTTATGTATAACAAGCAAAGTTCGATCCAACGGTTGAAAGATATTAGCTTGAATCTAATCAGGTTTTCATCTAACGGTGAATATTGAATGCTTTGTTACTAAGGTAACTTAGATTGCAAACCCTGATTTGGAGACTATATAAAGGAGAACTCTAGCAACTAAGAATGTTAATCCCCACACCTCCTGTGTGATACTAGTTGTATAAGCTAGAGTCGATTCTCCTTTAACCTTAGGTTTCTATCGAGACCCTGTAGGTTAACGACTTGAAGACTTCATTGGGATTATGAAGCCAGACCCAACTATTTTCTCTGTAGTTGCGTGATCGGATCTTGTTGTTTCTATCTTATTGAGTACAATTGTAAAATTAGATCGAGATTAATTTCTCCGATAGGAAAGATAGAAAAGTAGTCACAAACATCTTCGTCTCATCGTTTGTGATTCCACAATATCTTGTTTCCCTAGTCGATTAAGATAATTGTGAGGTGATTGATAATTCTAGGCTGTTCTTCGGCAATATAAGTCTGGGTTATCAATTGGTTCCTGTTCTCCTTGATTTATCCAAAGACGGAACAAAACTTGTGGGTATTTCTGTGGGAGAAAGATTTATCTATTCCTGTAGACTTTTCTGTGTGATACGGATTTTTTTATTAAAGTCTTCGACTTTGGGTTGTAGCAACTCTTAGTTGTGGGTGAGATCATCTAAGGGAATCAAGTGCGTAGTATCCTGCTGGGATAAGTGTGAGATTGATTGGGGTTCAACTGCAGTCCAAACCGAATTTAGTTTGTAGTAAGCTAGTGTCTATAGCGGCTTAATATAGTGTGTGTTCAATCTGGACTAGGTCCCGGGGTTTTTCTGCATTTGCGGTTTCCTTGTTAACAAAACTTCTGGTGTCTGTGTTATTTCTTTTCTGCATTATATTTTGTTATATAATTAAAATATCACAGGTTGTGCGTTGAATCAATCAATTGGGAAATCCGACCTTTGGTTGTTGATTGAAATTGATTGATACTTGAACATTGGTCTTTGGTACCGTTCAAGTTAATTTCTCTTGTATTCAATTAGACTCGCATATTTCTATTTGCTTGAGTAAGTATTGAATCGAGAAATTGAGATATAACTCTTTGATATACTTTTTATTAAGATTGAGTCTGACTGTCTAGTTGATTCTCTTAAAAGTATATTGGAGTTAGTCCATACAGATTGTTAAGCGAATTATTGGGTGACGTTGTTGTACCCCCACCACTTTTTCAATTGGTGTCAGAGCAGGCAAACACGTTTAAGACCTTATAAGTCTGTGTTTGTAGCGATCTGACTCTATGGACAGAAGTGTTATCTCTATAAACGTACCACCAGTCTTCAATGGATCAAATTACTTGTGGTTGAAAATTGCTATGCGTGCCTTTCTTCAAGCGCATGATTTTCAATCATGGGTTTATGTAGTTAATGGCTATGATGCTCCCGTTGTGGAAGTAGGAGATGCAACCGTACCTAAAGATATTGGTGCATATGACGTTGCCGAGATACTTGCTGCAAAGCAAAATTCCGAAGGTTTGAATGCCATCATACATGCCATTACCCCAGATCTTCAGCACCATGTGACTACGTGCACTCGGTCTAAAGATGCTTGGGATATCTTAGAAACCGTATTTGAAGAGAATACCAGTGAAAAGGAATCCATGCTTCAAAACCTAAATTCCGATTGGGAAAACCTTCGTATGGCAGATGAAGATACATTTGATGAGTTTAATCACAAAGTGTCTGAAATTGTTAATGCATCCTTTGCATTGGGTAAGACTATTCCTTAAAAGGACACTGTGATAAAAATTCTCAGATCACTGCCATCTAGATACAATTCTAAGAAGCATGCCATCGTTGAGGGAAATAACCTTGATGCTCTTTCCAGAAATACTCTGGTTGGGAAGTTAAAGATCTTTGATCATGAGCATACATCCAAATCTGGGAAGGATGTTGCTTTTAAAGCACAGAAGAACACTAAATTACTTTAGAAAAGTAAAAGTGTTTACATCTCTGAAGATAATCTTTCGGAGACTGATTCATCAGATGAAGATCTTGACAAGTCAGTCTCGTTGATCACAAGACAGTTTAGAGATCTTCTATTGAAGACAAGTAAACGGTTCTCCAGAGACAAACTCATATCGTAAGTTAAACCTCACAATCAAATTCCTCCTAAAAACAGGAATGCTGACGAGGATATGCCACAGTGCTTTAAGTGTAAAGGTGTTTTGGGGTAAAAACTGTTTCTGCTGTTTTGGGTAAATTTGGGTGTGTTGATGAGAAACGAATTCAAACCCTAAAAAAATGTACTGCACGGGAGTACTTTTAGATTCGAGAGATCAATCTGTAAGACTCTGGCCTAAACCAAGAAATGGCCATTCCAGATTCAATTCGGCCACAAAGTGAAGGAGAAGGGTTGATCTTAGGGAGGGAAGCGAAGAAGGTGTTTGAGATCAGAATGTTGAATTATGAAGGTGTGGTTGTTTTATGACTTGTATCAGAATATGGTTTCTGGATACTTGTGTTGATAACACTTGTGTTCTTGTCTTTGAAATAGGTTGAAATCCTATTTATACAAGTACAGTTCGAGCACCCCTGATCTCGTAGGAAGTGGAGGTGATTAAGTAGTGGAGAGGTGGGGTTGTGTACAAAGTGGTGATTACCACGTTTCCATTATGAGGGAAAACTGGTCACACTTTCACCCACTACTCTTATTGCTGTTAACCGTCCGTTCTTTCCTGACACTTTCTCGTAATGGG
The DNA here is from genome assembly GCA_023531105.1 of Papaver atlanticum. Lineage (NCBI taxonomy): Eukaryota > Viridiplantae > Streptophyta > Magnoliopsida > Ranunculales > Papaveraceae > Papaver > Papaver atlanticum. The sequence goes on from JAJJMB010011819.1 coordinate 4,819,245, forward strand.
CGCGTTGCACGCCGCACACTGTAAACTGCCAGACCAATACCCCAGTGAGCATCCCCCAGTTTGTGACATGTTTGATGTCTCGAGTAAATGGGTGAAGTCATGAGACTCTCCGCTAAAAGTAGCACATAGTGCTTTTAAGTCAAATAATAAATTATTTGTGAAATCAATATTTATAAAACATCGCTTATGATCGATGTATATAAAGCATCGCTTTTAAACAAGCAGCTAAAAATAATCGATGTAAGATAACATTGTTGTTTTATAGCTCGTTCAAATAAGTCGCGAATTGAACGTCATAAAAAAGTATCATGACTGGCCACCTTTGGGCGATCATTTGGGAACCCTATGGGTGAGCTACCACTTGGTCGATCGCTCCCTGTGGAAGAGGGGTGGTCGATGATCACAGCGTTACCTTGTTGGCCTCCTGAAAATAAATCTAAACCATCCGACTAGGCTAGCAAAGTTGGATGGACGATATGATTTGCGGCAGTTGCGTACTGCCGTTGGATTATGTAAACAGCGCGGCCAGCCTCTTTTGGGTTAATGTTCGGAAGCGCTGGGCGCTAGTTTGAGCAGGCCGATCGTCCATGTGCAAAGGTGGGTCGTCAGTGAGCACGCTGATGTCTCCTTGGATGCCTGAAATTGGATCTAAGCCACTCGATGTGGCTGGCAAAGATGGATGGTTGTGATCGATTTGCGACTGTAGTGTGTCGCCGCAATGAAAACTAGGGTTTCCAAAGCAGCGTGCTCACCCTACTTTGGGCGAACGATTCTATACACTCTTGGCTTGCCGTGGACAAGTCGATCGATCATGGTGTAGCTGGGTCGCCGGTGAACACGCCGGCACTTCTTTGATCGTTTGAAAGAAAATCTAAGCCGTCCAACTAGGCTAGCTTAGTTGGGCGGTCGTGATGTGTTTGAGACCGTTTTTGTCGGTTTTAGCTCGTTTGAGCTCTCTCTTTTTAAAAAAGCGCGATCACCCATGTTTTGGTGAGCGTTCAAGGGTGTAGCGGATAAGTTAAAGGAATTTCGACCGGTCGGGATGTTAGTGGGCCTGCTGGTGTTTATCATGACGATCACCTAGTTCCGCTAGGAGTAGGCTAGGCTTGTTGAATTTTGTGGCCAAATCGTGTGGCCATGATCGTTTCTTAAGACTGATATGGATAGTCTAGATTTTCCTTAAGGAATTTAAACGCGTTCGATCGCGCTATCTTTTAATTAAAAAGTGTGTAAACAAGATGATCTCTTTATTAGAGAGTTGTGTAGCCTACGTGAGTGTTTTCATGCAGGTCTCAATACTGAAACTTCGGGAGATTCATGCTACTCCGCTGTGAGTGAACATTAATCGTCATGTCATGCCAATATTGAGAGTTCGGCTGGGAAAATAGCATAGGAAAACACCAGGCAGATCATGCATTAATGAATAATGCGATAGGTTAAAATTTACAGAAAATCCGGGATTGTTGCTTCACGCACCATTCTGGATAAATTTCGTAAATATGTTGAATTGCTCAATACATATGTAAGTTAAAAGGTTTATGCACTCATCACTTTCAAATGGATTTGTCACTTTGCAAGATGACAGCGTATTCAAATACAGGGCTTCACGATTTTAGCCCTAAACCGAAAACCACCATCAACATTAAGTCCCCTGCTTAGCACGTAATAGTGGGGTAAGCACTAGATGGTGACAGACGAAGAAATTCACAAGAGAAGTTCAGCGTACATTACCAGGATAGAGGCTGGCTCGGTTCTTGAGCAAGATACGTTTCTTTTCAGTATACGTCAGTTATCTTCTGATAGATAAACATCCATTTGATTGTTATCCCGCATCTGAAGCCTTTATTCACGGCAGGTAGAGACTCATTTTTTACCCGGGATCCTGCTGGTTTGTGGAATATAAAGAGAAGTGTTTGAGCCTTGTCCCCCTACCGATCATTATAGAATTGCATTCTTATTCATTCTAGGTATTGCTCCATACGTCTCATTTAATTTGATTTTTGATTTTTTTTATCGATTGTTGATATAATCATGGTGCCTCTTCGCAGTATATGATGGGAACTGCCGGTGATGATTATTCTTCAACTTCTCTAGAGAAGAGTTTTAAAGTTGACAAACCCAGAGCTAACGCTTTCGAGGAGGTGATGACCAAAATAGATTCTCCGTTTCGCGAAGCTGGTCGTGCTATATAGGGTATGTCTCTTGTGCACTTATGCGTCATTCGAGAACGTGTTCAAGCTTTTCTGGCTTCAGTTAGTATAAAGGAGAAGTAGAGACTTGATGAAGCGTCTCATCCCCCGAGTGCCAGGGCTGAAAGATTCGCGGCTCGATTAAATTGGAGGAGCGTTGAGCATAAGAAATCTCCAGGTGGGAATAAGTATGATTACCCTATTCATAATGGGATCATAATTCTCGATTCCGATGTGGATGAACCAGAGCATCTTCAAAAGACTGTTGGGGAAGTTTCTGAAAAGGATGTTGGTGCAGCTTCCAAAGAAGAGGTTGAAGTAGCTGCTGTGGAGGATATCGAAGCGACTGCTGGAGGGAACGAAGTGGCTTCTGGGGAGAACATTGGAGCGGCATCTGGAGAAGATGTTGAAGCATCTCCCAAGGAAGATGTTGAAGCGTCTCCTGGAAGGAACATTGAAGCAGCTGATGAGAGAGGTGTTGAAGTGGCGTCCGAAGGGGAAGTCGAGGTGGCTTCTGGAGAGGATGTGGGGGCGCCTTATGAAAAAGATGTTAAAGCAGCCTCCAACAACGGCTCTGGTGAAGGCGTTGTTGATCCCGCTGATAATTAGATTTCCCACTTGTTACTTTCTTTCGTAGAAGAATATGTTTTCGTAGCTTGTAGACATTTTTGGTATTCAGTGGTTTTTTTGTTTATGTGATTGGAGCTTGAACCTTATCAAAAAAATAGTTCTTTTATTCATGTTATCTTGATACTCTAGTTGTAGCGCTCTCCAGTAAGGTTTCGATAGAATCTCCCCATTCCACTGAGGTGCGGTCGATGGGAACGCGACACTCGGTGATGTGTTTTTCTTTTATGTGACCGCATATCACTTCCATGATAACTGTCCACCTCCAATTGATAGTGCGTTGCAATCCATGTGGTGATTGAGGGGCTGCTTCATCATTGAAACAGGTTGCACTTCAGGGTACAAAAGGCGCTTGCCTTAAAAATCACACACTGATCGCTTGAAAATTTCCTTGCCCTTTTCTTTCTTCACGTACTCTCCTTTTCGGTGTTTCTTGAAAGATATGAGATGTTTCTTTTAGGGTTTTGTCTTTCTGGTTTGAATTGATGGGTAATGATTAGACTTTAGGCTTGCTCGAGACTTTGTGTCATGATTCAGAAGTAAAGAGATCTCTAAAAGGAAACGATACTTCGATTAACTGAAAAATTGAAACCCTAATTATGAATGCAAGCAGTGCAATCATTTTGGAGGAATTACAAATATTGCATGAAAATGGGAATTGCTAGAGAAAATACTAAAGAGAACTCCTTGAGGAAAAGGTAACACACGTCGTTTTAGGTATTGAAAGGTTTGAGCCATCGTGAGTGAATTGTCATGCCTTCCAGTTTGTCAGCATTGATGAGCTTGCAGTAACCCCCTAAGATAACATCTTCCACTAGGTATTGCTCGTATTTCCCTTCTGTAGATGAATCAGGCTGAGTGGTAACTTTCACTACCATATCTCAAACTTGGAATGGATTTGGGCATTGCGCCATTACTTTCCCAGATTCCTTATCTTTAACTGTGACAGCTTCTAAACTCTTGATAAAATACTTGAAAGGACCAGCATCCCATTCACATCTCCTAGTAACGGCTGGGTTGATAATCGGATCGAGTCCCCAGGCATTGGTTGCAGAAAAGGTTATTCAATAAGACTTACTTGGGTTCGGAATCTTCGAATGTACATCGATGGGCTTTCTCCAGGTAGTTATGTCACATTGGCAAGTTGTTGATACGGCAACAAATGATCTTTTGGGTTGGACGGCTTGCTGGAAATCCTTTCAGGTATAGACACTGGCAAAGGACACACTCCTAACCTTTCTTTGTTGTTGTACACCCACGAACGGCCCAGAATCATATCATAGTTCGGGCATTCTTTAACAATATGAAACTTGCCGCGTGTTAGAGCATCTCCTACCTTGATTTGGAGATTAATGTACCCGTAAGCATCCTTCGATTCTCCTTCTGCACCTTTAATCACAGTTAGGCAGTGAAAAACTTCCTGCTTTGAAATCTTCGCACCTCTCAGATTCTTGACAGTGACAATATTGAAATCAGATGCTGCATCAATCAGTGTGTTGTCAAACTCGACATCTTTTAAGTGAGCAGTGGTTAGGAGTCCCCAGTTGCATTTGTTAGTCGCGCTTCCCAGTAAAGATTGGGGCATAGGAGTGGCTTCCCTGACTGGAAACTAACGCTCACCTGATACAACACGGTTGAGGGTTCCAAACATGTCTTGACGCTGCGCCTTGGAGAAATACATAATTTCATATAAATGCTCCATCATAGACTGCACAGTTTTGTGGACGGAGTCCCCAGAAATCATGCAACTCCTGACAGGAAGAAGGTCCCTGTGAACTCCTTCATTTCCTAATTGAAGTTCTCCTGCATCCATCTTCTCTTTGAAAATGCGCTTTAATATGTTGCAGTCACTGATTGGGTGGTTGACAAACCTATGGTAACGAAAATATTTGGGATTTTCCATCTCTTCTTCGGTTGGAGGACGTCGAAGAGGAGGTAGCTTGATGGCGTCATCTTGAATCCATGCTTCCAGGAGTTCAATGACTTCATCCATTGGAAATGGGAAATCTGGAGCAGCATCTCTAGTTCCTTGTTGTTGCACAGGCGTCTTAGCCGCAGCTTTCCGAGATGGATTTGTCTTCCCTTGTGCTGCACGCTTGGGTTGTTGTTCCGCTGATGGAGCCTTCCTCTTCCCTCCTTCACCTACTACGCTTACAGAAGGACCAATGTTATATTGCTTGTTGATGAGGCGCCTATTTCCTCGAGTTTCGCGTGCATCTTCACCCCTGGCCGGTTTGGTTCTTTCTAACAGCACTGGTGTAGTTGTGTCCAACCACTTAGCAGCTTCATGGAGTTCAGAGAACGTCTGGAAACGCAGGTTTTCCAGCAAAGCACGATAGATGGAAACCATACCGTTAATACATGACTCCACCAACTGTTGTTCGGTCACATTTGGGTCGTGACAATCCAATGCTTGAATTCTGAATCTCTTCACATAATCATTTGGATGTTCATTGTTTCATTGAAACATTCTCCCTAAGTCTGAGAAAGTGATTTGCTCAGACACGAAGAAATACTTCTTGTAGAAAGCGGTGATCATCTCGCACCAGTTGGATATGTTTTTTGGTGCGATATTGTTGTACAAGGTATACGCTCTTCCGGTAAGCGACTTTGAAAATTCTTTCAGGCGGAGGACATGATTGTATTCGTGTTCTCCTAAGAATTCTAGAAAACGAGAGATGTGTTCACGAGCGTTACCAGTACCATCATAGAGGGAAAACTGAGGAGAGGAGTATCCTCTTGGGAGAGGAACCCTTTGCACATCAGGAGGGTACGTAAGTTGGTGCTGGTGCATATCAACCGGGTTTTCTTTGCCTCGATTTTGGAGGAGACGCTCCAGGTCCTCACATGTGATGAAGTTGGAAAGATGATTCCTTTCCCGTGAGCGTTCATGAGCAACACGAACTTCCTTATCTATGAAGGAACGCCCTATTGAAGTGCTTGCGCTAGGAGTGTTAAAAGTACTCCTCATTGGCTCCATGGGTTGACGCGGCTCTTGTGGTAGTCGCTTCGTTAGAGTCTTGAGGAAAGTGAGTACCTCTTTCTTAGTTGTAGCCATGTCCGTCTTAGCCTTAGCGAGAACTTCTTGTATTTCCATCAAATCGACAATGGTGATAGGGGTTGGCTTCCTATGGTTCCTCCGGTCTCTCGTCCTGATGATGAAATGGTGGCAACCCTGGTGACAATTGGAGGTGTCATGCTTGAAGAAATATTAGGAGTAGCAGCGACTCTGACTCTGGTAATAGGAGGCGTCACGCCAGAGGGGATGCTTCCGGTGCTACTGGTGTTGGTTCTAGAAGATGTGACACCATGTGATGTGTTGACTGCGCTGGAAGGCGGTACATTGGTGTTAACGGCAGGGATATTTGCACCAACAGTGTTATCAGCGCCTGCAGCATCAAGATTGGTAACTGACACAGACCTAAGATCTACCATCTTGAATTTGAGAAAATTGAAATGAAATTGAAAATTGATCTTTCAACCGAGAGATTAATCTCCCACTGTGGTCGCCGGTTGTTTTGGGGTAAAAACTGTTTCTGCTGTTTTTGGTAAATTTGGGTGTGTTGACGAGAAATGAATTCAAACCCTAAACAAATGCACTGCACATGAGTACTTTTAGATTCGATAGATCAATCTGTAAGACTCTGTCCTAAACCAAGAAATGGCCATTCCAGATTCAATTCGGTCACAAAGTTAAGGAGAAGGGTTGATCTTAGGGGGGGAAGCGAAGAAGGTTTTTGAGATCAGAATGTTGAATTATGAAGGTGTGGATGTTTTATGACTTGTATCAGAATATGGTTTCTGGATACTTGTGTTGATAACACTTGTGTTCTTGTCTTTGAAATAGGTTGAAATCCTATTTATACAAGTCATGTTCGAGCACCCCTGATCTCTTAGGAAGTGGAGGTGATTAAGTAGTGGAGAGGTGGGGTTGTGTACAAAGTGGTGATCACCACGTTTCCATTATGAGGGAAAACTGGTCACACTTTCATCCACTACTCTCATTACTGTTAACCGACCGTTCTTTCCTGACACTTTCTAGTAATGGGCGCGTTGCACGCCGCACGCTATAAACCGCCAGACCAATACCCCAGTGAGAATCCCCCAGTTTGTGACATGTTTGATGTCTCGAGTAAATGGGTGAAGTCATGAGACTCGCCGCTAAAAGCAGCACATAGTGCTTTTAGGTAAAATAATAAATTATTTGTGAAATCAATATTTATAAAACATCGCTTATGATCGATGTATATAAAGCATCGCTTTTAAACAAACAGCTGCAAATAATCGATGTAAGGAAACATCGTTGTTTTAGAGCTCGTTCAAATTAGTCGCGAATTGAACGTCTTAAAAAAGTATCATGACCGGCCACCTTTGGGCGATCGTTTGGGAACCCTATAGGTGAGCTACCACTTGGTCTATCACTCCCTATGGAAGAGGGGTGGCCAATGATCACAGCGTTACCTTGTTGGCCTCCTGAAAATAAATCTAAACCATCCGACTAGGCTAGCGAAGTTGGATGGACGAGATAATTTGCAACAGTTGCGTATTGCCATTTGATTATGTAAACAGCGCGACCAACCTCTTTTAGGTGATCGTTCGGAAGCGCTGGGCGCTAGTTTGAGCAAACCTATCGGCCATGTGCAAAGTTGGGTCGTCAGTGAGTACGATGACGTCTCCTAGGTCGCCTTAAATTGGATCTAAGCCACTCGATGTGGCTGGCGAAGATGGATGGTTGTGATCGATTTGTGACTGCAGTGTGTCGCCGCAACGCAAACTAGGGTTTCCAAAGCAGTGTGTTCACCCTACTTTGGGTGAACGATTCTATACACTCTTGGCTTGTCGTGGACAAGTCGATCGATCATGGGTGTAGCTGGGTCGCCGGTGAACACGCCAGCACTTCTTTGATCGTTTGAAGGAAAATCTAAGCCGTCCAACTAGGCTAGCTAAGTTGGGCGGTCGTGATGTGTTTGAGACCAGTTTTGTCGGTTTTAGCTCATTTGAGCTCTCTTTTTTTAAAACAGCGCGATCACCCATGTTTTGGCGAGCGTTCAAGGGTGTAGCGGATGAGCTAAAGGAATTTCGACCGGTCGGGATGTTAGTGGGCCCGCTGGTTTTATCATGACGATCACCTAGTTCCGCTAGGAGTAGGCTAGGCATGTTGAATTATGTGTCCAAATCGTGTGGCCGTGATCGTTTCTTAAGACTGATATAGACAGTCTAGATTTTCCTTAAAGAATTTAAACGCATTCGATCGCGCTAACTTTTAATTAAAAAGTGTGTAAACACGCTGATCTCTTTATTAGATAGTGGTGTAGCCTACGTCAGTGTTTTCATGCAGGTCTCAAAACTGACACTTCGGGAGATTCATGCTATTCCGCTGTTAGTTAACATTAATCGTCATGTCATGCCAATATTGAGAGTTCGGCTGGGAACATAGCATAGGAAAACACCAGGGAGGTCATGCATTAGTGAATAATGCGATAGGTTAAAATTTACAGAATATCTGGGATTGTTGCTTCACGCACCATTTTGGATAAATTTCGTAAATATGTTGAATTGCTCAATACATATGTAAGTGAAAAGGTTTATGCACTCATCACTTTCAAATGGCTTTGTTCCTTTGCAGGATGACAGCATATTAAAATATAGGGCTTCACAATTTTAGCCCTAAACCGAAAACCACCATCAACAAAAGGTTTTGGTCATTTTGCAAATGAGTGTCCAAATCGAAAGAAATACACTGGAAACAAAGGTCTTGCTGCAACTCTTGATGAAATGTCTGACAACTATGATTCTAATGAAGATGAAAAATCAAGTGTTGCACTTCTTTGTGAAAATATTGATTTTGATAATTGTAGCAATACATACATCAATCTCAATAGTCTTTCGGGAGAAACCTCAACGTTTCTGGAAGAAAAAATTGACCTTTCCGTTGGAAACTCTTTGTCAAATTTTTCAAGTTCTACCTTGTGTCTAGCAGCTTGCACATCTCGAATACCTGAATCATATTCCAGGTTGACATGCTCATATTGTTCGCTCAAGGGTCATGAGCTATCAAAGTGTTACAAGTACAAACACAAATTAAAACATGTCAACGAACTTCAACGAAGAGCAAACAGGCTCAAACTTGTTCAAAAGACCGCAGAGGTATGTAAGATTTTATCTTCATCAAAGAAGTTAGTTTCCAAGGATAAGACAAGACCATTGGAAAGAAAGTTATGGTCTAAAAACTATGAGAAACAGGGTTCTATGAATTCCAATCAAAAGGGATATGGTAGACAGATTATTGTTCATCCCAACACAACTTAAATTATGTTGGTTAGTGCATCTTGTCTCATGTGCTTGATTAAAAGAGACAAGATTGTGCACACCTCAGGCTTTATATAGGAAAAGAATGTTTTTGTTTTCTCTCTTTTCTTAGCTTTGCTGTGTTTTGAAAGCCTGGAATTCATGCCGATTTTCATATCTAATTGATATTGGAAAGGACTTTCCTATTTAATCAATAAAAGAGGGTTAAAATTGACAATTCTTCCTTTCATAGGGTATGAGTTGTGTGTACGTGAATCTTTTAAGTTGTATAAAGGTTCCGTAACCCTACATTTCTTTTTCCTTTCCTGAAACTCTTTTTATCTTAAGACTGCTTGTTGAGACTTATGTTGTGATTTCCTCTCACAAACCCGTACGCATATGGATACTCCAAGCATCATGTTTTCTGATGGAAAAGATGTTAATATGATTGTTAAGCCATCAATCATGAAGGAAAAAGAAAGATCTCTGTTACCTCCAATTTTGAAAAGAAAAATAAGGAACGTGAGGAAGCCAAGAGCCGTTCCTTCAAATTCTCAGAAGTTTTCTGATGTTCTTGAAGAGTTGAAGGAGACAAGAAAGGAGATTCAGCAAATAAAGGCTTTTGTTTTGAGAACTCTTGAGATTTATAAGGAACTGGTTCGACATCTTCAGCCTACAAGGTTTGTTGGAATTGACTCCTTTCTTCACGAACCATATGTTACTATGGTTGTTGATGACAAGGAGTTCGGGGACGATAAATAATTTTTCAAAGATCTCAATGTCTAAGAAAGCTTCTTATGAGAATTTTATTCTTGTGTTTTTAAGAAGAATAACTAGAGTTTGGAATAGCCATTATTGTGATTACATATAGCTATGTCCAATGTTTTCATCTTCAATGTTTTTAGATTTATTTATTTAAATTCTAAAGTTTGTTTGAAAGATGATTTTTGCAGTATTAATCTTTATGGTTTTATATATTGCAATTTTTTATGGGATATGTGTGTTTGCGTCCGTGAACTATGATTGTCCCATACGTTGTCAAAAGTTAAGTCTTTCGTACGTTGATATGCAAGCATTGATAAAAGAATGAACGAACTTTTGACAAAAACAAAAGTTAAGCTTGTATGTCATTATGCAAATATTGACAGAAGAAAGGATGAGCTTTTGTTTACAAAGATTAAGTCTATTATATGTCATTGTGCAAATAGTGATGAAAGATAGAATGAATCGTTGTCTATTCCGCAGTATTGATCTTCCCTGATCCATATCTTTTATGTATATACTGTGTGGCTCCGTAAGTTCTCTTATGTTTAGCATTCCCAATTGAATTAATCACGGGTTCTCTTGTGGTTAATTTAGTTGAGTATTCCGGTTGAATTAATCATGGGTTCACTTATGGTTAATTCAATTGAGTATTTTGGATACAAATTCATATTCTTATATGATTTGTTATTGTCAAAAGAAATCCTTCTTTTCTTGTGAAAGTAAGGTCGCTCTTGTTGTTCTTTCGGGAATGACATTTTATGGGGGAGAGTTCTTAATTGAACTTGTGCTTAATTGCCAAATCTTTGTGGGGAGTGTGGATGTGGAATATTGTAGGGGTTATCTTGTATATTCATAAACTCCTTGATGAATGCATTTAGTTTCGGCTATATGATTGCATCTAAAAAGTTGATATGTGCTTTCTTTTGGTCATGAAATGTCTCTATGGAAATTTCATTAGGACCCCACTAGTTTTCGTACCTTTGCCAATTTTATTGACAAAAAGGGGGAGAATTAATGTGTTATTCACACTACAAATACATATGGTTTTCGGATCATTATATAAGGGGGAGTGGTTTCCATGTGAGATGGAGTATTGACTAAGGGGGAGTGATACATATCACCATAGTATTGTTGTCGAAGTTGTGATACAATTGAACTTTGATGTTGTATAATAATACTATGACACTGTGTAACAATGATTGATAGCTTTTGTTTTCTCATTGTTATGGCTACGGATCTTCAACAACGGTGATGCTAATTTGGATATCTTTGGAATCATTGGAGTACTTGGAAGTGATGAAGATTTCGAGTAATATTGAAGAACCAAGGAGATCATGCATGTGGAAGAGAAGCTGCAAAGTTTATTTTTTTGTATTCCATATGTTTTGATAGTTTTGTCACTAAAATTGACAAAGGGGGAGATTGTTAGAGCACTGCTCGGTCGAACTCACAAGCGTTGCTATCTCAAGCTTGTTGTCAAGTTTAGTTGCCAAAACTATAAGTGTTGATTTCTAGTCTACTTATAGCTAAGTCTCGGACTAGAATAGAAAGTGTAGTTGAGCTCTAGACTCCACGGCGTTCATCATACAAAGACGAGGAACTACTCAAGGAACTGGTGGAACTTCATCGACTAAAAGGTATATGGAGACTTGAACTTATCTATCACTCAAAAGTCTATATCCTCTATCTCCTATCTTGAGACAAAAGTCGTATTGCTATATAAACTTCGATTATACACATTTGCTATTTCGAACCGAGTTTATCTCGCTTATCTTTTTCTCGAAATATGTGTTGGTAAGCTTTCGCTTTGGCCAAGTTCATCTTTACAAGTGACGAAAGTCAAGTTGGTTATTTCAATATCTTGAAAATTGCTTTGATGAAAAATAGTGTGTGAATAACCTCTATTTAACATCCTCTAAGAATGTTTCAATGATTGAAATGAGAGTTTAGAATATATAACCTTGAATGGATATAAACATTGTATGTGTACTCATACGTGTGTAAGTCCAAAATACTTGAACCAAAGTATGCGTACTTTGCTGCTCAAAATAACCGGAACTAAATTCCGCATACCCGTACGCGTACTGCCGGAAGTTCACGTCCCGTGAATTTCTGCTGGAGTTTGTGAACTGTAAACAAACTTAATCCGGATATTTAAGTATGCGTACCGGTATGCATACTTGAGTGGGTTATTTTCTTAAAACGGTTTATTCATGAACTTAAACTTATATAAACTAAGGAATGCATATTTACAAACCGTGGCTATAAAGTTCATGAATCGATTCGAGTGAATCAAAATCGTTTTTGCTTCGATTGTGTCTTGTATACTTCTATGAGATCTAATCAATTGAACAACTCTCTAACTAGTTCTTTTGAGTCATTTGAACTAGTTATGGTGAAGATGAATATGGTTGATATGAATATGGTTGATATGAAAATGCTCATATGGCTAACCATTTGGTTAACTACTTTTGAACCAACTAGGTGTACACGTTTAGGTACGGTTACACAAACCTAAATGAACGTGCATTTCATTTGTGTATAACAAGCTAAGTTCGATCTAACAGTTGAAAGATATTAGCTTGAATCTAATCAGGTTTTCATCTAACGGTGAATATTGAATGCTTTGTTACCAAGGTAACTTAGATTGCAAACCCTGATTTGGAGACTATATAAAAGAGAACTCTAGCAACTAGGAATGTTAATCCCCACACCTCCTGTGTGATACTAGTTGTATAAGTTAGAGTCGATTCTCCTTTAACCTTAGGTTTCTACCGAGACCCTGTAGGTTAACGACTTGAAGACTTCATTGGGATTTTGAAGCCAGACCCAACTATTTTCTCTGTAATTGCGTGATCGGATCTTGCTGCTTCTATCGTATTGAGTACAATTGTAAAATTGGCTCGAGATTAATTTCTCCGATAGGCAAGATAGAAAAGTAGTCACAAACATCTTCGTTTCATCGTTTGTGATTCCACAATATCTTGTTTCGCTAGTCGATTATGATTATTGTGAGGTGATTGATAATTCTAGGCTGTTCTTTAGGAATATAAGTTCGGGTTATCGATTGGTTCCTGTTCACCTTGATTTATCAAAAGACGGAACAAAACTTATGGGTATTTCTGTGGGAGACAGATTTATCTATTCCTGTAGACTTTTCTGTGTGATACAGATTTGTTTATTTAAGTCTTCGACTTTGGGTCGTAGTAACTCTTAGTTGTGGGTGAGATCAGCTAAAGGAATCAAGTGCGTAGTATCCTGCTGGGATCAAAGACGTAATGAGCGAAACTGTACCTTGGATCAGTGTGAGATTGATTGGGGTTCAACTAAAGTCCAGACCGAAGTTAGTTTGTAGTAGGCTAGTGTCTGTAGCGGCTTAATACAGTGTGTGTTCAATCTGGACTAGGTCACGGGGTTTTTATGCATTTGGGTTTCCTCGTTATCAAAACTTCTGGTGTCTGTGTTATTTCTTTTCCGTATTATATTTTGTAATATAATTGAAATATCACAAGTTATGCGTTGAATCAATTAATTGGGAAATCCGACCTTTGGTTGTTGATTGAAATTGATTGATACTTGAACATTAGTCTTTGGTACCGTTCAAGTTAATTTCTATTGTATTCAATTAGTCTCGCAGATTTCTATTTGCTTGAGTAAGTATTGAATCGAGGAATTGAGATATAACTCTTTGATATACTTTTTATTAAGATTGAGTCTGACTGTCTAGTTGATTCTCTTAAAAGTATATTGGAGTAAGTCCGTACAGATTGCTAAGCGAATTATTGGGTGTGGTTGTTGTACCCCCCACTTTTTCAGCTACAAACACTAGCCTTCTACAAGTTAACTTCGGACTGGAATGTAGTTGAGCCCTAACCAAGTCTCATACCGATTAAGGTACAATCGCGTTCCCCGCACCTCTAGAACCACCTCGGATTCTACGCACTTGATTCCTTTAGTCTCACCAACAACTAAGCGTCGCTACGACCCAAATATCTTGTGAGAGCATAGCTCGGTTGAACCCACCAAGCTTTGGTATGTCAAGTTTGGTTGTCATATTTTAGTGAATCAAAACTCAATTTAAGAGTCGCTTGATTATGTACTAGAGAAAACTTCGTATAGGTTAGGCTAGAAAGATTAGGATAATGAGACATAAAATTATTACTCGAAGACTAGAAGAATGTGAAGAAGTAACAAGCTGCATCGACGACATCATCCTTCCTCTTGAGGTTAATAATATTTTGACATGAACTGTTTCATTCCCAATGTATCTTTCAAGTCGTGTTATATTGAAAACATAACTGCGAAGATGTGAATGATTACACTCTAATAGACATAGTGTTAAGGAATTAGAATACAAAGTATAACGCTTATCTTTTGAACTTCGTATATAAGACATCGACATAATCGTATGAATGTTATTGTGATTATGTGTATGGGTATAGGTGAATATTTCGTCCTTGAAAACAATATCTACATTCGTTTAAAGGAAGTACGTTCATGAACTTGTTTTATGAATTGAAAGGGAAATCGCTAGGCTTATTGGTATTGTTATTCATTGCATATCTTTGGATTACCAATATGTGTGAGTTAGTAGAACCGATCATAACTTGTTATGTATCTTGGTAAAACTAGTCACAAAAGAGTGTGTAATCGATCCTAAGTAATCACCTAAGATGGTATGATCGATATTTGTAATTGGTGTAACCGATCCTAGTAATTGGTGTGACCGATCACAAAAGAGTGTGTAATCGATCCTTGTAATTGGTGTAACCGGTCCTGGTAATTGGTGTAACCGATCCTGGTAACTGGTGTGACCGATCACAAGTAATACCATGAGAATATGGTAACCGGTCATGGTAATTGATGTGACCGATCCTGGTAACTGATGTAACCGGTCCCAGTAACCATATTAAGGTAAAACCGATCCTTGTGTTCGGTAGAACCGTAAAGCCATGATTCGTGTATTGATATTTGATCAATCACATAGTTCTTGGAAATCAGATAAACCAGTTCTAAACTTGTTTGGAAGTGTGGTATAATCGGTTCCAAGATTGTAAATATGAAAAAGGATTTACAAAGAATTAAGATGTCGACATACTTTGAACATGTTCAGTAACTCCTATCTTTTATTGTTCAAAGATATTCCTTAATAACTAAAGGAGATCCCGGACCGAAATAAGTTGAGAATCTTTTAATTAAGGTTGTTAATTTTATATGCTTTTAATTACAAGCAATTAAAATGCATATCTCTGGAAAATAAAAATTGGTAATGTGCATTTACTAATTGGAGATTTTCTAGTAGGATTTCGGTTATTTTTGGACAGAGCATTTCTAGGAATTATGAAAACCGATTTGGGAATATATTGCATATCTTAAGAATATTTCGGTTTTGGAAATTCCTTGGTGTCCAAACTTCCTTGGTCTATAAATACACAAGTTTGCATTTCGAGCAAACTATCGTAAGAGCCAGCAAAACTACCTTGTTGTGTTATTACTGGTTGAGACGTCTATTCAGAGAGGAAAGTATCCTAATTAGGCGAAATCTCTTACGACCGCTCGTTTAAAGAATTCTGTGGGATCAAGAAGCTCTACGAGTACCGTTGGTGGGAAACTAGATAATTGCAGTATTATTAGTTTTCGATTTGATTTGATTGACTAACGTTTGTTCAACTTTGATTGCACCTAGTTTGTTTATTCTTGAGAATCTTCTCTTCTGATATAAGATTCACTCAAACTAGATCGAAGTGTCGATGGGATCTTTAGAACTGTTTGTAGATCTAAAGACATCTTGTGATAATCCATTGTTAACAGACTCCATTCTGTACGTGATTGATCACAAGAGATTCAAGTTGTTGTGTGCAGGTGTTTATTGAAGATTTAAGAAGAATTGAAGACGAAGAAGATTTCTTATTGGGTTTCATAATCTTTGGCGTGCACAAAACTTGATCGGCTGGGATCCAACTATAATCGGTTTATCTTTGATAGATTTGATTGATTAGTTGCGTAGATCGGCATCAGTATTTAGTATCTTGGTAGATCCTATTATTGATTGCAAAATATAATATCTACTACTTTTGTAGTTGTTATTAAGATTGATCTAAACCCGACAAAGGAGTTTATTGGATTAAACAAAAGAGCCTTTGTCTAACTCATATCACTGAGATTGAATAGAGTTGTTACCGAACAGATTTGTTATTCCTTTACTGTTCGGAATATGAACCAAAGGAATTGTTCCAGTGCGTGCAGTTATTGAATGTCGGAAGCGCAGGGATACTGAAGAAACTAGGTGAACTATAGGTTTAGTTGCTTGGTCTCAACTATACGAAATTGGTGTAATTTTATATAGCGGCTTAATTCTGAGAGTATTCAATTTTGGGCTAGGTCCCGGGTTTTTCTGCATTTGCGGTTTCCTCGTTAACAAAATCTTGCTGTGTCATTTACTTTTGTTTTCCGCAATTATAATTGTTGTTATTATAATTTAATGTAAATTACACAAACGTTAACTCCGTATTACTTGATAGTGATCCTATAGAGTTTGGTTAAGCCCGAACCTATTATCAAATAATCACACTTTGATTGTTGTATTGTCTCGATCTCGTATCCATAGACGATCACACAAAGTGTGAATACCGCTTCGTTGTATTGTCTCGACTCAGTCCATAAACAATCACTTTCGGTAAGAGGACTTATAGGTGGAAAAGTTTAAGATTGTGGTATATTTGGGTACCCTCGCCTTTTCATGATGATCAATCAATCATGATAGATAATCAAATGAATCTAATTGTGTTTCAAATAGAGTTGTTCAATTGTTCACTATCTCATAGGAATACTCATGAACAAATTAAAACGTAATCGGATTGATTCGTAATCGTATAAAGTACTTATATAAGAATCAATTCATGAACATTAAGCCATGGTTTGCAAAGTTAATTTGCGTTCCTTAAATCATAAATTTTTAGTTCATGAGTATGAGAATCATACATAACTGATTTTAGAACTTAACCACTGTGTTCGCAAATTGGGTACGCAAACAGCAGATTCGGACCTTGGCCTAGTCAATTCGTTCACAAACCCGGATCGAGAACAACCGTTCCGGACCCAACTCAGGTAAACCCGTTCACATACTAAGTACACAAACAAGTGTTCCGGACCTTCTCAGGTAAACCCGTTCGCATACTAGGTACGCAAACAAGAGTTCTGGACCTGAATCATCACAAAACAGTTCGCATACTGGATATACATACCGTATTGTATCTAGACATGGGTAATCGTGCTAAACTCTTATTTCAATCATTGAAACATCCTTAGAAGACGACAATGGTAATCTCAAACATACCATTAGCTTCAAGTAATTTTTAAGTGATCAAATGATCAATACGAAACTTCCCGAGCTAACATCAAATGACTGTCTCACACAAATCATATAAGATGTTCAAGGTAATTTTCACATGATCATCTTTTGACTTAATATTTAGTTATTGTTTCCAACTAAACTCGTCAAGAATACGATGAACATAGCTAAAGTAAAAAGCTTTCATCACGTATTTCCATAAATAGATAAGCGAGATAAACTCGGCTTGAAATATCAAATGTGTATAATTTAAAAGTTTATATAGCTGTACGACTTAGTCTCATTAGAAGATAGAATAAAATAGACTTCTGAGTGATAAATAAGTTTTAGTCTCCATATACCTTTTGTTGATGAAGTTCCTCAAAGCTCCTCAGTAGATCTTCTTCTTCAATTGGTGAACGCCGTGAAGTATAAATCTCAACTAAACATTCTATCTTAATCCGAGACATAGCTATAAATAGACTAGAAATCAAGTATATAGTTTTGATCAACTAAACTTGACAAACAAACTTGAGATAGAAACGTTTGCGAGTTCGACCAAGCAGTGCTCTAGCAAAAACATAACATGCGAATATGTATATACTGTACATACTGTAAATAATACTCTAGGATGAGACATGATCATAATAGTATGATCATCGTAGTATTAAGGAATTAGACTACGAAGTATAAGCCTTATCTTTTGAACTTCGTAGATATGACATCGACATAATCTTATATATAGTTTTATGATTATGTGTATGGATTAATGGTGAAGATTTCATCCTAGGAAGCAATATTTTACATTTGTTTAAGGGAAGTACATTCATGAACTTGTTTCATGAATCGAAAGGGAAATCAATAGGATTATTGGTCCGGCTATTGATTGCATATTCTTTGATGACCAATATGTGTGAGTTGGTAGAACCGATCTGAACTCAGGTTATGTATCTTAGTATAACCGATCACAATACCTAGACTTATGATTTGGTATGACCGATACCCGATCGTGAGACTGCGTCCGATGGCACCTTGCTCCGATCTGAGCTATGCAAGAAGGAGATCTCCCTTGGTTCCTGGTAATTGGTGTAACCGATCCTAAGTAATCACCATGAGATGGTATGATAAATCCTTGTTATTGGTGTGACCGATTCTGGTAATTGGTGTGACCGGTCATAAGTGGTTGTGTGACCGATCCTTGTAATTGGTATGACCGATCCTAGTGACTGGTGTGACCGATCACAAGTAGGTACCATGTTTAGGTAGAACCGATCCTAATGATTGGTATAACCGATATGAACCCATGTATGTGACTTGGAAGGACCGATCATAACTAACCATTGTGACTTGGTATGACCGATCACATAGTAGTCTTGGAATACTGGTAAAACCAATTCTAAACTTGTTTGGAAGTGTTGTAGAACTGATTCCAAGAAGCAAATCCATGTAAATATGAAATAAAGATTTGCAGTGTAAAGATGTCAACATACTTTGAACACGAGCATTAACTCTTATCATTTATTGTTCAAAAATATTCCTTGGTACTCAAGGTGATCCTGTGCCGAAATAAATTAATAATCTTTTAATTAAGGTTTTTGGTTTTATATGTTTTAATTGCCAACAATTAATGTATAACTCTAGAGAATAAAAAACTAGTAATGCATATTTACTAATTGGAGATTTTCTATGAGAGATTTCGGAAATATTGGATAAGCATATATTGGAAGCATTCATTGCATATCTTGAGAATATTTTCGGTTTTTGGAAATTCCTTTTTTTATGGTGGAGCCGTCTATACGGAGAGGAAAATATCCTAATAAGGTGAAATCTCTTACGACCGCTCATTTAAAAACTTCTGTGGGATCAAGAAGCTCTACGAGTACCGTTGGCGGAAAACTAGATAATTGCAGTGTTATTAGCTTTCGATTTGATTTGATTGACAAACGATTGTTGAAAATTTGATTGTACCTAGTTTGTTTATTCTTGAGAATCTTCTCTTCTGATATAAGATTCACTCATACTAGATCAAATTATCGACGGAATCTTTGAAACTGTTGTTAGATCTAAAGACATCTTGTGATAATCCATTGTTAATAGACTTCGTTCTGTGTGTGATTGATCACAAGAGATTCAAGTGTTGTTGTGCAGGTATTTGAAGGAAATAAAAGATTTGAAGACGAAGAAAAATTTCATTAGTTTTCGTATCTTGTGGATTTAGTGCACAAACCTTGATCGGATGGGATCCAACTAGAATCAGTTTATCGTTGATAGATCTGACTGATTAGTTGCGTGAGATCGACATCACTTTATAGTTTCTCTTTGAGATCTATATTGATTGATTGCAAATCTATACTTGACTATTTCGGTAGTTATTGAATAGATTGATCTAATCAGACAAAAGAGTTTTTAGATTAAACATAAGAGCCTTTGACAACAATTCATCTTATCTTGTACCAAACAGATTCTTCCTTTTCTGTTTGGAATACGATCCAAAGGACATGTTATTCACGTGCGTGACTCTAGAAGTCGAAGGCGCAGGGATACTGAGGGAACTAAGTATCTAGGGGTAGTCTGCTTAGTTTCAACTATACGAAGTTGGTATTAGATTTTGTCTAGCGGCTTAATTCTGAGAGTATTCAAAACTGGACTAGGTCCCGGGGTTTTTCTGCATTTTCGGTTTCCTCGTTAAAAGAATCTTGCTGTGCCATTTACTTTACTTTTCCGCATTTTAATTGTTTTATTATAATTAAAGTAAATTGCACTTGTACGTTAATTCTAAATCACTTGATATTGATCCTATAGTAAATCGGTTTCGGACCGTAACTATTATCAAGTGCATATCAAGTTGTCGTGTTGTCTCGACTTTGTCCATAGACGATCACACTTGGTATCGGACTTATAGATTGAAATAAAAAGATTGTGGTGTATTTGGGTACCCTCTTCTTTTCAATTGATATCAGAGCAGAGTTGCTCACTCGAACAAGATAGATAGAAATCGTAAAGTTCTCTTCGTCTCATACTTTGTGATTCCACAGGTTAAATACTTGTGAGGTGAATAATAATCTAGGATGCTCTTCGGGAAGCATAAGTCCGGATTTTGAGGTTAGCTAGACTTTGCCTATTGCTACGATTTCCAGTCTCATCTTGATCTATCGATCATAAAGGAAATCACATATAGGCTTATCTATGGGAGGAAGATTGGTTTAATGTATTCAATTGAGTTAAAGCAACTCTTAGGATGTAAAGGACGTCAGCTAAGGGAATCATCTGCACGGAGTCCTGTTGGGATTCAAGAGGCGTAAGGAGCACGACTGTAACTGAATTGTTGTGAGGGTTTAATTCGGTCTCAACTACATTTCAGTCCGAAGTTAATGGGTAGTAGGCTAGTGTCTGTAGCGGTTTAATACAGTTTGGTGTTCAAGTATGGACTAAGTCCCAGTGTTAGAGCACTTCTCGGTCGAACTCACAAGCGTTTCTATCTCAAGCTTGTTTGTAAAGTTTAGTTGATCAAAACTATATACTTGATTTCTAGTCTACTTATAGCTATGTCACGGATTAGGATAGAAGTGTGTAGTTGAGCATTAGACTTCACGACGTTTACCAATTGAAGAAGAAGATCTACTGAAGAGCTTGGAGGAACTTCATCAATAAAAGGTATGTAGAGACTAAAACTTATCTATCACTCAGAAGTCTATTATATTCTATCTTACAAAAAGACTAAGTCGTATAGCTATATATACTTTACATTATACACATTTTAAATTTCGAGCCGAGTTTATCTCGTTTATATATTTCTCGAAATACATGTTGGAATTTTTTAGCTTTAGCTAAACTTCATCATCTACTTGACGAGTTTAGTTGTAGATAATTTATTTGTTGGAAACTAAATATTAAGTCAAGATGATCATGTGAAAATTACCTTGAACATATTACATGATTTGTGTGAGACAATCATTTGATGTTAACTTGAGAAGTTTCGTATTGATCGATTAATCACTTGAAAATTACTTAAAGCTAGTGGAATGTGTTAGATTACCATTGTTTTCTTCCAAGGATGTTTAAATGATTAAATAAGAGTTTTAGAAATACTACCAATGTCTGGATATAGCAAAGTATGCGTACCTATGCATCGATGGGTGGTGAGGACCCATATTGTCTATCATGAGGTCTTTTCTTGTATGCGAACTGTGAATACTAGTTCAGGTCCGGAACTCTTGTTTGCGAACAGTGTTTGCAAAGGCTAGACTAGGCTAGGTCCAAAACTGTAGTTCGCGTACTCAGTTTGAGAACACAGTGGTCAGGTTCTAAAATCGGTAAGTATGACAATTCATACTCATGAACTCAGGTTCGTTTGCGAACTAAAGTCCCTGGAACTTTAATGAAATAAGGTATGCGAACTTTTTTTTGCAAACCGTGGCATTATGTTCATGAATTGGTTCTTGTATAAGTACTTCGTATAACTACAAACCAAACCGAACCGAATATGTTTCAAATTGTTCATGAATATTTCTATGAGATAGTGAACATTTGAACAACTTTCTTAAAGAACATTTAGATTCATTTGATTATCTATCATGATTGATTGATCATCATATTTGATCTAGAAGTGTTAGATGAATATGGCTAAACTAAAAGTGTTCATATGGCTAACTTCGGTTAGCTGTTATTGAGCCAACGGTTATACACGTTTAGGAACGATTCATCCATATATAAATATAAGTATATTTCATTTGTGTATATCAAGCTAATACCATCTAACGGTGGAGATTGATTGCTTATTTTCTAAGCAGACTTAGCTTGAATCTTAAATCAGGAGTTCATCTAACGGCGAATATTAATTTCTTTGTTATTAAGCTATCTTAGCTTTGATTATAAGCAACCCTGATTTGAAATACTATAATAGGGAGAGCTCTAGCATCTGGTGTTAGAACACTGCTTGGTCAAACTCGCAAGCGTTGCTATCCCAAGCTTGTTGTCAAGTTTAGTTGTCAAAACTATAAGTCTTGATTTCTAGTCTACTTATAGCTAAGTCTCGGATTAGGATAAAAAGTGTAGTTGAGCATTAGACTTCACGGAGTTCATCGATTGAAGACGAAGAACTACTAAGCGGAGCTTGTGGAACTTCATCAACAAAAGGTATGTGGAGACTTGAACTCATCTATCACTTAAAAGTCTATCTACTCTATCTCCTATTTGAGACAAAAGTCGTATAGCTCTATAGACATCGATTATACACATTTGATATTTCGAGCTGAGTTTAACTCGCTTACATATTTCTCGAAATATGTGTTGGTAAGCTTTCGCTTTAACCTAGTTCATCTTATATTCTTGACGAAAGTCAAAAGATGATCATGTGAAAATCTCCTAGTAACATCTTACATGATTTGTGTGAGACAGTCATTTGATGTAGACTCAGAATGTTTCGTATTGATCATTCGATCATTGAAAATTTCTTTGAAGATAATAGTTTGTGTGAGACAGCTATTCCCGTCTTCCAAGAATGTTTCAACGGTTGAAATGAGAGTTTTGAACAATTGGATTTAAGAATAGTATGCATACTTGCATATATGTAATCCATGTCCGGGAACCATGGTATGCATACCCGTATGCGTACTGGTTGGTTTGTGAAGTCCGGGAACCTGGTATGCAAACCGATACGCGTACTGGCGTAAGGTTTAGGTCCGGGAATTTCTGCTGAGTTTGGATGGTATATGTACCAGTTCGCATACTGGCAAAACCCAAACTTGGTCCGGCTACTTAGGTACGCATACCCGTACGCATACCTAAGTAGATGATGTTCTAAACTCAGTTTGTTCATGAACTAATACATTTATATATAATTAGGAATGCAATCTTTTGCAAACCGTGGCTATAATGTTCATGACTTGATTAGAGTGAATCAAAATCGATTTTGCTTGAATTGTATCTTGTATACTTCTATGAAAATATAAACAATTGAACAACTCTAGAACTAGTTTCATTTGAACTAGTTATTGTTAAGATGAATAAGGTTGATATGAAAGTGTTCATATGGCTAACTTCGGTTAACTATTGTTGAGCCAATAAGGTGTACACGTTTAGGTACGGTTACTCATATCTAAATGAAGTCACTTTTCATTTGTGTATAACAATCTAAGTTCGATCTAACGGTTTAAAGATATTAACTTGAGTCTAATCAGGTTTTTATCTAATGGTATGATCGATATTTTTAATTGGTGTAACCGATCCTAGTAATTGGTGTGACCGATCACAAAAGAGTGTGTAATCGATCCTTGTAATTGGTGTAACCGGTCCTGGTAATTGGTGTAACCGATCCTGGTAACTGGTGTGACTTATCACAAGTAATACCATGAGAATATGGTAACCGGTCCTGGTAATTGATGTAACCGATCCTGGTAACTGATGTAACCGGTCCCAGTAACCATATTAAGGTAAAACCGATCCTTGTGTTTGGTAGAACCGTAAACCCATGATTAATGTATTGATAATTTTTCAATCACATAGTTCTTGGAAATTAGATGAACCAATTCTAAACTTGTTTGGAAGTGTGGTATAATCGATTCCAATATTGTAAATATGAAAAGGATTTACAAAGAATTAAGATGTCGACATACTTTGAACATGTTCAGTAACTCTTATCTTTTATTGTTCAAAGATATTCCTTAATAACTAAAGGAGATCCCGGACCGAAATAAGGTTAGAATCTTTTAATTAAGGTTGTTAATTTTATATGCTTTTAATTACCAGCAGTTAAAATACATATCTCTGGAAAATAAAAATTGGTAATGTGCATTTACTAATTGGAGATTTTCTAGTAGGATTTCGGTTATTTTTTGACAGAGCATTTCTAGGAATTATGAAAACCGATTTGGGAATATATTGCATATCTTAAGAATATTTCGGTTTTGGAAATTCCTTGGTGTCCAAACTTCCTTGGACTATAAATACCCAATTTTGCATTTTGAGCAAACTATCCTAAGAGCCAGCAAAACTACCTTGTTGTGTTGTTACTGGTGGAGCCGTATATTCGGAGAGGAAAGTACCCTAATAAGGCGAAATCTCTTACGACTACTCGTTTAAAGACTTCTATGGGATCAAGAAGCTCTACGAGTACCGTTAGTGGGAAACTAGATAAGTGCAGTATTATTAGTTTTCGATTTGATTTGATTGACTAACGGTTGTTCAACTTTGATTGCACCTAGTTTGTTTATTCTTGAGAATCTTCTCATCTGATATAAGATTCACTCAAACTAGATCGAAGTGTCGACGGGATCTTTAGAACTGTTTGTAGATCTAAAGACATCTTGTGATAATCCATTGTTAACAGACTCCGTTCTGTACGTGATTGATCACAAGAGATTCAAGTTGTTGTGTGCAGGTGTTTATTGAAAATTTAAGAAGATTTGAAGACGAAGAAGATTTCTTATTGGGATTTTTCTGCATTTGCGGTTTCCTCGTTAACAAAATCTTGTTGTGTCATTTACTTTTGTTGTCCGCAATTATAATTGTTGTTATTATAATTTAAAGTAAATTACACAAACGTTAACTCCGTATTACTTGATAGTGACCCAATAGAGTTTGGTTAAGTCCGAACCTATTATCAAGTAATCACCCTTTGATTGTTGTATTGTTTCGATCTCGTATCCATAGACGATCACACAAAGTGTGAATACCGATTCGTTGTATTGTATCGACTCAGTCCATAGACAATCACTTTCGGTAAGAGGACTTATAGGTTGGAAATTTTAAGATTGTGGTATATTCTGGTACCCTCATCTTTTCATCTTGTTTCGCTACCATACGATTAAGATTATTGTGAGATGATTGATATTTCTAGGTTTTTCTTCGGGAATATAAGTATGGTATATCAATTAGTTCATGTTCACCTTGATTTATAAAAAGACGTAAAAAAATCGTAGGTTTATCTGTGGGAGAATGGTTTATCTATACAAATAGACTTTTCTGTGTGAGACAGATTTGTTTATCAAGTCTTCGACTTTTGGTCGTAGAAACTCTTAGTTGTGGGTGAGATCAGCTAAGGGAATCAAGTGCGTAGAGTCCTGCTAGGATTCAGAGACATAAGGAGCGCAACTGTACCTTGATCAGTGTTAGATTGGTTAAGGCTCAACTACATTCCAGTCCGAAGTTAACTTTGAGTAGGCTAGTGTCTGTAGCGGCTTAATACAGTATGGTGTTCAAATTTGGACTAGGTCCCGGGGTTTTTCTGCATTTGCGGTTTCCTCATTAATAGAATTTATGGTTTCTGTGTTATTTCTTTTCCGCATTATATTTTGTTATATAATAGAAATATCACAAGTTGTGCGTAGTTCAATCAATTAGAGAATCCAACCTTTGGTTGTTGATTATATTGATTGATACTTGAACATTGGTCTTTGGTATCATTCAAGTTGTTTCACATAATAATCAGGCTCGCCGATTTCTATCTGTTTGATTTACTGATTACATTGTGAAACAGAGATATAAACTCTTTGATATACTTTTCTCTAGATTTAGTATGACTGTCTAGTTGATTCTCTTGAAAGTATATTGGAGTTTGTCTATTCAGATTGCCGAATGAAATATTGGGTGTAGTTGTTAGACCCCCGCTTTTTCATTTCCATTGATTGAGTCTGACTGTCTAGTTGATTCTCTTGGAATTATATTTGAGTTTGTCCATACAGATTGCTAAGCGAAATATTGGGTGTGGTTGTTAGACCCCCCGTTTTTTCAATTGGTATCAGAGCAGGCAAACACGTTTAAGACCTCATAAGTCTGTGTTTGTAGCGATCTGACTAAATGGACATAGGAGCTATCTCTATAAACGTACCACCAGTCTTCGATGGATCAAATTACTCATGGTAGAAAATTGATATACGTGCCTTTCTTCAAGCGCGTGATTTTCAAACATGGGTTTATGTTGTTAATGGCTATGATCCTCCAATGGTTACAGTAGACAGTGTATCTATTGGTAAGGATATTGGTAGATATGAACCTAACGAGATTCTCGCTGCAAAGCAAAATTCTGACGGTTTAAATGCTATCATACATGCCATTACCCCAGATCTTCAGCACCATGTGACTACGTGCACTAAGTCTAAAGATGCGTGGGATATCTTAGAAATTGTATTCGAAGGAAATTCCTCTGATAAAGAAGCTAGGCTTCAAAACCTATGTTCTGATTGGGAAAACCTTCGTATGGCTGACGAGGATTCATTTGATGAGTTTAATCACAAAGTGTCTGAAATTGTTAATGCATCTTTTGTATTGGGTAAGACTATTCCTGAAAAGGACAATGTGATGAAAATTCTCAGATCGCTGTCAGCCAAATACGATTCTAAGAAGCATGCCACCGTTGAAGGAAATAACCTTAACACTCTTTCCAGAAACACCTTGGTTGGGAAGTTAAAGATCTTTGATCATGAGCATACATCCAAACCTGGAAAGGATATTTCTTTCAAGGCACAAAGGAACACTAAATTACTTGATAAAAGTAAGAGTGTTGGCATCTCTGAAGATGATCCTTCTGAGACTGACTCATCAGATGAAGATCTTTACCAGTCAGTCTCTTTGATCACAACACAGTTTAGAGATCTTCTTTTGAAGAGAAGTAAACGGTTCACCAGAGAAAAACCTAAGTCATCAGTTAAACCTCATAATCGTGTTCCTCCTAAAAACAGGGATATTGATGATACTGATGACGAGGATATGCTACAGTGCTTCAAGTGTAAAGGCTTTGGTCATTTTGCAAATGAGTGCCCAAATCGTAAAAAAATACACTGGAAACAAAAGTCTTGCTGCAACTCTTGATGAAATGTCTGATCACTATGATTCTAATGAAGACGAAAAATCAAGTGTTGCACTCTTCTATGAAAATATTGATTTTGATAATTATAACAATACATACATCAACCTCGATATTCTTCTGGGAGAGACCTCAACCATTTTGGAGGATAAAATGGATTTCTCCTTGTCTACTGGAAATTCTTCTTCTAATGTTTCAGTTTCTACCTTGTGTCTAGAAGCTTGCACAGCCATGGCATGTGAATCATCCTCTCTATTGACATGTTCTTATTGTACTCTCAAGGGTCATAAACTCTCCAATTATTTCAAGTACAAACATAAGATAAGATATGTCAATAAACTACAACGGAGAGCATATCGATTAGCAAACAATCTCAAAAAAAATTCAGAAGTCGACTGAGGTATGTACTCTTATCTCCTCTCCAAAGAAGTTAATTTCCAAAGATAAGTCTAGACCAATAGAAAAAAGAATACGGTCTAAACAATCTGTGAAATAGGGTTCTAAGAATTCCATTCAAGAAGGTTATGGTGGACAGATTATTGTTCACCCCAGCACATCTTAATTGTGCTGGTTGTGTATCTTGTATCATGTGCATGGTTCAAAAGAGACAAGAGTTTGCACACTTCAGGCTTTAGGAAAAAGAAAAATTATTTTGTTTTGCTTTGTTTTTCTTTTTGTAGTCTTGCTTCACTGTTTTTTGAATTCTTCAATTCTTTCATATCTAATTGATATTGAAAGGGGTTTTACTATGTTTGATCAATAAAAAGAGGTTTAAAATCGAAAATTCTACCTTTTTTAGAGTTGAGAGTTGTGCGTACGTGAATACTTTTTAGTGTATAAAGGTTCCGTAACCCTACATTCCTTTTTCCTTCTATGAAAAACCTTTTATCACAAGACTGCTTGTTGAGTCTGATTTGTGAATTCCTCTCACAATCTCATACTGATATGGAGAATCCAAGCATTATGTCTTCTGATGGAAAAGTTGTTAATATGATTGTTAAGCCATCAATCATGAAGGAAAAAGATAAATCTCCTGTACCTTCAACTTTGAAAAGAAAAAGGAGGAATGTGAAAAAACCAAGAGCTATTCTGTCTAATCAACAGAACTTCCCTGGGGTTCTTGAACAGTTGAAGGAAACAAGAAACGAGATTCAGGAAATAAAGGTTATTGTTTTTAGGACTCTAGAAATTCAGTCTAAAAGGCCCTGATTCGGCATCAGTCTAAAAGGTTTGTTGGAATTCACTCCTTTCTTCATGAACCTTATGTTCCTATGGCTGTTGACGACAAGGAGTTCGGGGACGATAAAGATTTTTTTATAGGTATTAATGTCTAGGAAACTTCTTATGAGAATTTATTCTTGTGTTTTAAGAAGGATAACTAGGGTTTGGAATAGCCTTTATTGTGAGTACACATAGCTATTTCCAACGATTTTCATCTTGCAATGTTTTTAGATTTATTTATTTAAATTCTAAAGTTTATTTGGAAGATGATTTTGCAGTATTATTCTTTATGGTTTCATATATTGCAACTTGTTATGGAATATGTGTGTTTGCGTCCGTGAACTATGATTGTCCCATATATGTCAAAAGTTAAGTCTTTCATATGTCATTATGCAAATATTGATAAAGGATTGAATGAACTTTTGACAACAAAAGTTAAGCCTATTATGTCATTATGCAAATATTGATGGAAGATAGGATGAACTTTTGTTTACAAATATTAAGTCTATTATATGTCTCTATGCAAATAGTGATGAAAGATAGAATGAATCTTTGTTTATTCCGCAGTATTGGTCTTCCCTGATCCACATCTTTGTGTAAATACTGTGCGGCTCCGTAAGTTCTCTTATGTGAGCATTTCCGATTAAATTAATCATGGGTTCTCTTGTGGTTAATTTAATTGAGTATTTTGGATACAAATTCATGTTTCATGTGATTTGTTTATGTCCAAAGAAATCCTTCTTTTCTTGTGAAAGTAAGGTCGCTCTTGTTGTTCTTTTGGGAATGACATTATACGGGGGAGAGTTCTTAACTGAACTTGTGCTTAATTTCTAAAATTTTGTGGGGAGTGCGGCAATGGAATATTGTAGGAGTTATCTTGTATCTTTATAAACTCCTAGATGAATGCTTTTAGCTTCGGCTATATGATGGCATCTAAACAAGTTGATATGTTGTTCTCTTTTGGTCATGAAGTATCTCTATAAAAATTTCATTAGGATCCCACTAATTTTCGTAACTTTGCCAATTTTTATTGACAAAAAGGGGAGAATTAATGTGTAGTTCACACTACAAATACATATGGTTTACAGATCATTATATAAGGGGGAGTGGTTTTCATGTGAGATGAAGTATTGACTAAGGGGGAGTGATACATATCACCATAGTATTGTTGTCAAAGTTGTGATACAATTGAACTTTTATGCTGTGTAATAATATGACACTGTATAACAATGATTGAGAGCAACTATTTTCTCATTGTTATAGCTACAGATCTTCAATAACTATGATGTTGAGTTGAACACGTTCAGAATCATTGGAGTACTTGGAAGTGACGAAGATTTCAAGTAATGTTGGAGAACCAAGGAAATCAAGCATTTGGATTGAGAGCTACAAAGTTTATTTATTTTGTATTTCATATGTAAAGATAGTTTTGTTACTAAAATTGACAAGGGGGGAGATTATTAGAGCACTACTCGGTCAAATTCGCAAGCGTTGCTAACCCAAGCTTGTTTTCAAGTTTAGTTGTCAAAACTATAAGTCTTGATTTCTAGTCTACTTATAGCTAAGTCTCGGATTAGGATAGAAAGTGTAGTTGAGCATTAGACTTCACGGCGTTCATCGATTGAAGACGGAGAACTACTAATGGGAACTTGTGGAAATTCATCAACAAAAGGTATGTGGAGACTGGAACTCATCTATCACTCAAAAGTCTATCTACTCTATCTCCTATTTGAGACAAAAGTCGTATAGCTATATAGACTTCGATTATACACATTTGATATTTCGAGCTGAGTTTAACTCGCTTACATATTTCTCGAAATATGTGTTGGTAAGCTTTCGCTTTAAACTAGTTCATCTTATATTCTTGACGAAAGTCAAAAGATGATCATGTGAAAATCGCCTAGTAACATCTTACATGATTTGTGTGAGACAGTCATTTGATGTAGACTCGGAATATTTTGTATTGATCATTCGATCACTTTGAAAATTGCTTTGAAGCTAATAGTTTGAGTGAGATAGCTATTCCCGTCTTCCAAGAATGTTTCAATGGTTGAAATGAGAGTTTTGAACAATTTTATTTAAGGATAGTATGTGTACTTGCATATATGTAATCCATGTCCGGGAACCATTGTATGCATACCCGTATGCGTACTGGTTGGTTTGTGAAGTTCGGGAACCTGGTATGCAAACCGGTACGCGTACTGGCGTAAAGTTCAGGTCCAGAAATTTCTGCTGAGTTTGGACTGTATGCGTACCAGTTCACGTACTGGCGAAACCCAAACTTGGTCCGGCTACTTAGGTACGCATACCGGTACGCATACCTAAGTAGATGATGTTCTAAAATCGGTTTGGTCATGAACTAATACATTTATATATAATAAGGAATGCAATCTTTTGCAAACCGTGGCTATAATGTTCATGACTTGATTCGAGTTAATCAAAATCGATTTTGCTTCATTTGAGTCATTTGAACTAGTTATGGTTAAGATGAATAAGGTTG
This sequence comes from Papaver atlanticum, assembly GCA_023531105.1. Taxonomy (NCBI): domain Eukaryota; kingdom Viridiplantae; phylum Streptophyta; class Magnoliopsida; order Ranunculales; family Papaveraceae; genus Papaver; species Papaver atlanticum. The sequence continues at coordinate 4,849,967 of JAJJMB010011819.1, forward strand.
ATATGAAAGTGTTCATATGGCTAACTTCGGTTAACTATTGTTGAGCCAACAAGGTGTACACGTTTAGGTATGGTTACTCACATCTAAATGAAGTCACTTTTCATTTGTGTGTAACAAGCTAAGTTCGATCTAACGGTTGAAAGATATTATCTTGAGTCTAATCAGGTTTTCATCTAACGGTTTATATTGAATGCTTTGTTACCAAGGTAACATTGATTGCAAACCCTAATTTGAAGACTATATAAAGGAGAACTCTAGCAACTGTGAAACCTAATCCCCACACCTCCTGTGTGATACTAGTTGCGACTAGAGTCGATTCTACTTTAACCTTAGGTTTTTTACGAAACCCTGTAGGTTAACGACTTAAAGACTTCATTGGGATTGTGAAGCCAGACCCAACTATTTTCTCTGTAGTTGCGTGATCTGATCTTGTTGTTTCTATCGTGATTGAGTACTATCTTCTCTAAGATTGGCTTGAGATTTAATCTCCGATAGGCAAGATAAAAAGTAGTCACAAACATCTTCGTCTCATCGTTTGTGATTCCAGGGTATCTTGTTTCGCTACCATAAGATTATTGTGAGGTGATTGAGATTTCTAGGCTGTTTTTGATGGTAGATTTTCAACAAAGGTCAAAATCGTAAAATCATGATACTGCATGTTTCTTAGCCAGCTTCAGGAACGCATGTGACGGTTCATATTTTACGATCTGTGAACCGTTTCACGATCTCTGACTGAGTGAGCATTCCTCTAAAAGCCACGATGAATATGTTTCTCGAAAGGCCCCCCCGGCTGAGCGTTCGATGCTGTGCATTTCATCATGCCCTCTATGTAGAATAATAGAAATGGGCAGTCCTCTAGACATAATGGTTTATTAGAGGGCTTAACGCCTTCAGGACGTCGGCGATACTCGTTGTTCCCTGACTACATAGAGAGACCCCCTTCTACATAGAAGAACGATTGGGCGGTTCTCTGGACATAATTGTTTGTCAGAGGGATTAACGCTTTCAGGACGTCGGCGATACTCGCTATTCCCTGACTATGTGGAGAGACCGTGTATAGATTCAGGCAGCTCTCTGGACATAATTTTTTGCTGGAGGGCTAAACGCCTTCTGTAATACCCGGTATTTTTATTTACCGTATCGGATTGGGTTATACCCAGTAGCTTGTTATTTAGGTTGTTGTTCCTTGGCCTTAGCCTAGGTGGGTCGGTTGAAACTAGGAAAGCTAGGTGGAAATAGAGTCACCTTATTAGTTTTAATAATTAAATAAAAATGAGAGAAAAATGAAAAGACAGATATATAAATAGAGAAAATATTATTAAGGTTTTATATACCTAAAAGTTTAGAAAAAGAATTTTAGAAGTTAGAAATCAAAAGGCTAGGAGAAAGAAAAAGAGATGGAGATATAGGTTTTTGTTTAAAGAAGAAAGCTATGGAGAGGAAGAAGATGAATTGGAGCTAGGGTTCTTGAGGAGAAATTCTAATTAGGAAAATCAGTGGAGAATCAATGGAATTGAGGTAGAATGTGAAACCCTTTCTCTTTTGGTGTTTATCTTTGGTGTTTATTTCGTATGCCTTTGAATTGTTAGGTTTCTGAAATTTAATTGAATAAATATATATCTCTTATTGATGATCAGACTTCTCATATTGATAGAAAACATGATTAGGTATCTCTTGTTAAAATTTGAGAATTTTCTTACACAAATTCACTGTTGAATGTTCCTTGTAATTTGGATTATGATTTCTAAAATTCTGGACAGTTTTGTTTTGCAGTGATTTTGATGTTCTTGGGAAGTCTTAGTGATGTTAAAATTATTTGAGGTCTAAACAAAAGTTATAGATAAATATCTTATCTTTCATTGTGCTTTGTATTTGCTTAATTTGAAACTAATATGAATTTATGGTGAATACTTTGGTAAAATGATGTTATCTGCCTAGATTTTGTGATGCGTTTGTAAAATCAATATCTTTTGTTTGAGCTGTTAGTTTAATGTGAAATTTGTATATGTTATAGATAAACATATCGGGAACGTTCATATGAAATTTGAAGAAGATCGGATAAAGTATCACTATGAAAACTATAATATAAGATTCTGTATTTAATGTGTTTGTTTAAATGCTTGAAAGAAAATTCATATTGTTAAGCCATGGTTGCTTGTGCTATTTGTGAAAATGATTTATAAAAGGAAATGAGTTCATGTTTTACCGTTATATGGAACATGTTTCATGCTAACGGTGGGTAATGATCCCCGAGAGTTAAATGGGTAATGATCCCCATGGGAACTTGTGTTTCCCGACCATCGATGGCGGCTGTCCGTGCCGGTAAACGATAGGTGGATGTACGAACCAAGGTTTTCGTACCGTGAACTCATGGCTTGTTGTGACAATATTAATTTGTGAATCATGTGTTGAAATCTAGATTAAATTATTTGTTGGAAACATATTTGGTGTTATGAACTCATGTTTTGAAACTTAAAAGGATGGATTGTTGGAAACATTATTTGATGATGTTAATTTGTGTGTTGAATCCTAAATGGATGATTTGTTGACAATAATATTGGTATTGTGAGCTTATGATTTAAAAAAACAATTGGATGATTTGTTGATGAATTATTGTGAAGTCTTATTTGAAATCTTAATTAAATGATTTGTTAGAAACAATAGTGGTATTTTGAATTCACGGTTGGACAAATGAATTGGATGATTTAGTGAAAATAATATTTGTGAGGTAATGTTGTTAGTTGAAGTTGCACGGTATTTCTTATCGTATGTTATTCCTTGATAAAATCATATTGTTTCTGCATCTTTAGAGAATAGGGGTGCATTCTATTGAGCTGTCATCTCACCCCAATTGACATCCTTGCAGATTTATCAGAGTGGCGCAGCGAAAGCTAAAAATGAGTAGCTTAGTGATTGAATTGTTTTATTGCATTGCTTGAAATGTAAATCTTAACTGAAATGTTGATAAAGATGTTTAATAAATTCAAATGAATCAACTCATGTATATAAAGATTTATTTATGTTAAGCATAAAAAAAGATATATGCATAAGTCTCTTTCCGACCCGTAACGCTTCGAGTTCGGATCTCCATACGGGTTTGACCCTGGTCCAGAACTCGGGGTGTTACACCTTCAGGACACCAACGCTGCATTTTGTTTCCTTATTATGCATTCTTTAGAACGAGTATGATGCTTCAACTATATCATATCTCGATTCTACAATAGATTAATTCTACCGTGACATTCACCGACTGAATTCCTAGAAAATAATCTATTTCATCTCATTACTCCGTTCCATGGCAATCCCCGGCTGATTCCATGGATTAGTAATAGATAACCAGTTTATCTCATCACTCCGTTCTTTGAATTCCCCGGATGAATTCATGGATTAGTAATAGATACACAATTCATTTTTATTACTCCGTTTCATGAATCATTCTCCGCTGAATTTCATGAATTAGTAATAATTACTCAACAATCGGGCATCTGGACTATCACCGAGTAAGCCCCAATAAAATGGTGCAAGTGTACTCAACAATGATGCGCAAACGAGCACCCAAATGCACGAACGAGCATTCGAAAACATGGAAAAATGAGGAATCCTACACAAAACAGGAGAGAGAAAATAATAAAAATAATAAAAGAGGCGCCTAGGGACCGGGCCCACCGGCCTGCCGGTCACGCCGCCGTGGCCAGTCCCCCACGCCTCTTCCCTTTATTTTATTATTTTATTATTTTCATGAATTCATGAAGACTTCTTCATTTGAGCAACTTTCCTTGTTTGAGCAAAACTCACGGTTTCTCCATATTTTCACGGTTTCATGAAAAATAATAAAAAATAGGGAAAGGTGTCGCGGGACCGGGCTACCTAGCCGGCCGGACATGCCCTAGCCTTGGACGGTCCCACACCTTGCAATCCCTTATTTTCATAATTATTATTTCCCTCATCTCATGAAACTCCTCCGTTTGAGCAAAAATCATGGTTTATTCATATTTTCTCAAATATTGCTCAAACCATGAAAAAGCCAAAAGTCAAACGATAAACCGACTAGGATACTCATGAAAAATATTTAAATATTATTATTTAAATATTCTCAAAATTTTGATCAAAGGAGCAAAGTTCTACTTTCTCATTCGAGCAAAAATCAAGAATTTCAGTCAAGATCAAACTCTTCTAAAAATCCAAAATATTGCTCAAACGCACATCAGAAAATACCGAAACTCTCAGGACTGAGACACGGACATTGTGGTGACACGGGCATGCTTCCTTGACCGACCAAGGCCGTCCCTAAGGCTTGCAAGGAGCCAGTCCCACATATCTTTATAATTTTGACCTAATTTGCTCAATTGCTCATATTGGGTCCAAACTCTTTCCAACCAACTTGGAATTTGCTCAATCGACCGTCAGCTGGTCCCACACCACCAAGGGCCGGTTCTATGCTCCCTTGGCCATTCCCTCACTTCTCTATAATTAGGTTTTATCACCTAATGCTCTAACGAGCACTATTTTAATAGGTGATTAAACCAGCTTTTAATCATCCTTTCACCAACCAATCAACAAAGGACTTTGGTGCACGCTCACTCGAGCACTTGGGCGCTACATGGTCGTCCATCATCCCATGTAGCCGGTCACTCCTTCACTCAGTAGCCTATTTTCAATAAATCATCAATTGATGAACAATTGATCAAAATTAGGGTTTGAACAAATACTCTGCAAATCATGATTTTGAGCAATTTCAAACACTAATAAATCTATGTTGACCCAACAATCAACATCTGGATCAATTATATAATATTTGGTAGGCTACCACTATTTTAATTAATATTTTATTGGGTCACGTTACCAATAATTCATCGAATGAGCAATACTTGCTCAATTGTTCGAATATTGATCCAACTGTCAATATTCAGTAATTTATTGAGCAATACTTGCTCAATTGCTCGAATATTGATCCAACTATCAATATTCAACAATTTATCGAATTTACAATATTTGCTCAAACGAGCAATATCAACATCATTCAAGAACTATACGTCTGACATGTTCAATCCATGAATCATTGAGCATTCATCAATCATGCTCAATTCAACAAAACTTAGACTCACTGTCTAATCAAGTCAACGACTGACTAATCAAATACACGTCTGCTTTGCAGACTCCACGTTCGTGAGACATCAATCACGTCACATGGGGGATATCAATTAGGGTTTTGGTATGGCGGCCTACAACACGTGTGTTCATCCACGATGAGAGATGTGAGTAAGTCGTGCAAGCGGTTGAGGGAGTTAGCAAAGTAGTGGGTGGACGATCAACCAAGTCTCCGCACGACATAGAACTGATTTTACCATGATCTCCCACTTTCCCACTCTTTCACTCAAGAAACCGTCACACTTACTGGGATCAATGTATTTACTATTCTGACAATATAAATAAGTCGTTGAATCCATGATTGAGACAGAACACAATTTTTCGAGTAATCACTCTCGAGAATTCATCAATCAACCAGAACTTATTTGAACTCAACAGTTCACAGAAAACTTGCAGAAACCCACAACACATTCATAATCCTTGATCATCATTAATCTCACATACTTCTCAGCTTCCCTCCTACAGATCAACCCATCTCCCTCTTTGTTACCGAATTGACCTTGGAACGGCCATTGACTTGGTTTAGGCCGATGTCCTACAGATTGATCTCTCGAACTTAAAAGCACTCCCGTGCAGTACATCTGTTTGAGGTTAAGCAGTTTTCTCAGTTGAGGAGTCTTGTCCGCACGGTCGTCTCTTCACTTTCCTAAAAAACCAGCAAATCGTTTTTCCCCATCTACAGATTGGCGACCACAGTAGAAGATTAATCTCTCGGTTGCAATCTCAAACTTTCACAAAATGGTTAATCTTATTTCAGGTTCAGTTACAAATCCTAACACAAACAACGCTAGCACTAGCAACAATGGTGGTACTCCAGAAACTACTCCTGCTTCCGACATCGGTGATGGTGATACCACTCCTCCTCAAACCAACATTGGAGACCATCCCCTGTTCGGCCGCTCTCCCCAATAAATCAGAGAAAATCCGCCTACCATAGCTGATCTCATGAAGGTACAAGAGACTTTCGCCAAAAATCATATTGACATGGCTACCACTCAGAAAGAGCTGTGCAATTATCTCAAAACTCTCACTGACAAGATATCAGATAAAGCTCAGGAGAAGGGAGAAGGGAAAGAAACATCTCCGGCTATTGATCCTGAAGTCACTCTAATCTATGTAGTAGACGATGATGAAGTCCACAAAGCTACAGACGACCCACCAACAAAGGAATCTGCAGGCTTCATCACTCGCAAAGACCTGGAACGCTTTATGGGGACACGAGGAAAAGACAATACACCGTCTATTCATCGTCATCAACCTTCATACCCTGCTGCTACACAGAGGATCCCTCTCCCGAAAAGTTATACCTCTCCAACATTCAAACTTTACAACGGAACAGGGAATGCTCAAGAACACATCTCTCGATTCTTGGAGGCACTAGGAGAGCACAAACACAATCATGTTGTCCGTCTGAAGGAATTCTCAAAATCTCTTATAGGCCGAGCATACACCTGGTACAACAACATTGAACCAGGGAGCATCGCTAGTTGGGGAGAGATGGTTAATGCTTTCTACCAGAAGTACTTCTTCGTCTTAGAGAAGATTACTATCTCTGACTTAGGAAGAATGTCTCAGAAGAACAATGAACATCCGAACAATTACGTGAAGAGGTTCAGAATCAAAGCTTTGGATTTTCATGACTCGAATGTCACTGAACAACAACTGGTGGACTTGTGCATCAACAGAATAATCCCGGTCTATAGAGCCTTGCTGGAAAATCTCCGGTTCCATACTTTCTCAGAGCTTCATGAAGCATCCAAGCGATCAACAACTACTGCTCCGGCCTTACTGGAAAGAACAAGAGCCACAAAAGTCGAGGAACCGCGAGAAACTCGAGGCAGTGCCAGGCGCTTGATCAACAAGCAGTACAATCTCCAACTTTCCATGAATGTTGCTGAAGGGAGCAAGAGAAAAGCCGAAGCGCAACAACATAAGAACGCTTCTCCAACATCCCAAGCTCCTCCGAAAGCGCAAAGAAAGGATAACCAATCTCGCACAAACCTCGACCCGGCATCAACGAATGGGGAAATGATCAAACGGGGACTCAAACTTCCCTCTTCCCACTGAAGAAGTGATTGAGTTACTGGAAGTATGGTTCAAGATGATGTAATCAAATTGATGTTCATCAGAGAGAGCCAACTGAAGAAAAAACGGAGAATCCCAGGTACTGACACCTTCATAGATTCATCAATCATCCAACAAGTGATTGCAGTGTTCTTAAGCGCATCTTCAAAAAGAAGGTTTTTCCAGGAGAGCTTCAACTGGGGACTGAAGGATTACACAGGACCCTCTCCCAATAAAAACCTTCACTCTCTCTGAGCAACTTTTCAAAGAGGCAGTTCAATCCTCGGTCGAGCATATATGTGGATTTCTCTATCTATCGAAGGCACAAAGGAGGACATGCTTACTGAATCACATCCGGAAATACTTCCTGAGCCTCAGCCACATGTAAAGAGATGTATGACTGGGGCTGCTTATCGAAGTCCATATCAAAGGAAACGAATTTGGGAGAACATTGGTCGATGCTGGCACCACTATCAACATTGTTCCACTAAAATCCCTCAAAGTCGAAGGCATCACTCGACAAGAAGCTACTCATGCTCCCATCTCAATCAAAGACCATGAAGGAACGCTCAGAGATGCATACGGTTTCATCACTCTTAAAATGAAAGTTGGCTCAACCTGGACGGAAACCAAGTTTCACATAATGATGGAAGATCCCGGATACGACATGATTCTCGGACGGACGTGGATTCATGCCGAGAAGATGACTACTGACAAAGCGTATTTGATTGCATATCTCTCCAACGAAGAAAGTTCTGATCCATAAGATTTGGCGGATATTCCATTATCAGAGCACTTGGAAGAATTTCGAACTTTGACGAGGTTGAAACAAGAACCTGCAAAAGATGCGTAGACATTCATCAAAAGGTCCTGCACTCAGGAAAGTCTCATTCCTCCTATGTCTATGTCATTTATTTCCTCACATGCTATTCTAGCATGGGGACTCAATTCTGCTAGCATCTCTGCTATTGCAAAACGCTATAAGTGGGTAATCTCACTTCAGCAATATTTTACCAAGTGGTTGAATCTGACATTTCTCCGAATTGAGCATCTCACTGAGACATTCATTACTAAGATGATGTTGGCAAAGAACAATATGGGTATTTATCCATAGCCTTGTAGGAGTGTCCATGTGTGCCACAAAATCATAAAGCTCTGGTGTATGCACAAGTGTTGAATCCCACTACGTAGCGAAAGGAATGTTGAATCAACAGAAGATACTCGGGGCCGATACGATCAAGCCTAAGACATTCGAAGCTTGAAGGATATGACGCTTCAACGCTCAAGCATCTAAGAAGTCTTCAAATTGTACTCCCAATCAAAGAGTACACCTTCGATAATGGCGCCTCTGGCTTCAGCACAAATATCTCGACGATGACACACTGATTCACCACCGACACGATCAAAGTGTAAGTGAACTACAATTGATAAGTCTTCACTATCCCTTGATAAAAATTCTGGAGCAGATGCAACATCATTCATCGATGGCACAAATTCCTTCAAACACACTGGGGACTTGATCTTATTGGAAAGATTGATTCATAACAAGACATTGCAACATGATGTGATTCCATGAAACGTCATCAACGGAACCTCTCTACATCAGAAGCCCCTGCACGGCTGAGTAACTTCTTCTCTTCACCAATCACATCCATAATGAAGGCCGCTACTGCTATCTTCCGCAACAACGTCGGCTCACTAACGAAGCCAGTTCACAGTAAAGTCATACTGATCAGGAGAATTCGGGTTTTAATCCCAGTACACCTTCATCTTATGGATGCTCAAACCACCAACTAGTTCGTGAATATAAAGGCTCACTGGATGGAGGAGCAAAGGCTATGTCGATAAATCATGGTTCTAACCTTTTCAGTCTCTGAAGCAACTCCGACCATAGTATTGGCATCAACAAGGATATCTGGAGGAACTCCATCCATAGTCTCAGCATCAACAAGAATGTCTGGAGAAAATTCAATCATGATCTCAGCATCAACAACGGTCTCAGGAGCAACATCCTCATGATAGGGCTTTATCAACTAACCATTCTCTGAAGTATTTCTCGATGAAGCGGACTTCTTCAATCACTAATGATTCATATCAAGATGTGTAGACGTGAAAACATGTTAACATGAGCGTCTTCAAAAATCTTGCACGATGGACGGACACAAGCCAAAGTCTTCTACAAGATGTTCGTCTATGTCTCTGCTACAACATACCAAAAGGGCGCATCAATTGGACATTCAAGCTGAAAGATATGGCATTTACCGTCAGGTATATGGAATCTGAAAATTTGCACGGGAATACAATTTATGAATGTGCATGCGTCATTGACTTGCCCACACAACTCCAAATGGATAAAATCTTTTCTCATATGATAACTCAGTCTCTTAGCTTCAAAAGTAGGGGTCAAGCAACGAATTCCGACGTCGTATGAGGTTCCTACAGCTTCCAGAGAATACAACATGCAAGCAGCAACTCTTAGACGGGATTCATAACCTCCACAGTCGATCGATGTCCACCAGGACCTTCCACTAAGTCCTTCATCAAGGTACCTCCAACTTCGACCACCTAGGTATTTACATCAAGCTTTTGTACTTGGGTCCTCTATCTAGGTCCTGCCAGAAGAATGGAAAACGAAAGGGAAAGACTTAACAAAATACTGGGGACTGAAAGTCCACTGATCATGACGATCAGTTTCACAGTCCAAGACCCGTGGCATCGGAATCTCCTATGATAATCATTCATCATAAAAGGAATTCTACCACCGTAACATGCAACCATGGTCATTACATCATCCCCTCTTGAGAGCAACCTATGTTATGGTCATGTGACCAGGGTTTCAGAAATGATGTTTCTACGACCGACAGAAGCAAGATGGCAATGCAAGCACCATGCTCATGTATCAATCAAGGGGTTCAGATTAAAAATTAATAAATGACATTGAAATCCTTCATCAGGCATTCAATACACAAGCAAATGGTCAAAAGACACAAAAGAGACGTTTTACAGCAAGACTGTCTGAAGTGATTTTACACTGCCCTATACAAAGCGACGAGCTGGGAGAAATTGGTAAGGAATATAAGGTTGAGTCATATGTCATTATCTTTGTATGGATTTCCTCTACAACATATCCAAAATTCATATAAATTGTATAAACGAGCAAAGAGATGTGGCCAAAACATTGGACTACATGCCAGCTGAAAATTTTCTGGAAGTCTCCTGGAAGTTTACTGTTTCGCCTATTTCATCCCCTAAACATGCTCAAAACTCAAAAAGATTTTGTAGTAAAGCTTTGGAATTTCCTTGGCATGAAAAAACATGGGTATATCACGAAAATCCAACATCGTACGAAGATTCTACAGCGTTTTTACTGAAAGACTGAAGTCTAGATTTTTCTGGTGACGTATTTCGGAAAAATTTCTCATATATTCGTATGGATTCTCATTCATTCATTCACAAGTCAGCAATTTCATACTTCTATGAAGAAATTACAGGAGGAATACTTACTTGAGGAGTCTCTAAGCCGTTCGAAGGACTAATGTTGTTGAAGTCACCGTTAGTGGCATTACTACCTCCATTCAGTTCCGGGTTTTGAAGATTCTCCGTCTCCTCATTTTCCAAGGAAGAATGTGCTTCATAAATATATTGTTTATCCGCAAATACATCAACAATAATTATTATTACTTCATTCAAGGAGATGCCATGATCGCTTGTACGAAAAGAGATACTTACATCAACTCCCTCATCAGTGCTGGATTCCTGAATTGTTTGCCCAGGAGCAAGATGAAGACTTTCAATGATCAATAGAGAAAAATTCTGAGATTAACAAACATTTGTTTGTGATCCTAATTGTACGGATAAGAAAAGTCATGACGGAGGAAACATCGACAACTCACCAAAGAAACGGCTGGGGACTGCACGTCATTTACTAACATCCTGTAGTCCTTACTTCTGGGTTTTCCGCCCCGGAGACTTTCTTCCATCGCTGTGAAGTCTACATTGATCCGGGATCTCACTACACGATCATCCTGTGATAAAGTTAATGAAATAACCAGGAGTACAACTCAGTATGAAAGATCTCTCACCATCACTCAAAGGTCCCAGAAGTACCATTTCTTAAAGTTGCATCCGTAGAGATGTCATCTCTGAAAACACCATCTTTGGAGGTGTCATCATGGGAGTCAGTCATTCTTGCAAAGTAGCTGTGATAGATGCATAACATTTCAGCACATTGTTCATACAAAGCGCGGGATTCAACAAAACAATGAATCATGGAATAAAGGTGATCACAACATCGTCTACAAAAATGGTAACTTTCAACTCTTACTTGTTTACGATTCCACTAACAGTAGTGATTATGATACAAGAGTTAATACTTCAAAATTTGCTCGTCTCCTCAAACCTGCAAACACGAGCAAAATTTTTATTCAAAATCATAACTTGATTTTCATGTGAGCAATCCACAAAATTTTCACCGTGTGAGCGACTCCCACCGAGTGAACACTCATTGGTTTTTGTGCATACACTATCAGATCACAAAATCCATACAAACAATATTTTATCAAAAATTGTTTACTTCTAGCAATTGCTGAAAATCAAAATTTGATTTCACATAAATTTTCACTATGTGAACATTCACTGGTTTTTCAAAAATTGGACAGACGTCCATTCTACAATTGTGAAAACTCACATACAAACATTATTTCACCGTGAATAATTGTCTACTTTCAACAGTTGTTCAAAATCAAAACATTGATTTTACAAAAAATATATATTTTAACGTGAAACTCACGTAACTTTGAAAATATATGTATATATATATTTGACCCCTCTCGCGAGCATCCGTCTTTGAAACGAGAGCATATTTTCAAAAAATTTATGAAGGCTCACATATTGAAAATAAAATTTCATGAAAGCTCATAGACAATTTTTTTATTACTAACAGACGCACGTCTATTAAAAAAAAACTATTTTCTCTCGTCCGAGCATCCAACTTTGAAACGAGAGTTTATTCCATTTTGTGAAATTTCACAAAAAAAAATTAAAAAAAAACTCTTATGCTAGGGATCATTGTTTGTTTCTTAAACTAGCGAACGGACATCCGTTCCTAAAACAAGGATTTTCCTTTTGGGCTCGGGCCCGTAAACGCTAAACCGACCAAAACTGGACGTCCGACTGACCAAATCAGTAGTGCTTCATCTCTCCGTGCTCACAGGATGACACTCTATCATACTGTCAGGATCCTTACCTGAGCATTTGCTCGTACATGACACCATTGGAGCAAATCGAGGATTTTGAAAATACCTTTGTACGACCGAGTTTAACTGCTTATCTCATCAACCGGAAAATCACCATCTAATGCTTACTGCGGAACATGACTGTCCTCACTAAGCAGGGGACTTAATGTTGATGGTGAAATTTTGACAAAGGTCAAAATCGTAAAATCATGATACTGCATGTTTATGACCCGTCTTCAGGAACACATGTGACGATTCATATTTTACGATCCGTGAACCGTTTCACGATCTCTAACTGAGTGAGCATTCCTCTTAGAGCCACGATGAATATGTTTCTCGAAAGGCCTCCCCGGTTGAGCGCTCGATGCTGCGCATTTCATCGTGCCCTCTATGTAGAATAATAGAGTTTGGCGGTCCTCTAGGCATAATTGTTTGTTAGAGGGATTAACGCCTTCAGGACGTAGGCGATACTCGTTGTTCCCTGACTACATAGAGAGACCCCCCTCTACATAGAAGAACGATTGGGCGGTTCTCTGGACATAATTGTTTGTCGGAGGGCTTAACGCCTTCAGGACGTCGGCGATACTCGCTATTCCCTGACTATTTAGAGAGACCGTGTATAGATTCAGGTGGCTCTCTGGACATAATTGTTTGCTGGAGGGATAAACGCCTTAAGGACACCAACGCTGCACGTTGTTTCCTGACTATGCATTCTTCAGAACGAGTATGATGCTTCAACTATCTCATATCTCGATTCTACAATAGATTAATTCTACCGTGACATTCACCGACTGAATTCCAAGAAAATAATCTATTTCATCTCATTACTCCGTTCCATGGCTATCCCCGGCTGATTCCAAGGATTAGTAATAGATAACCAATTTATCTCATTACTCCGTTCCTTTAATTCCCCGGCTGAATTCATGGATTAGTAATAGATACACAATTCATTTTTATTACTCCGTTTCATGAATCATTCTCCGCTAAATTTCATGAATTAGTAATAATTACTCAACAATCGGGCATCTGGACTACCACCGAGTAAGCCCCAATAAAATGGTGCAAGTGTACTCAACAATGATGCGCGAACGAGCACCCAAATGCACGAACGAGCATTCAAAAACATGGAAAACGAGGAATCCAACACAAAACAGGAGAGAGAAAATAATAAAAATAATAAAAGATGCGCCTAGGGACCGGGCCCACCGGCCGACCGGTCACGCCGCCGTGGCCAGTCCCCCACGCCTCTTCCCTTTATTTTTATTATTTTATTACTTTCATGAATTCATGAAGACTCCTTCATTCGAGCAACTTTCCTTGTTTGAGAAAAACTCACGGTTTCTACATATTTTCACGGTTTCATGGAAAATAATAAAAAATAGGGAAAGGTGTCACGGGACCGGGCTACCAAGCCGGTCGGCAATGCCCTAGCCGTGTCCGGTCCCACACCTTGCAATCCCTTATTTTCATAATTATTATTTCCCTCATCTCATGAAACTCCTCCGTTTGAGCAAAAATCATGGTTTCTTCATATTTTCTCAAATATTGCTCAAACCATGAAAAAGCCAAAAGTCAAACGATCAACCGACTAGGCCACTCACGAAAAATATTAAAATATTATTATTTTAATATTCTCAAAAAATTTATCAAATGAGCAAAGTTCTACTTGCTCATTCGAGAAAAAATCAAGAATTTCAGTCAAGATCAAACTCTTCTGAAAATCCAAAATATTGCTCAAACGCACATTAGAAAATACCGAAACTCTCAGGACTAAAACACAGACATTGTGGTGACACGGGCATGCTTCCTTGACAGACCAAGGCCGTCCATAATGCTTTCAAGGAGCCAGTCCCACATATCTTTATAATTTTGACCTAATTTGCTCAATTGCTCATATTGGGTCCAAACTCTTTCCAACCAACTTGGAATTTGCTCAATCGACCGTCAGCTGGTCCCACACCACCAAGGGCCGGTTCTATGCTCCCTTGGCCGTTCCCTCACTTCTCTATAATTAGGTTTTATCACCTAATGCTCAGACGAGCACTATTTTAATAGGTGATTAAACCAGCTTTTAATCATCCTTTCACCAACCAGTCAACAAAGGACTTTGGTGCACGGTCACTCAAGCACTTGGGCGCTACATGGTCGTCCATCATCCCATGTAGCTGGTCACTTCTTCACTCAGTGGCCTATTTTCAATAAATCATCAATTGATGAACAATTGATCAAAATTAGGGTTTTCTAACAAAATGCTCTGCAAATCGTGATTTTGAGCAATTTCAAACACTAATAAATTTATGTTTGCTCAGCAATCAATATCTGGATTAATTATATAATATTTTGTAGGCTACCAATATTTTAATTAATATTTTATTGGGTCACCTTACCAATAATTCATCGAATTGAGCAATTGCTCAGTTGCTCGAATGTTGATCCAATTGTCAATATTCAGTAATTTATCAAATTGAGCAATACTTGCTCAATTGCTCGAATATTGATCCAACTATCAATATTCAGTAATTTGTCGAATAAGCTCAAATGCATATTGATCTAACTATCAATATTTCACCAATAATTGATTCAACTCAATATTCAACAATTCGTCGAATTTACAATATTTGCTCAGACGAGCAATATCAACATCATTCAAGAGCTATACGTATGACATGTTCAATCCGTGAATCACTGAGCATTCGTCAGTCATGCTCAATTCAACAAAACTTAGACTCACTGTCTAATCAAGTCAACGACTGACTAATCAAATACAGATCTTCTTTGCAGACTCCACGTTCATGAGACATAAATCACGTCACATAGGTGGATATTCCTTAGGGTTTTGGTCTTGAAACCTACGGCACGTGTGTTCATCCACGATGAGAAATGTGAGTAAGTCGTGCAAACGGTTGAAGGAGTTAGCAAAGTAGTAGGTGGACAGTTAACCAAGTCTCCACAAGACCTGGAACTGGTTTCACCATGATCTCCCACTTTCCCACTCTTTCACTCAAGAAACCGTCACACTTATTGGGATCAATGTGTTCACTATTTTGACAGTATAAATAAGTCGTTGAATCCATGATTGAGACAGAACACAATTTTTCGAGTAATCACTCTCAAGAATTCATCAATCAACCAGAACTTATTTGAACTCAACAGTTCACAGAAAACTTGTAGAAACCCACAACACATTCATAATCCTTGATCATCATTGATCTCACATACTTCTCAGCTTCCCTCCTACAGATCAACCCATCTCCCTCTCTGTGACCGAATTGACTCTGGAACGGACATTGACTTGGTTTAGGCCGGAGTCCTACAGATTGATCTATCGAACTTAAAAACACTCCCGTGCAGTGCATCAGTTTGAGGTTAAGCAGTTTGCTCGGTTGAGGTGTCTCGTCCGCACGGTCGTCTCTTCACTTTCCTAAAAAAACAGCAAATTGTTTTTACACATCTATAGCTTTTCTTCGGGAATATAAGTTCGGTATATCAATTGGTTCATGTTCACCTTGATTTATCAAAAGACGGAACAAAACTCACAGGTTTATCTGTGGGAGACAGATTTATCTATACAAATAGACTTTTCTGTGTGAGACAGATTGGTTTATCAAGTCTTTGACTTTTGGTCGTAGCAACTCTTAGTTGTGGGTGAGATCAGCTAAGGGAATCAAGTGTGTAGAGTCCTGCTAGGATTCAGAGACGTAAGGATCGCAACTGTACCTTGATCAGTGTGAGATTGGTTATGGCTCAACTACATTCCAGTCCAAAGTTAACATGGAGTAGGCTAGTTTCTGTAGCGGCTTAATACAGTGTGGTGTTCAAATCTGGACTAGGTCCTGGGGTTTTTCTGCATTTGCGGTTTCCTCGTTAACAAAATTTCTGGCGTCTGTGTTATTTCTTTTCCGCATTATATTTTGTTATATAATAGAAATATCACAAGTTGTGCGTAGTTCAATCAATTAGAGAATCCAACCTTTGGTTGTTGATTATATTGATTGACACTTGAACATTGGTCTTTGGTACCGTTCAAGTTGTTTCACATAATAATAAGGCTCGCGGATTTCTATCTGTTTGATTTGCTGATTACATTGTGAAACAGAGATACAACTCTTGGATATATTTCCATTGATTGAGTCTGACTGTCTAGTTGATTCTCTTGGAATTATATTGGAGTTTGTCCATACAGATTGCGAAGCAAAATATTGGGTGTAGTTGTTAGACCCACGCTTTTTCATCTGGGAAACCTAATCCCGACACTCTCATGTGTCCTAGTTGCAAACTAGAGTTGATTCTGTATTAACCTAGGATTTTCCAAAACCATTATTAGGTTAATGACTTTAAGACTTCATTTGGGATTCGTGAAGCCAGATACAACTATTTTCTTTGTAGTTACGTATTCTAATCTTACTTTTTATATTGTATTGAGTTTAATCTTCTTTAAGATTTTCTCGAGATTTATCTCCGATAGGTAAGATATAAAAAGTAATCACAACAGTTCTTTGTCTTAGACTCTTGTGATTCCGCAATAACTTCTTTTGTTAATCAGTTAGGTTATTATTAAGGTGACTAATATTTCTAGGCTTCTCTTCGGGAGTATAAGACCGAATTATTAGTTGAGGTTCATGTACACCTTGATCTTTATCTTAAGACGGAAATAACAGCCAGAATTGACTTATCTGTGGGAGACATATTTGTTTATAAGTCTTCGACTTTGATTCGTAGGAACTCTTAGTTGTGGGTGAGATCAGCTAAGGGAATCAAGTACGCAGAGTCCTGCTAGGATTCAAGAGGTGTAAGGAACGCGACTGTACCTTAATCAGTGTGAGACTTGGTTAGGGATCAACTACATTCCAGTCCGAAGTTAACTTGCAGTAGGTTAGAGTCTGTAGCGGCTTAATATAGTGTGGTGTTCAAGTCTGGACTAGGTCCCGGGGTTTTTCTGCATTTTCGGTTTCCTCGTTAACAAAATTTCTGGTGTTTGTTTTATTTCTTTTCCGCATTATATTTGTTTATATAATTGAAATGTCACAGGTTATGCGTAGTTCAATCATAGTTGATAAATACGACCTTGTTTGTTGGATAGGACTTGATTGACACTCGGACTTTGGTCTTTGGTACCATCCAAGTTATTCTTATAACAATCAGTCTCATGGATTTCTATCTAGGTGATTTACTGATTGTATTTAGGAATAGATAAAGTTCTTTGATATCTTTCTTGATTGAGTCTCACTTTTAAGTTGGTGCTCTCGGAATTATATTGGAGTTTAGTCCATACAGATTGCCGATTGAAATATTGGGTGTGGTTATTATACCCCTGCGTTTTCACCCTGGGTTTTTATGCATTTGCGGTTTCCTCGTTAATAAAACTTCTGGTGTCTATGTTATTTCTTTTCTGCATTATATTGTTTATCTTTATAATTGAAATATCACAGGTTGTACGTAAATCAATTAAAGTAAATACATACATCCTTGTTTTTTGGATACGACTTGATTGATTCTTGGATATTGATTTTTTAGATCATCCAAGTACTCTAACACATAATCAGTTTCACAGATTTGGTTATGTCAACTTTCTGATAGTGAGAGAAAGAGATATAAGCTCTTCGTATAATTCCTTGATTGAGATTCATTAAGTTGAACTCTCTGAATTGTATTCGAGTTTAGTCCATACAGGTTGCCTAAGAAAAAGTTGGTGGTGTATTTTGGTACCCCCACGTTTTCACCAAGTAAACTAAATCAAAGTTACCTAGTCCCTTCAGTATCACTACTCCTATAACCAATCTATCAACGCACGTGAATTCTAAGATATACTCCACTATCTTAAGTTGTTTCACATGCTGTCAAGACTTCTTGCACTCAACTCCTTTAGATCGTCTTCTGAAATAGTAAGGGACTAATCTGCATTCGGGGACCGCTTTATCAATCTTAAGAAGTAAATCAGAGATTTACTTGAGTCAAATAAATTCTCTTCCATTTAAATAATGAAAAGACGAGGGTACCCAAATACACCACAATCTTTAATTTATCCACCTATAAGTCCTCTTACCGAAAGTGATTCTCTATGGACAAAGTCGAGACAATATTACAAATCGGTATTCACACTTTGTGTGACTGTCTATGGATAGGATATCGAGACAATACGACTAGAAAAGTGTGATTACTTGATGATGGGTTCGGACTTAATCAAACTCTATAGGATCACTATCAAGTAAAGCGGAGTTAACGTTTATGTAATTTAATTCAAATTATATAAACAAATATAATTGCGGAAATAGAAAAGTAAATCACACAGCAAGATTTTGTTAACGAAGGAAACTTCAAATGCAGAAAAACCCAGGGATCCAGTCCAGAATTGAATACTCTCAGAATTAAGCCGTTATAAAAAATCTAAACCAACTTCATATAGTTGAGACAAAGAAACTACCCCTAGTTCACTTAGTTTCCTCTGTATCCCTGCGCTTCCGACTTCGATGAGTGCACGCACTGGAACAATTCCTTTGGATTGTATTCCAAACAGTAAAGGAACAACAAATCTGTTTGGTAACAACTCTATTGATTCTTTAACATAAGATATCTCAAGTCATATGCAAAGGCTCTTCCGTTTAAGCTAATAAACTCTTTTTCCTGGTTAGATCAATCTATCCAATAACTACCGAAGTAGCCAAGTTTAGATTCGCACTCAATTAAAAAAAATCTCAAAGAGATATATTGCGAATGACGATCTCACGCAACTATCAATCGAATAAATCTGATTCTAGTTGGATCCCAGCCGATCAAGGTTTGTGCAACACAAAGATATGAGAAACCAAAGAAGAAATCTTTTTCGTCTTCAAATCTTCTTTAATCTTCAATTAAACTTGCACAACACCACTTGAATCTATTGTGATCAATCACGCACTGAACGGAGTTTGTTAACAATGGATTATCACAAGATGTCTTTAGATATACAAACAGTTCTAAAGATCCCGTCGATACTTCGATCTAGTTTGAGTGAATCTTATATCATAAGAGAAGATTTTCAAGAATAAACAAACTAGGTGCAATCAAAGTTTCAACAACCGTTAGTCAATCAAATAAATCGAAAACTAATAATACTGCAATTATCTAGTTTCCCACCAATGGTACTTGTAGAGCTTCTTGATCCCACAGAAGTCTTTAAACGAGCGGTCGTAAGAGATTTCGCCTAATTAGGGTACTTTCCTCTCCGAATAGACGGCTCCACCAGAAATAACAAAAAGATGAAGTTTGCCTGGCTCTTAGGATAGTTTTCTAGAAATGCAAAGTTAGGTATTTATAGACCAAGGATGTTTGGACACCAAGGAATTTCCAAAACCGAAAATATTCTCAAGATATGTAATGAATGCCAAAATTCGGTTCTCATAATTCCAGAAAATGCTTGTCCAATATTTTCCGAAATCTCTCAATAGAAAATCTCCAATTAGTAAATGCACATTACTAATTTTTATTCTCTAGAGATATGCATTTAATTGTTGGTCATTAAAAGCATATAAAACCAAAAACCTTAATTAAAAAAGAATTATATATATTTTTATTATTAAAAATTATTTTTTTCTTCCAAAAAATGTCAAACAAAGCTTTTGGTTGGCAACCTAGCAACAAGCTGGGCACCAACACCTTTTTGAATAGCAATGCCTAGTATATGAAAAATAAAGCTACCAAAACTACTACTAGCGTCGTTACTAATTAAACAATTCTTCGGACGCTTGAAAAAACACAAAGTATCCTCACCAAGTTCCCCTAAGGTAGAGAAAGCTAAGACTCCCAAACCATGGCCATGTGAAATACATTTGTCCAAGTATTTAGTGTGTTTACGTGAAACCGCACTAGACATAGCTTTTCCCAGGACGAATGAGCGAATTCCTTCACCAGTGAAGGGCTAGACACCTGTGACATCCATACAAACATCTTGTCCATTTTCCCAATTGAGCACAAGAATATCAGCAGGTTTCAAATCTTTGTCATCATCCGTCAGAAAACCGAGAGAAACTTCCTTATGCGTAGGCACACCAGCTTTGTAACAAATGTCAGCGATTACATCACGAACAAGATCATGTCGAAACTTAGGGCATATATCCTTAGCATAATAAAGCGCGTGATCCCCAAACATGTCCTTGGATTTGTTACAACTTGGGCACAAACTATTCTCAACAAAAAGTGGGATGCCAAGACGATAGCAAAGCACAGCTCTGAACTGTCTAGGTCCAAGGCACTGATTGAGCCCACTAATGGGTATAGCCAATAAATAGTCTTGAGCATGCTTAACACGATTGTACTACCACAAGATGGAATCTCTTGCAGACATAGAAAATTGGTCTGGGATTTGCTTCTTAACCACATCAAAATAAGTGACTACCAGGAAGTGCATGGAATGAGGGAAAGTATCATTGACACAGTAAGTAGAAGGTAATCCACATACCTGGATAAATCTCTGAAGTGCAAACCGATAAGCAGAACCTCTGTCCGTTGAGAATGAGTTACCAAGGATCACCTTCTGCACCGAAGTAGTATGACTATGAGAAGCAAGGTAACAGTAGGTGCTGGTGTCAGCCATGGTGTAAATGCCAAGTCCACCATCTTTGATAGGCAAGGTAGCTAATCGTTGCTGTAAAGGAACAAACCCCGCACCATCACCCGTGATTAGTAGTCTCAAGTACTTAAGTAAATGATCATCAAAAAGGTCAGTGGCTGGTTGTAGGGATGCAGGATTGGTAGTACGCATTGCAAAATATAGTCTAGACACACCAGTGCAATTACGAAGTAATAGCATCTCACTTTGGGGGTCTTTAAGTTTCTTGATTTCCGTCATTAATTTAACAGTTTTATTCACCCTGCTCAACATCATATCACTGATAAAGTTCAGATCTAAACTCACCGGTCCACCCAAAAGTTTGACACCGCTAGAAGGTCTACCAATATCAGCCGGGAAAACACCGTCAGCTGTGCTTCTGGGATAAATAGAAGGCCAAAAGACTTCCGTTTTCCTTATATTGAGATGTAAACCCTTGCATGGTCCTTCTGTTTCGATAATCCTCAAGGCTTTGGCTACCTCCAAAGTATCACCAATAATTGTACCATCATCCAGGTACCAGGCATGCAAATCAAGTTTGCATTGAGAAACATTAATCTTCACCAGTGGGTGAAGTGTCAAAGCGAATAACAAGGGACCGAGAGGGTCACCTTGCTGAACTCCAAGAGCATAGGAAAAAATATAATGGTCGTAATAGAGTTTAGCAGGCCTCAAGTAACAAAATTCTACCCAGCGAGAAATACCTGGACAATGAAGACGAACTTCCTTGATGAGTTGAGATCTGCTCACCATGTTGAAAGCATTAGAAAATTCAATGAGCAACATTGACATTTTGTACGAGTGACCTTGCATCTCAAGTAGGCGATTTACAGCATGTAAAATACTTTCTCCTCCCGCAGACACATAAACCCCGAATTTGTAAAAGATTCTCAATTAATTTCTGTATAGGATCTCCTTGAGTACTAAAGAATATCTTTGAACAATAAATGATAAGAGTTATTATCCGTGTTCAAAGTATGTTGACATCTTTTCTCTGTAAATCATATTTCATATTTACATTCTTGGAATCGGCTATACCACACTTCCAAACAAGTTTAGAATTGGTTCACCTGTATTCCAAGACTACTATGTGATTGATCAAATATCAAATCACATCCATGGGTTTAATCGGTTATACCCTAATATGGAAACACTTGTGATCGGTCACACAAGTTACCAAGACTGGTTACATCAGTTACCAGGATCGGTTACATCAATTACCAGGACCGGCTACCATATACTCATGGTATTGCTTGTGATCGGTCACACCAGTCACTAGGATCGGTTACACCAATTACCAAGATCGGTTACACCAATTACTAGGACCGGTTACACCAATTACAAGGATCAACTACACAACACTCTGTGATAGGTCACACCAATTACTAGGATCGGTCACACCAATTACAAATATCGATCATACCATCTCAGGTGATTACTTAGGATCGGTTTCATTAATTAATCAAAAATAGTCATACCAAATCATAAGTCAGGCATTGTGATTAATTGTACCAAGATACATAAAAAAGTTACGATCGGTTCTACCATCTCACACATATTGGTAATCCAAAGATTTGCAATGAATAGTTGTACCAATAAGCCTAGCGATTTCCCTTTCGATTCATAAAACAAGTACATGAATGTACTTCCTTTAAACAAATGTAAAACATTGTTTCTTAAGATGAAATCTTAACCATTACCCATTCACATAATCATAACAGCATTCATAAGATTATGTCGATGTCATATCTACGAAGTTCAAAAGATATGCGTTATACTTCGTAGTCTAATTCCCTAACACTATGATCATCTGATAATGTCTCACTACTAGAGTAATATATCCAATACACAGCTTCGCAGTTATGTTTTCAATATAGCACGACTTAAAAGATGCGTTAGGAATGAAAATTTTCAAGTCAATATTACTAACCTCAATAGGAATGATGGTGTCGTCATTGTAGCTCGTTACTTCTTCACGTTCTTCAGGTCTTCAAGTAATACTTGTCTGTCTCAACATTCCTAGACTTTCTAGTCTAACCTAAATGAAGTTGTCTCTAGTACATAATCAAGCGACTCTTAGATGAGTTTTGACACACTAAAATATGACAACCAAACTTGACATACCAACGCTTAGTGGGTTCAATCGAGCTATGCTCTAACAATCTCCCCCTTTGTCAATTTTAGTGACAAAACTCTTAATACATATGGATAAACAAATTACAAGAATTCATTTTACATACGCTTGATTCCAAGTTTCAACAGCACAATAACCTCCATATATTCAATCAGTAAATGTCGTTGTTGACATTTGAATAACAAAGCTTATACTCCCCCTAATAGGTAGATATTCAATCCGAACATCTTTGTTATTCCCCTTTTTGTAGTCAAGATAACTACAACAACAATATGATATGTTTCTCCCCCTTAGTCAATGCTTTACTCTTTCGTTAGATATAACGTTTAAGCACAATTATCATTTCCTTAGTGATTGCAAATCACTTGTTTACTCAATATATTTCTCCCCCTTTTATTCACAAAATGACAAAGGTCCGAGCAAATAAAGGTCAAACCGAAAGGATCTTACAAATCTAAAAGATTTGTAAACAACCTATAAGAGTTAAGCACGAAGGTTTCACATATCACTTTAGATAACCAATATTAAAACCGAAACTACAAGTAATTTAGTTTTCATATGTTATCAAGGAAACAATTGCCCAAAGCAATTTTCCCTAATAGTTTAACAATTCGACTAAGAAACTTAATTCCCTTGTTAAACCGATTGTAAACATACAATCACTTATTTCGATAAGACCAAAATAAAGATCAGAATTAACTTTATTTCTCTCATCAGGTTCTAATTATTCAGACAATAACTTAGACCTTTCCCTTTAGACAAGACAAGCACTAGGTTAGTTAACTAGTTTTTCTTGTCAAGGCATTCGATTAGACTTGAATAACCGAATCCTTCAATTTGATAAGTTTAACTAAGATCAGAATTAACTTAGTTTCTCTTATCCGGAATCAAATTGGACTAAACAAATGAACCCGTATTTCGTTAAGCCATAAACAATACATACAAACCCAAACAAATTGACTTGCATAATTATTTTCTTAACCAGAAGCAATTGAAACAAACATAGACATTATAGCACCGCAATTGCACCGAAATTTCGTTAAGCAAAAACACTTGATACCCAAACAATAAAAAAGACACCAAACAATAAGCCAAATAAATTGACACAGTTTTTCTTAACCGGAAACAATTGAATCACACACACACACATCCATACACATCATAATGGAATATATCAATTGTACCAAAATTTTGTTAAGCAAAAGCAAAATATATGCAAAATATATGCAATATAAACAGGCTTTCCTTAAACAGGAAAACGATTAACTAACAAATTCGTTACCTCAGATTCCGCAGCCTCTTCTCCCCAGAAAGATATATCATTAAGAGCAAGTTCAAGTAAGAACTCTCCCCAAGTATGTTGTCATCCTCTTGCAAGAACAAAAGAATAACAACAAAGGCAACCTTTATCATAGAAAGGTTGAATCGGTTTTAACTAATGCGTGCCAATAGGAAAAGTTGAAAATCCCGAAACACAAGGTACTAATGTACCTTAACAATACCAATGGACTTCCTGAGATTTTCAAAGGTTGCACGGTTTAATGGCTTAGTGAGAATATCAGCTAGTTGACGTTCATTGGAAACATATTCTAGTTTTATAACTCCATTCTCATACAATTCTCTAATTAAATGATATCTAATATCTATGTGTTTAGTACGAGAATGTTCAACAGGATTTTCTGTTAGACGAATAGCACTTGAGTTATCACAAAGAATACTCATAGTTGGAATATTTATGCCATAGTCAATGAGAATTTGATTCATCCATAGAAGTTGGGCACAACAAGTACCAGCAGCAATATATTCTGCTTCACAGGTTGATAAAGACTGTAAGTTTTGTTTCTTGCTATGCCAGGCTACGAGGTTTTGACCAACATAGAAACAACCACCAGAGGTGCTTTTGCGATCTTCTACAGATCCTGCCCAATCAACATCTGAATAGGCAACAAGACTGTTGTTCGTATCCATAGAATATGATAGACCATAATCTAGGGTACCATTAACGTATCTTATGATTCGTTTTACAGCTTTTAGATGTGATTCTTTAGGATTTGCTTGAAACCTGGTGCAACATCCCACACTGAAAGCAATGCCCGGTCTTGTTGCAGTCAAGTATAACAAGCTTCCTATCATGGATCGGTACAATTTTTGATCTACCGATTTTTCACGTGGACTAGACTGAAGTTTTCCAGTAGTTGGCATTGGTGTTTCCATAGGTGTTGCACCTTTTAGCTCAAATTTTTCAACCAAATTCCTGGCATATTTTTCTTGGGAAAGAAAAATATTGTCTTTTTGTTGCTGTAATTGAAGACCTAGGAAATATGGTAGTTCTCCAACATTTCTCATTTCGAATTCCCCACTCATAAGATTTAGGAATTCATCTGTGAGACTTTTTGAAGTGGATTCATAGATGATGTCATCAACATAAATTTGTGCTACAAATACATTCTTTCCATTCCATTTGGTGAAAATTGTCTTATCAGCACCACCTCTAGAGAATCTTTTTTGAAGTAAAAAGGATGTTAACTTATCATACCAAGCTCTCGGAGCTTTTTTTAGACCATATAAAGCCTTTTTAAGCTTAAGATCGTGATCTGGAAATAATGGATCTTCAAATCCTGTGGGTTGAGCAACAAAGACTTCTTCCTTTAAATCCCCATTGAGAAATGCATATTTAATGTCCATTTGAAATAGCTTTATCTTAAGATTACAGGCATAAGCAAGTAACAGTCTAATTGATTCTAAACGAGCAACGGGAACAAAAGTTTCATCAAAATCAATACCTTCAATTTGTGAATATCCTTGAGCAACCAATCTGGCTTTGTTTCGGACAATAGTTTCGTATTCATCTGATTTTTTCCTGAAAATCCACTTTGTTCCGACAATGTTTACACCTTCTGGTTTAGGAACACGCTCCCATACTCCTTGTCTTTCGAATTGATTAAGCTCCTCATACATTGAGTTACCCAAGCGGGATCACTGAGAGCTTCCTAAATATTTTTTGGTTCTATTGAAGAGAGAACTGACAGACATTCTGGAGTTCCCTTCGAGTTATAACTCTGGCATTGGCATCTCCTATGATATCTTCCATGGAATGTCTTTGATGAACCCACTTCGCAGGTTTGTGGATAATATTTTCACTATCATTGGGTTGTTCAACAATACTATCATTATCCCCTTTGTCATCTATGTCACTGGTAGGTCTGTAAACAAGCCTACAATTACTACTGCAAGTGCACAGTATCCTAATGTAACACAGGGAAAGCACAGGTCGATCCTCAAGGACAAGGTGGGTTTAAGTTGAAGCCAAAGTCTTACTAAACTGATTCTAAACAAGAGTAACACGAATAGGGGGTTTGTGTCGATACGACTAAGATGATATTTATGTAACACAAATTAGAAAACAGATTAAAAAGCACTAGGTCATTCGAATCCACCTATTAACCTACACTAAGTCAAATCATCTTTCAATAATATTCTTGTCCCTTAAAATGGACTCCGGTGAACTTCTAGGTTCTGCCGACCATCCAGATAGCGGTGAAGGTTCAAGCCTGCCATGTATCTAAGGGTAGTTTCAGGAGGATGGTTTAGTGTCACTAAGATAATTACCTAATCCTAGTATTAGTTGTCCTCTCACAAAACAACTAACCGCAGATCAATCACTTAGATGATTAAACAATCCTGATATGGATATTCTAATCCCAACTAAGGTGTCCCCCTGAAGTACTAACTGTCTGATTAAAGCACAACTAGTCAAAGGATCGAACATCAATCAGTTAAACACGAGTTGCAGCACAATCAACATAGTGTTGTTCTAACTACAATGGATACATGGCATACACTGTGAGAGCAAAATGCTGAAGTGCTAAGATTATATTTATCCAAAACATTATAGCACAACAAGAACAATATCCTTGAATTAAACTTAGCAACAAATTAATGGTTTCATCTAAACCCTAGTTATGAAATTAGAACATGATAATAATAATGAAAACAAATATAAACTACAGCTTGGTGCACCGGCTAATCCGGGCATGAGTTTTACATCAAAATTCTCATCCCTATTTATACACAAAAATCCCCAATTAGGTTTCAATTCAATAATAAATCTCTACCCACTCACCATAATTGCCTGAATTTCTTGTACCCTCTGTTGTTTCTTCTTTGCAACTTGATTTGATTTTTGCTTTAGCTATTGAAGATAACCCTAACTCTATCTCTCTCAATCCTAGCTTCTAGGGTTACTGTTTTTGATAAGGAAGAAGATAAGATGGAGAGAGATAGAAATTAGGAGCTTGAGAGTGATTGTGATGGTGGCTGTGAGCTGAGATTGTCGGGGATGAATTTGATGGAAGATAACTGCAAGTGGTGTTGGTTCTGTCGGGAAGGAGGAGAAGGAAATTAAGATGGAGTTGGGTTCTGTACGATTAGGGAAGGAGATGAATAGTGCTACAGTGTTGAGCAGTTACATCAAATCTGATGTTTCGGGCACAGATATGGGTTTGGATCTTGGGTCCTCTTGGAAACTCTTCTTGTAGGTCCATGTCTTCTTCAAAGCTAATATCTCAAGCCCACTCCTAGTTTTGGGTTGTGCAAGCGACATTCTTCACTTGCGGATGAGGTGCAAACAATATTCTTCACTGCCTTCTAGCGGGAGCTTTGTTGTCTCTCTTCCGTTGTCACCAATTCTTTGCTCTTTTGGCTTCTCCATTCATCCAAGCTTTATTTACTAGCTAAAAACATAAAATAAATTAGTAAAAGTAATTATTCTTGAAAACAGTAAAAATACAGAATTTGGGATAATATATGATTTTAAAGCGCAAAAGATTAGTTAATTGCCAATAAAAAGGTGTAGAAATATGCAATATTTGGCACTCATCAGTCACTAAGGATAGGAACAATTGCTAGTTCTTCTTCAATATGTTTTTCCTTATTAACAGTTTCTAAAGGGGGAAGCTCCGCAGCAATATGATTATCTTGATGAAAATCACTAATGCCATTAATAACTACATTAACTGATTCCATCATGACTTTGTTTCGGAGATTATATACTCGGAATGCACGACTATTAGAAGTATAGCCAAGAAAGATTCCTTCATCACTTTTGGAATCAAATTTTCCTCTGTGTTCTCTGTCCTTAAGTATATTACATTTGCTTCCAAAAACCCTTAAATAGCTTAGATTGGGCTTTCTTCCATACCATAATTCATAAGGGGTATTTAGAGTTTTTGACCTTAGACAAACTCTGTTCATAAGATAACAAGCTGTGAAAACATCTTCACCCCAAAAGGTTAATGGTAAATTTTTATTGTGAAGCATTACTCTTGCCATTTCTTGAATATTTCTATTCTTTCTTTCAGCCACACCATTTTCCTGAGGTGTAATGGGAGCAGAAAACTGGTGAGACATTCCAAGTTGATTACAGTATTCATATACTTTTGTATCCTTGAATTCTGTACGACGATCGCTTCTTACTTTCTTAAGTTTGCGACATTGTTCATTTTGGATTCTACTCACAATAATCTTGAATTCCTCAAGCGTGTCATTTTTGTGCTTTAGGAAGGCAACCCATGTGAACCGTGTGTAATCATCTACCATTACTAAAGCATATTTCTTTCCTCCAACAGTTGCTTGTTGGATTGGACCAAAAAGTTCCATATGAATAAGATCGAGAGGAGCACGAGTGGTTATGTCTCGAGAAATTTTGTGTGGAATTTTTCCTTGCTTACCCTTTTAACAAGCACCACATGCACCTTCTACTTTAGTATTTATTTTGGGAACACCCCTAACAAGTTCACGATTAATGAGCTTACCTAGCATTCTGTAGTTGATATGACCAAATCGTTCATGCCACAAATGAGTTGACTCTACCTTGGTCAGGTTACAGTATAAATTAGACTGTATATCAAGGAGATAA
Organism: Papaver atlanticum; assembly: GCA_023531105.1. Classification (NCBI taxonomy): domain Eukaryota; kingdom Viridiplantae; phylum Streptophyta; class Magnoliopsida; order Ranunculales; family Papaveraceae; genus Papaver; species Papaver atlanticum. The sequence continues at coordinate 4,879,048 of JAJJMB010011819.1, forward strand.
CAGTTATTCATACTTTTTCGTCCTCGAAAAATTATTTTTCCAGATTTATCTTCAATATCACAACCTCCCATATTGAAGATAACTTTATGACCCTTATCACAAATTTGACTTACTGAAAGAAAATTGACTTTCATTCCTTTGACATAAACTACATCATGAATTTCAGGAATACCTGGAAGTTTGCTTGTCCCCTTTTTTCTAATAAGACAGCTACTTCCATCTCCGAAAGTTACTGATCCTCCTTTGTAGTCTTCTGTCTTTGTGAACCAAGAGAGATCACCTGTCATACATCTGCTACAACCACTGTCAAGAAACCATTGAAATGGAGAAGTAGTTTTGAGTGCAATGGCTCCTAGACATTGTTTAACAGATTCTCCAGATTGTTTATCTTGGTTTTTTTATTCTGAGTTAGGGTGACTTGTTAAGTTTTTAAACAATCCTTTAACATGTTTAATCAGATTTTTTGCATAACAAATCTTCTGATTCAAACCATTCCACTCTTTTTGAAGAAAACCTCTGGATTGTTTCTTCTTGTTTGGTTTCAAATATCTAAATGTCGGTGTTGAACATTTATGAGACTTCCTTTTATGAAGATCTATTGTATCCTTGACCAGTCCTCTATCAATCAAGATATTACTGATGTCTTCAGTATATGACAAGTTTTGTTCAACATTTTCTTCTAACTTCTTGAAAACTACCGAGTAATATTCTTCAGTGTCTTCTAGATCATGTTGAAGAGTATTTAAAATCTTTGGAACGTTAACCGAATCACCCATTGGATTCAATTTTTATAGGTTGGATCGCACCAAACACAGATTGTTAGATCTTTTCGTGTTTGCCCGTTCTGATACTAATTGAAAAGACGAGGGTACCCAAATACACCACAATCTTTAATTTATCCACCTATAAGTCCTCTTACCGAAAGTGATTGTCTATGGACAAAGTCGAGACAATACTACAAATCGGTATTCACACTTTGTATGATTGTCTATGGATACGAGATCGACACAATACGACTAATAAAGTGTGATTACTTGATAATAGGTTCGTACTTAACCAAACTCTATAGGATCACTATTAAGTAAAGCAGAGTTAACGTTTGTGTAATTTACTTCAAATTATATAAACAAATATAATTACGGAAATAGAAAAGTAAATCACACAGCAAGATTTTGTTAACTAGGAAAACTGCAAATGTAGAAAAAACCCGGGACCAAGTCCAGAATTGAATACTCTCAGAAATAAGCCGTTATACAAAATATAAACCAATTTCGTATAGTTGAGACCAAGCAACTACCCCTAGTTCACTTAGTTTCCTCAGTATCCCTGTGCTTCCGACTTCGATGAGTGCACGCACTGGAACTATTCCTTTGGATCGTATTCCAAACAGTAAAGGAACAACAAATCTATTTGGGAACAACTCTATTGATTCTTTAAGATAAGATATCTCAAGTCATATGCAAAGGCTCTTCCGTTTAAGCTAATAAACTCATTTGCCTGGTTAGATAATTTTATCCAATAACTACCGAAGTAGCCAAGTTTAGATTCACACTAAATCCAAATAAATCTCAAAGAGATATATTGGGAATGTTGATCTCATGCAACTATCAATCGAATAAATCTGATTCTAGTTGGATCCAAGCCGATCAAGGTTTGTGCAACACAAAGATATGAGAAACCAATAAGAAATCTTCTTCGTCTTCAAATCTTCTTTAATCTTCAATTAAACCTGCACAACACCACTTGAATCTCTTGTGATCAATCACGCACAGAATGGAGTCTGTTAACAATGGATTATCAACAGATGTCTTTAGATCTACAATTGGTAGATTTTGTAGTTGAGCATTAGACTTCACGGCGTTCATCAATTGAAGACGAAGAACTACTAAGGAGAGCTTGTGGAACTTCATCAACAAAAGGTATGTGGAGACTGAAACTCATCTATCACTTGGAAAGTCTATTTCTACTCTATCTCCTATATTGAGACAAAAGTCGTATTACTACATAGTATTCGATTATGCACATTTGAGATTTCGAGTTGAGTTTAACTCGCTTACATATTTCTCGAAATATGTGTTAGTAAGCTTTCGCTTCAACCAAGTTCATCATATATTCTTGACGAAAGTCAAAAGATGATCATGTGAAAATCGTCGAGTAACATCTTACATGGTTTGTGTGATATAATCATTTGGTGTAGACTTGGAATGTTTCGTTATGATTATTTGAATAACTTGAAAATTGCTTTGATGCTAATAGTTCGTGAAAGCAGCTATTGTCATCCTCTAAGAATGTTTCAATGATTGAAATAAAGTTTAGAACACTTAACCATCATTGGATTATAAACATAGTATGTGTTTTTGCATATAAGTGATCCATGACAAGAACTATAGTATGCATACCTGTTAGTTGTGAAATTCCGAGTACCTAAGTACACATACCGGTACGCGTTCTGACGAAGGGTTTGGGTCCGGGAATTTCTGTTGTGTTTGGAAGTATGCATACCCATTTGCATACTGGCTAACCCAAACTCAGACCGGCTACTTTAAGTATGCGTACCCGTTTGCATACTTGAGTGGTTAAAGTTCTAGAATCGGTTTGTTCATGAACTAATACATTTATATAATAAGGAATGTATTCTTTGCAAACTGTGGCTATAATGTTTATGAATTGATTCGGGTGAATCAAACCGATTTTGCTTCAATTGTGTTCTTGTATACTTCTATGAGAATATAGCAATTGAACGACTCTATAACTAGTTTCATTTGAGTCATTTGAACTTGTTGTGGTTCAGATAAATAAGGTTGAAATGAGAGTATTCATATAGATAACTTCGGTTTACTACTGTTGAGCTAACCTAGTGTTCACGTTTAGGTACGGTTACACAAACCTAAATGAAGGTATATTTCATTTGTGTATAACAAGCTAAGTTCGATCTAACGGTTGAAAGATATTAGCTTGAATCTAATCAGGTTTTCATCTAACGGTGAATATTGAATGCTTTGTTACCAAGGTAACTTAGATTGCAAACCATGATTTGAAAACTATATAAGGGAGAACTCTAGCAACTGGGAAACCTAATCCCCACACCTCCTGTGTGATACTAGTTGTATAAGCTAGAGTTGATTCTCCTTTAACCTTAGGTTTTTTAACGAAACCCTGTAGGTTAACGACTTAAAGACTTCATTGGGATTGTGAAGCCAGACCCAACTATTTTCTCTGTAGTTGCATGTTCTGATCTTACTTCTACTATCGTGATTGAGTATTATCTTTGCTAATATTTGCTTGAGATTTATCTACGATAGGTAAGATTAAAAGTAGTCACAAAATCTTCGTCTCATCGTTTGTGATTCCACAATATCTTGTTTCGCTTCCATACGATTAAGATTATTGTGAGGTGATTGATAATATTAGGCTGTTCTTCGGGAATATAAGTCCGGTTTATCAATTGGTTCCTGTGCACCTTGATTTATCAAAAGACAAAACAAAACTCGTAGGTATTTCTGTGGGAGACAGATTTATCTATTCCAATAGACTTTTCTGTGTGAGACAGATTTGTTTATCAAGTCTTCGACTTTGGGTCGTAGCAACTCTTGGTTGTGGGTGAGATCAGCTAAGGGAATCAAGTGCGTAGAATCCTGCTGGGGTTCAGAGACATAAGGAGCGCAACTATACCTCGATCAGTATGAGATTGATTAGGGCTCAACTACATTCCGGTCCAAAGTTCATTGGTAGTAGGCTAGTGTCTGTAGCGTCTTAATACAGTGTAATGTTTAGAGCTGGACTAGGTCCCAGGGTTTTTCTGCATTTGCGGTTTCCTCATTAACAAAATTTTGGTATCTGTGTTATTTCTTTTCCACATTATATTTTGTTATATAATAAAAATATCACAGGTTTTGCGTTAAGTTCAATCAGTTCTTGAATCCGACCTTTTGGTTGTTGATTGAATTGATTGGCATTTGGATATTGGCTTGTGATACCGTCCAAGTTATTTCTCTTATTCAATCTGGCACGAAAATTCCTATTTGTTTAATTGCTGATTGAATTGAGAAATTGAGATATAACTCTTTTAGAGCATTGCTCAGTTGAACCCACTAGCGTTGGTATGTCAAGTTAGTTGTCAATTTTAGTTGCCAATATACATTCTTGATTTAGTATACTGTTGATGGTGGTTTTTAGTTCAGGGCTAAAATTGTAAAACCCTGTATTTAATGAGCCATCATTCTGCAAAGAAGTTGAGCCATTTAAAAGTGATGAGTGCCCAAGCCTCTCAACTTACATATGTATTGAGAAATTCAGTATATTTATATGAAATTTATCCAGAATGGTGCGTGTAGCAACAATCCCAAATATTCTGTAAATTTCTGAGTATTTGTTCCATACCATGTTCCTAGTTGAACTCTTAATATTAACATTACATGACGACTAATGTTCGCTCTCAGCCGAGTAGCATGAATCTCCCGAAGTGTCAGGATTGAGATGTGTGTGGAAGTACTCAATCAGAGGCACGCGAATTTATGCTGCCCTTTAACATTAAATTAGTGATTTTTGTATCAGTATGAAAAATTCACCAAAATTTGATTGGTTTTGCGGCAACCCGCAAAATTCAGTCCTCTAACCTAATTTTATTAATTTGCAAAAAATAGGTTTTTGGCGCCCTGCGCAATATCTCGAACCCTATTGGTCGAGACCAAACCTAGGTAAGCTAGGCAATTAATCCGCCATGGACTAGTATGAGCAAAGTCCTACCAAAAATCAGAAAACAAAAAATAAAAGAGGAGTTGAGGCAAATAGGAGCAGTAATAAGAGGAGGCGTGGCCGCGCCACATGGCCGGCCAGTTCGCCCTAGCGGGCACCACCTGAAGCTGGATGGTCACGCTCAATGTTTCCCTTGCCGGCCCCTTTTTCCATCGACCAATCAGGTCGCTCTAAATGCGTCACACGCACTTGGAATGTGTCTGGGTCCATGTCACTTGCCGGGCCCCTTTCCCATCGACCAATCAGGTCGCTCTAAATGCGCCACATGCACTTGGAATGTGGCCGGGCCCATGCAACTTTCCGGCCCCCTTTCCAATCGACCAATCAGGTCACTTTAAACCCGCCACCCGCATTAAATAAAGCCAAACTGCGCCAAAACCTAGTGATCGTCGCATCAACATGGTCACCATGACAATTAGCTAATCAACCTGCCAAATAGTGCCGGCACGCTAATTGGAAGGCCATGCTATTCTGTGGCAGCAATATGCCAACGTGCCATAACAGCGCAGCCGCGTGCTATCTTACTTTTCGTTCGTGGACAACGCCATAACAAACTCTAACCAGGGTATTCTGATCAGAATAGAACTCTTGTTTTAATGGCATTGGTCGAATCAAAAGGAAACCCTAATTCCTAGTCATGGCCTAAATTATGCCACTTCGGACCCACAACATGCCACAAGCCATATGGGATTCAGAAGACCCTAAAAGTGGTGCCCGCGCCATATTATAGCTACCCATGGTTATCCCCGCGTCCATGGTCGTTCCCACATTATGGCCTTGCCATGATTTCTTTATTTAACGTGGCCACGGCAGTGTTTGCCAAAATGCCACCATATCGCGGCCACATAGCCTCACACGCTAATTAGGGTTTTGACATGCCAAACCCTAATTTGGAAGGCCACTATGCCGACCCATGCCAAATAATGCCACCTAAGGCATTAAGTGATACGGCAACTAGAGCCAATATTGTTGAGTCATGTTTGGACCTAGCGCCAATATGCCAATATCTAGTGGCCGCAGCTACGCCAGGCAGGCACCAATTGCTTCACTATGCCACTGGCAGTCGCCACTGTGGCACTGGCAGGCACCATTATGCCACTATGCCACTGGCAGGAGCCAACGAGATGTGGCCATAATCAACGGCCACCTTCTTCCATTAATTACAATCTCGGCCGTCCAACTTCGCCAGCCGAATTGACCGGCCTAGATTAACTCTTAGGTGACCAACCAAAAACTAACTCAATAGCGTCACACGATATTTCTTGTGGCAAGTCTCATAACTTAGCTCACCACACATAATCACCCGCCGCCTAGTTTGCGCGCGATTGGTTAGAATAACTAGGTCTTGCACACAAGACCCACTCAGCAATCTGCTGCATATTTTCCACGAAAATACTCGAGACATCAAACATGTCACAAACTGGGGGATGCTCACTGGGGTATTGGTCTGGCAGTTTACAGCGTGCGGCGTGCAACACGCCCATTACGAGAAAGTGTCAGGAAAGGGCGGATGATTAATGAGCAGTAAGTGAGTAGTGGGTGTAAGGCTGACCAGTCTTCCCTCGTGATGGAATCATGATGGTCTCCACTTTTTACACGACTCCACTTCTCCACTACTTAACTGTCTCCACTTCCTACGACATCAGGGGCTCAATCATGACTTGTATAAATAGGTTTTCGACCTATTTTGACAAAGGGAAAGTGTTATCAACACAAGTATTCAGAAAAAACACCAAGAACTGATAGCTTACATTCCACAAGCCAGTTCCATATTCTGATACAAGTCATAAAACAGCCATACCTTCAAATTTCAATATTTTGATCTCAACACCTTTCCACTTCCCTACCTAAGATCAACCCTTCTCCTTTACTTTGTGACCGAAGCAAGTCTGGAACGACCATTTCTTGGTTTAGGCCAGAATTATACAAATTGATCTCTCGAATCTAAAGTACTCCCATGCAGTGCATTTGTTTAGGGTTTAGATTCATTTCTCGGCGGCACACCAAAATTTACCATTTAAAACAGAATTAGTTTTTACCCCAAAACATATACTAAAAATAGTTTCGGACTAGATTAAGTCTAAGAAGTAAAATAGAAGCTATTCTTGAAGGATGAAGTTTTAAGACTACAAGAAGACATCAACAAGGACTTCATCAACAAAGGTATGTGGTAATTGATTTCATTTGGATTCTTGTTCAATTCTACCTTTCTAATCTATCAAAATAAATGCTCACTCTATGGAACAATTCCTATGACGGTAAATGTACATATATGTATATATACTTGAGGTTTTTTGATTCACGACTTTGGTGACAATAACCTTTCCCTAGAAAGGATCTCATGTTATAGTGAATGAGCTTACGAATTCAACGAGCCAAGAATCACTCAATTCCGAGTTATAACGATGAAGTGATGAGTGATTTATCAAAGTAACAATTATAAGTGTTGCTTTAATTGTTACAGTTCGTTAGTAGGAAACAATACACGAACTGTTTGTAACGGTTCACGGACTTGAGCCCAATTACGTGACTAGAAGTCATTTTTGGTCAAGTTTTTGATGTTTCCTTATCTAGGCAAAATAGCTATTACTCCAAACATATTTGATTACCATATTAAAGTGTTTGTGATTCCTTCCTAAGATAAATTGTGATTTATTCACATAAATACAATATTTGCTAAATTAATTATTTATTTAATTATTTTGGCAAGAGTTGTAACTTAGGAAAGACTCCCAAAATTAGGAGAGTCTTGAAAAAGGAAAATAGCTTTGCTTAGCTTTCAAGTTACCTTTCACTATAAATAAAGGCTTCGTGAGTGCTACACGTTTTTCATCCCCTTTGGAAAATTGGTGTAAGCTTCATAAGGTTGTTTTCCATGTCTTCTGTTCTTCATGAACAAGAGTGAGATAAAAAAATCTTTGTATTGGGGATCACAAAGCCGAGTTGGATTTAATCTTCGTGATTGATTATACAACTTGTAATCTAGGTTTTTTTTACCTCTTGTCTATTATAAGGTCTTCTCTTCTGATATAAGACCATTCAAGAGTTGTTGATCATAAACCCTAGGTTTTGATAGATTTCAGTTCTCGATTGTATACCAACAATTGTTAGTCGAAATCAGAACTAGAAAGAAAAACTTCGATTAAGGTATCTCGTAAAAATCCTTAAGAAGTTTTAAACAAGATATCTCTAGATAAATTCTAGTTGTTCTTGTTGTAGAATAATTAGGTTTCTCTTCCATTTTTGAGGAGTATGATAATCCCTAATCTACAAGTTTGTTTTGATATTAATTTTACCTAGTAATTTTTTTTTTCTCAAAACAAACACAAGATTTCCAAAACCTTGATTTACATCTAAAGGGAAATCGATTCGGTATTTTGTGAAAACAAAAGATCGACAAGTATCAACCGTGTTGTTGTATCTTCTGAAGAGAACTTTGTTCTGCCAGAAGATTTTCGGGAATAACTTCTAAAGAGAATTTGTGTTCTGCTAGAAGTTATACGAGAAGAATTCCTAAAGAGAATCGGTGTTCTGCTAGGAGTTTTATAAGTGCTTAAATACAGCTGAAGGGGGTATTACATCTAGTCCGAATAGGTAGTAGGAAATTGGTGTAATAGCTTATAATCAGTGTGTGTTTATTCTGGACTAGGTCCCGGGGTTTTTCTGCATTTGCGGTTTCCTTATTAACAAAATTTCTTGTATCTGTGTTATTTCTTTTCCGCATTATATTGCTTATCTTTATAATTGAAATATCACAGGTTGTGCGTTAATCAATCATTATTAATAAATCCGACCTTGTTTATTGGATAGGATTTTGATTGATCTTGGATATTGGTCTTTGGTACCATCCAAGTATTTCTCACATCAATCAGGCTCATAGATTTCTATCTGTTTAATTTGCTGATTGATTTAAGAAAAAGAGATAAACTCTTTAGTATTATTCTTTGATTGAGTTTTCACTCTCGGAATATTATTGAGATTTAGTCCATACAGATTGCCAAACGAAACATTGGGTGTGGTTGTTAGACCCCCGCTTTTTCAATTGGTATCAGAGCAGGCAAACACGCTAAAACCTTATAAGTCTGTGTTTGAAGCATTCTGATTATTATGGACATAAGTGCTATCTCCATAAACGTACCGCCATCCTTCGATGGCACGAACTATTTATGGTAGAAAATTGTTATGCGTGCTTTTCTTCAAGCGCGAGATTTTCAATCATTGGTTCGTATTGTTAATGGCTATGATCCTCCAATAGTTATAGTAGATGGTGTAACTGTTGCAAAGGATATTGGTAGTTATAGTGATGTCGAGATTAATGCTGCAAGGTAAAATTCTGACGGATTAAATGCTATCATCCATGCCATTACCCCAGATCTTCAGCACCACATAATTACGTGCAATAAGTCTAAAGATGCTTGGGATATCTTAGAAACCGTATTTGAAGGGAATGCCGCAGAGAAAGAAGCAAGGCTTCAAAACCTAGCTTCGGAATGGGAAAACCTTCGCATATCTGATGATGAAACCTTTGATGAGTTTAACCAAAGACTTTATCAAATAGTTAACTCATCATATTCATTAGGAAAAACTATTCCGGAGAAAGTTATTGTGTGCAAAATTCTCAGGTCTCTACCATCAAGATACGAGTCTAAGAAACATGCCATTGAAGAAGCAAACGATCTTTCTACACTCTCCAGGAATAATCTTGTTGGAAAGTTAAAGATCTTTGATAATGAACACCGGTCTAGAAAAGAGGTGATTTCTCTTAAAGCTGCAAACAATTCTGAATCCTCTAGGGATAAATCTGGTTCGCCAGATGCTAAGGATGTTACTCCATGACAATTTAGAAAAATCTTGAGAGACAGGAAAAAGAGTTTTTCTAAAGGTGCAACATCTCCTAATGATGATGTACAATGCTTTAACTTTCATGGTTTCGGGCACTTTTCTTCAGCATGTCCTAGCTGGAGCCATAGACAATCGGCATATGCAGCAGCTTTGCCTACTCTTGATGATGGACCTGAATATTATGATCACCAAGAGTACGCAGGCGAGGTTGCATTAGCTTCTGGAAAAATTCTTTCGGATACTGATTCTGATTCTGACGAAGAAGTGTTCCATGTAGATCCAGTTGTTAATAATCTTCTTAAAGAATGTCATCAGAAACTCTCGGAAGCTGAAAGCACCATTTTTGGTGAGAAAGTTAAATATGACAGACTTCGTAGTCGGAATAAAGAATTGCATGACCAACTTGATTCTATTGGTGCAAGAGATTATCTCAACGAAATACGAAAGCTTAAAGAAAAAATGGCCGGAGGTCGAGATCGAGAAATTACTCTTCAAGCAAAGCTAGATAACTTGGAGAACATTGAGATGAACTTGTTATTTGAATCGGAACGAGAAGATCTCAAAGTTCAATGTGAATCATCCAAGAATGATTTAGTTATTGCGCTTGAAAAGGTCAAAAGGTTGGAAGACGAAAACTCGAGCTTAAAAGAGAGTTTGTCTAGAAATAGCAGCTCAGATAAATTAATCTCAATATTGGGAGCATGTAGAATTCATCATGATACATGAGGATTGGGCTATGAAGGAATAGACGCTCCTGGTATTCGCAAAGAGGTAAAATTTGTCAGAGCTAAAGTTTTTACTCAACCAAAACCTTCCAGGGTTGACAAAAGTGAAGTATCTCTACCAACTGCCGATTACGAAAAGATGAAATCCTGTCAAGTTCAAAAGCAAGCAGATACACATTCAGGTAACACTAAACATGACTTTTTCCATTCTACTAAACATTGCTTTTATTGTGGAAAACCAGGTCACTTGCAAAAGAATTGTAAATTTCTTAAACGAGATAAAACCAGATCTGATTCTGTTAAGATGACAAGATCTGATGTTCCAAACTGGAGAAAAACTGAGTCTCATATTAGTTCTTCCAGTATTCCCCCCAAGAAGTTTCATAATTATATTGGGAAGAAAAAGAAATACGTTGCTCCAAAAGTTGCTCAGAAATGGGTACCAAAGAAGATCAATAAAGCAACGAGTGCTATTAAGAAGGATCTCCTAGACAAGAGTTTGACAAGTGATAACATCTTAAAAAGGTATGGAATAGTTATTGAAAGTTTCAAGGAAGTTGTTAAATTCCTAGAGTCCATGCATGATTTTGTTTCGAATACCTGGGGTGAGCAAATCTTGCTCACCTCAACAAAACCTGATTGTGTTGGAAGTGTATCCTCACCAATAAGCCCTAGTAAATTTGGTGAGGATTGTAAAAGAATTGGGGCGCACATATTATGTTGGGTAATTTTTGAATATGTGGAACAATTTATTGTTTCGAGCTGAGTTTAACTCGCTTACATATTTCTCGAAATACGTGTTGGTAAGCTTTTGCTTTAACCAAGTTCATCTTATATTCTTGACGTAAGTCAAAAGATGATCATGTGAAAATCGCCTGGTAACATCTTACATGATTTGTGTGAGACAGTCATTTGATGTAGACTCGGAATGTTTCGTAATGATTATTTCAATAACTTGAAAATTGCTTTGATGCTAATAGTTCGTGAAAATAGCTATTGTCATCCTCTAAGAATGTTTCAATGATTGAAATAGAGTTTATAATACTTAACCATCATTGGATAATGAACATAGTATGTGTTCTTGCATATATGTGATCCAAGACCGAAACTATAGTATGCGTACCTGTTAGTTGTGAAATTCCGAGTGCCTAAGTACACATACCCGTATGCGTACTGGCAAAGGGTTTGGGTCCGGGAATTTATGCTGTGTTTGGAAGTATGCGTACCCGTTTGCATACTGGCGAACCCAAACTCAGTCCGGCTACTTAAGTATGCATACCCGTTTGCATACTTGAGTGGTTAAAGTTCTAAAATCGGTTTGTTCATGAACTAATACGTTTATATAATAAGGAATGTATTCTTTGCAAACCGTGGCTATAATGTTCATGAATTTATTCGAGTGAATCAAACCGATTTTGCTTCAATTGTGTTCTTGTATACTTCTATGAGAATATAGCAATTGAACAACTCTATAACTAGTTTCATTTGAGTCATTTGAACTAGTTATGGTTAAGATGAATATGGCTAAATACCACGTGTATGATTCTTAATTACCTAACTTGATTTGTGATTAAAATTCGTAAGTATAACAGGTTAGAAGCAGTAATCAAAGCCATTGGATGTTGGTTTTTATAGTCAAAGAAACTTTTTCATACACTTATGGTAACCATTCTTGGTGTAAATCCTTGTGGAAAAGGTTATTCTTCCTTCTAAGCATATAAATTCTTGTTTATACAAGTTCAAGTTTGTATCTTAGAAAAGATGATCACAATACTTGATCTTCATGATTACATATTGTGTATTATTACCATGAGATAATTCTATTTTTTAGTAACACAATCTCATGAGAGACTTTCAATGATTGGTCCTTAGCTCGTATCTCCTTGTGGGATTTCTAAAATCCAATATATAAATCCTTCTCCCTAGAAAAAGGTACCTCTGGTTTTTCTTTCGGGAATGACATTTTATGGGGGAGAGTTCTTAATTAAACTTGTACTTAATTTCCATATCTTTGTGGGGAGTGTGGCTGTGGAATATTGTAGGAGTTTTCTTGTATCTGTATAAACTCCTTGATGAATACACTAAGTTTCGACTATGCAAAATCATCGAAACCAAGTTGATATGTTCTCTTTTGGTCATGAAGTATCTCTATGAAAATTTCATGAGGATCCCACTAGTTTTCGTACCTTTTCCAATTTATATTGACAAAAAGGGGGAGAATTAATGTGTAGTTTACACTACAAATACATATGGTTTACGGATCATTATGTAAGGGGGAGTGGTTTTCATTGTGAGATGAAGTATTGACTAAGGGGGAGTGATACATATCACCGTATTATTATTGTCAAAGTTGTGATACAATTGAACTTTGATGTTGTGTAATAATACTATGATGGATCTTCAACAAGTACATGATGAACACACGCATAGTTGAAGAACCAAGGAAATAAAGCATGTCGTATTTTGGAGCTGTAATGCTTTTAACAAGTACAACCCATATGTAAAATGGTTTTGTCACTAAAATTGACAAAGGGGGAGATTGTTAGAGAATTGATCAGTTGAACCCACTAGCGTTGGTATGACAAGTTAGTTTTCAATTTTAGTTGCCAAAATACATTCTTGATTTAATATACTAAAAATAGTTTCGGACTAGATTAAGTCTAAGAAGTAGAATCGAAGCTATTCTTGAAGGATGGAGTTTGAAGACTACAAGAAGACATCAACAAGGACTTCATCAGCAAAGGTATGTGGTAATTTATTTCATTTGGATTCTTGTTCAATTCTACCTTTCTAATCTATCAAAATAAATGCTCACTCTATGGAACAATTCCTATGACGGTAAATGTACATTTATGTATATATACTTGAGGTTATTTGATTCACGACTTTGGTGACAATAACCTTTCCCTAGAAAGGATATCATGTTATAGTGAATGAGCTTACGAATTCAACGATCCAAGAATCACTTAATTCCGAGTTATAATGATGAAGTTATGGGTGATTTATCAAAGTAACAATTATAAGTGTTGCTGTAATTGTTACAGTTCGTTAGTAGCAAACAACCCACGAACTGTTTGTAACGGTTCACGGACTTGAGCCCAATTACGTGACTAGAAGCCAGTTTTGGTCAAGTTTTTGATGTTTCCTTATCTAGACAAGATAGATATTACTCCAAACATATTTGATTACCATATTAAAGTGTTTGTGATTCCTTCCTAAAATAAATTGTGATTTATTCACATAAATACAATATTTGCTAAATTAATTATTTATTTAATTATTTTGGCAAGAGTTGTAACTTAGGAAAGACTCCCAAAATTAGGAGAGTCTTGAAAAAGGAAAATAGCTTTGCTTAGCTTTCAAGTTACCTTTCACTATAAATAAAGGCTTCGTGAGTGCTACACGTTTTTCATCCCCTTTGGAAATTTGTAAGCTTCATAAGGTTGTTTTCCATGTCTTCTGTTCTTCGTGAACAAGAGTGAGATAAAGTCTTTGTATTGGGTATCACAAAGCCGAGTTGGATTTAATCTTCGTGATTTATTATACAACTTGTAATCTAGGTTTTTCACCTCTTGTCTATCCTAAGGTCTTCTCTTCTGATATAAGACAATTCAAGAGTTGTTGATCATAAACCCTAGGTTTTGATAGATTTCAGTTCTCGATCGTATACCAACAATTGTTAGTCGAAATCGAAACTAGAAAGAAAAACTTTGACTAAGGTATCTCGTAAAAATCCTTAAGAAGTTTTAAACAAGATATCTCTAGATTTATTCTAGTTGTTCTTGTTGTAGAATAATTAGGTTTCTCTTCCATTTTTGAGGAGTATAATAATCCCTAATCTACAAGTTTGTTTTGATATTACTTTTACCTAGTAATTGTTTTTCTCAAAACAAACACAAGATTTCCAAAACCTTGATTTACATCTAAAGGGAAATCGATTAGGTATTTTGTGAAAACAAAAGATCGAAAAGTATCAACCGTTTTGTTGTATCTTCTGAAGAGAACTTTGTTCTGCCAGAAGATTTTCGGGAATAACTTCTAAAGAGAATTTGTGTTCTGCTAGAAGTTATACGACAAGAATTCCTAAAGTGAATCGGTGTTCTGCTAGGAGTTTTATAAGTGCTTGAATATAGCTGAAGCAGGTATTACATCTAGTCCGAATAGGTAATAAGAAATTGGTGTAACAGCTTATAATCAGTGTGTGTTTATTCTGGACTAGGTCCCGGGGTTTTTCTGCATTTGCGGTTTCCTCGTTAACAAAATTTCTGGTGTGTGTGTTATTTCTTTTCCGCATTATATTGTTTATCTTTATAATTGAAATATCACAGGTTGTGCGTTAATTCAATCATTATTGATAAATCTGACCTTGTTTGTTGGATATGATTTTGATTGATCTTGGATATTGGTCTTTGGTACCGTCCAAGTATTTCTCATATCAATCAGGCTCATAGATTTCTATCTGTTTGATTTGCTGATTGATTTGAGAAAAAGAGATAAACTCTTTAGTATTATTCTTTGATTGAGTTTTCACTCTCGGAATATTATTGAGGTTTAGTCCATACAGATTGCCAAACGAAATATTGGGTGTGGTTGTTAGACCCCCGCTTTTTCAAACTCTTTGATATACTTTTCTATAGATTGAGTCTGACTGTCTAGTTGATTCTCTTGAAAGTATATTTGAGTTTGTCTATTCAGATTGTCGAACAAAATATTGGGTGTGGTTGTTAGACCCCCGCTTTTTCAATTTGTATCAGAGCAGGCAAACACGTTAAAGACCTCATAAGTCTGTGTTTGTTGCAATCTGATTATTATGGACGAGTCTATCTCTAATAACGTACCGGGTGAGAAATCACCAGATGATTCTCAAAGCTTGAATTCACCTGACAGAACTGTCACATCTAAGTCAATATATAAAAATTCTTCGAATGTAGAAACTATGGATTGGGAAACACGCCTAGAAGAACAGTTGGATGAACTTTCTGACGAAGGTGATTCAGATATTGATAGAGATGTTGATGAGGAAGTCTCAGTGTATGTTAAGTTTTTGGATTCGTTGAAAATTAAGAAGATTACAACTTCTCATGTCACACCTCTTCTGACTCCTCTCTGTCGAGAAAACAATAAATTGAAAAAGATTTACGAAGGTCTTTATGGTTGGAATCGCTCTTGCGAATCGGTCCTCAAAGATTCCGAGGAAAACCTGAGTAGAAAGTCACTTGAATGTGATAATGTTTTTCAAAAATACTTCTTGTTGGAAGAGAAACTTGCAGAAACTGAAGCAAGGATTAACTCCCAGCAAACAAGTTTTGATGACAGAGAAAGCGCTTATCTCGCTCGAGAAAAACGCCTTGAGGCTGATTTAACTGCTGCTCTTGATAAAATCAAGATGTTAGAAAATGACTTGAAAAAGTTCAATACTAGTTCAAGAAAATTAACCACAATGCTATGAGCAAGTAAAAATCATCGTGATACACGAGGATTGGGCTATAAGGGAATATATGCTCCAAATATTAGCAAAGAGGTAAAATTTGTCAAGGCTAGTGATTCTTCTGAACAAACGGTTTCTACTAATGGAAAAAGTGAAATACCTTCATCGGCAGTTAAGGTTCAAAAGAGCAAAGTGTATCAACCTCCAAAGTTAGCACACACTGATCGAGGTAAGAACATTCCTTATGTTTGCCACTATTGCGGAAATAAAGGTCACCTGGAAAGGAGATGTCGTTTCCGTATAAGGAATGAGAAACTTCATGATGTTCTTGTTTGGGCATCACAAGAAGTTGTGAAACCAAGATCATATGTTCAGACTAATCTCCTTAACGTTACAGGTTGTAACTGTCCAACCTTTAGGCAAAGGAATCAGTGTTGTGATAAACCTAGATTTTCCTATAAACGTTATACGAAGCCTTTTCACAATCGTAATGATTATCAAAGGGATAACTTCATAAAGGCGAAGACAAGATCCGATGCTCCCAATTGGAGAAAGACTAACTTGCAAAAGAATAGTCAATCCAATTCTCTTCTGAGAAATCTAGAAGAGAGTAATGGGAAGAAGTTCATATTGTTCCTAAACGCACTCAGAAGTGGGTACCAAAGAAAGCCAATGATGCTTTGAGTGTGAAAAGGAATGATTTCCCAGAAAATTCCATGACTATGGAGAAGGCAGTATCCATGATGTTGGAACTTAAAAGGTTCTTTGGAAAAATGGATTTGGATGTGAAAGGTTCTAAAAGTGATCTCTTTCATGATAATCCAAAAGGGAAACAGAATAAGCCAAAAACTATAGATGGTGAAAAACCCATAGTTACAGAAAAGTCTGTTTCAGTCACTTGTGGTGAGCAAGACATTGTTCACCTCAACACAACTTGATTGTGTTGTAAGTGCATCCTCACCAAGGAATTCCCTGCTAAGTATACGGTGAGGGAAGCACGAGAATTGGGGCGCACATATTGTGTTAGGTATGATATTGAATATTTTGTAATACCGTAGGATTCACGACAGGATCCTTCTAAAAGGTATATCTATAAACTTGAGCAAGATTTGTGTTTTTATCATTTGCTTAGAGTACTTATAATGATCCATGTACCTTGCTTATCGTTCATTTCTACCTAACTTGATTTGTGTTTAAGGTTCTTAAATGTTTAGGTTTGAAAATAGTAGTTCGGGTTGTTTGGACTTCATGGTACACATACCAGGTATTCATACCATCATTTAAAATCAAAATCCAGGGATTTTAGTATGCAAACCCGTTTGCATACTTCTCCTGGTCACGAAAAATCGTTTGCAAACCCATATGAATACTGGCCTGTAGACGTCGATTTTCGGTAAATTTGTTTTGGTCGTATCTTCTTCGTCCGAACTCGGAATGACCTCATTCTTTTTGCATTCTCTTCCTCTTTGAATTCTCTTCAAAATGGAGATGAGAATTCCTGAATTCGGATGAGTTAAGATTGGTCTTTGTCCTGTCTCTTGTTTTTGAGTGTTTTGCTCCGTTTCGTCGCATGATAGGTGTAGAATACACCTTGATTTAATATCTATTGGTTATGCTTTCTTTGTTATTTTTCTTGTAAATTATGTATTTTATGCGTGTTTTGAGTTTTATAGCTAATTTGGAGTCATGCGGAAGAAAGAAGAAGAAATCATCCAAAATTGAGAAAAAAAAAGGGCAAGATTGTCATTTCACAGGAAAACACTAATTGGAGCCGAGCCAAAGTTAAGGGGCTACTCTCTATTGGAGGAGCACTAAAGACAGGCCAATGAGGTTAAGGGGCGTCCACCTGTTATTCACCTATGGGATTGCCAACTGGGTAGCCCTTATTAAGGTGACGGGTGCTGAATACTAACCCTACTCCTATAAACCTAAACCTAGACTTTTCTCGTTTTCAATCATCACTTCTCATTCTTTCACCTGGAGCTGAAATTGAGAAATAAAACAGCGGCTGCGCTGTGTTTCCGAGAGATTGAGAAGAACACTAAGAAATGGTGGTCGATGTTCAACCAAGAAGACGAGGAAGAATTAATAAGAACTGGGTATGTATTGAATAGCTGTTGCTGTTAAATTGAGATCGATTTATGGAATTGAACATAAGGGTAGAAATTTGTGTTGCTGCTTCTGTTGAATTCGAAACCGAGAGAGAGAAACAGTCGAAATCCAGAGAACAGAACAGATGATAAGGGTTTGCGATGGATGTATCTGCTGCTGTTGATGTTGAGAAGATGGGTTAAGAGCTTGGGTTGGTGGTCATCTAGAAGTGGAAGATTCGTAAGAAGACATTGATGTGTTACTGTCAAGATTGAGAGAAGAAGAATCGGAATCTATCACTGGTGTGGAGATAGAGGTAATGAAGCTGTTGCTGTTGAGATGACTTTCGA
This sequence comes from Papaver atlanticum, assembly GCA_023531105.1. NCBI lineage: Eukaryota > Viridiplantae > Streptophyta > Magnoliopsida > Ranunculales > Papaveraceae > Papaver > Papaver atlanticum. Next base: position 4,897,239 of record JAJJMB010011819.1, read on the forward strand.
GATCTCAGAAGTGTGGGTTTGAATTGAATTTGTGTTTGAAGATGAATCTGAGTTTTGAAAGAAGGTGGGTAGTTGCTGATGGGTTTGATATTGAGGTCAAAAAGCAAATGAAGCTTAATTAAATGGAGAAAGGAACTCGGATCTGCTGCTGTTGAAGCTTATCGCTGTTGCTGTAATGGGGAAAAACAAAAAGGTGGCTGTCTGTGTTAATACTGCAGCTAAAAGAATTGTACAGGGGAGCCTGAATGGTTGAATGGGTTATAATTTGAATTGAATAGATGTATGTTAGGATGATGCAGAGAAGGAAGTGAAGAAACTGGCCTGAAATTGGCCTGAGAAATGCTCTGATTACAGACAGAACTCAGCCGACTCTCTGCTCTTGCGAGTCAACTCAGGATTTGGAAACCCCGACTCGGATTTCAGACCATTCAGCTAAGTTAGGTCGACTGACTGAAAAGCTGACTCCGTAGCTGACTAACTCTACCTTGACCTCCTGAACTAACAGTTGACTATTCCGGTGCCGTTTCAGGCCGGACTCCGGTGGTACCAGGATTTTTCCGGCGATCCAAAATTACAGATTTTTTTTGTGAAATTTTCTCATGGGTGTGAAGACTGGGATTTGGAATTTGAGGTGGAATTTGACTTGAAATTGAACTTGGAAGAGAAGTGGAGGAATTTTACAAAGACAAAGACTTGGAGATTGAATGGGAAAGGGAGTCTATTCTAAGAGGATTGCAAGCAAATTGAAACATATAAATAGAGAAGTTCTCTATTTTTACTTTTACACATTTACACACACTACACTTTGGTTTTTGTTTGCTTTCTCTTTTCTTTATTCTTTGTGAACTTCAAAACCATGAATAGCTAATTTTCTTATTGATTGAGGATGAATTCTTAGTTCTTGACATGTTTTGAGTTTTGTTTTAAATCTACTTTGAAGTTTTCACATGATTATCGTTTGTTTTTGCTAATAAGAATGTTTATGCTTGATTGATAGGTCGTTTAGGTGCGCAACTAAATTGATTTGTTAATTGATCTAAAGCTAGTAAAAGTTAGGGGATAAGTAATCGTTTCTTGACTTTTTACATAAGTAGAAACACGAGACCTTGCGGAGGGATTCCGTGGAGCAATTGTGTGTGAAAACAACGTTAGCAAGTAGACCTTGATCTAAGAGTCTAACTACTAATATCAACCTAATAAATTCATAAATCTTAATGCGTTTAATTCAATTACATCTTGAGTGATATACTACTTGATGGTTTGATAAATAGAATCCGGTAGTCGAGAACTTCTGTATCCTGTGATACAAGGAATTTAGGGGTTAGCACTGATCTAGCTGCTATATTTACGGTTGGTGATAATCTATGATAAATAAAAAGTGGAAAAGAACATAACTTGAAACATTATTTTGCAACGAAGAAGGATTCCTTGATCTAATCTCTCTTATTGATTTCAACCTATACTTTTGATTGCTTTATTTACTTTCTTTTTGCAAACTTTAAAACAAGAAAACCCCCATTTTGTGACATTATAAGACAACTAAAACCTCTTGCTCCTCGTGGGAACGAACTTAACTACCACCATATTACTTGTTAATTGAGTGGAAAAATATTCACTAATTTGTTGTGGTTACGACACACATCATCGCGCTTGTTCCACTTCTCTTGGACTTGGGCACTTGGATTCTTGGAGTACTACTCATCTAAGCTCATTTGTAGATTTTACAAGAATGTTGTTGGTGAATCACAAAGAAGGAAGCTCAAGAATGGGAAGTAGTACGCATTGCTATGGGATTCTTGAATGTTCACAATCATCTTATGTGAACTATGGTGCATGGTCGTTAATGACTTTGTATCTTCTTGCATCTTTTTTTACTACTACATCCAACAAGATCTAATGAACATAAATCATTGAAAATCATACATAAAAGATAAAGTGCATAAAAGTAAAGATTAACACAAGGATTTTAGAGTGGTTCGGCCATTAAAAGACATACATCCACTTTGTTTTCACTATTATTTGTGGTGTTACATAAAGATCCATGAATGGAGGTCCTCAAGGGACTTGAAACTCCATCCATGGAAGAAGAAGAGCTAAGTTGAAGAAGAAGGAACCCCTTTTAACCTATATCTCCTTCTCTTATATAGGGGGTATTGTACATCGAATTACATTACTGCCCTTAGGGCTGACTAGTTAGGATAAGGATTACAAAAGGTAGTATTATTGTGTAGTTGCTTGTAGTATTATATGGTGCACCCGTCTAGATCTTGCGCCACGTGTCGAGTTGATATTTTACTCTCACATTTTGCTCCTTTTCTTGGAGGTTCTTTGAAGAACAATCTTCATGAAAATCTTCTTTAGGTGTTGTTTTTGAGGCGAGATGAGTGGTCGGACAATATTTTTAAAAGTCTTGCTTCGAAGTGTTTTTGCTCTGAGTTGATCTTGTGATCGTCCTCCTTTTCGCCTAGTCATGAGTGTGGATTCACCGAGTTACATTCGTTTTCACTGAAACATAAAATACAAAAGCAAACTTTACTTTATTCGCCTTTTTAGGGTGACGAACCTCTCTGTTTGTTGTACTATTTCCACCATTAGTGCTTTGAATAGCAATCGCGAAGTTGCTTCTTCGTCGTTCTCCATTATGGCATTCTCCAGATGTGCCTTAGATGCTTATGAGCAAGTAGGCTAGCACTTCATTGTGGTGCTTCGATTGTTTGCTGAAGGACTGAGTAATAAGAATACTATTTATTTTAAAAGTATTAATACTTGCCCCTATTCTTATGTGAAGCTCCAAGACTTCCGTCGCGCATCTTGATGGCATAGGTTTTCCTGACGTCTCGTCATTAGTATCTCCTAGTCTCGTCGTTAGGATTTGGTATAATGCTCATGGGAAAACTACAGTGGAAGCATTATAACTTCTAGTCCCTCGTTCAGTACGCCGGTGGTTATCATGCTTACTCTTTGGTGAGTAGTTATAAATATGATCTCCTGTATAGGGCTTGCCTCGGTCATTGAGACTGGTCCAAAGACATTTGTGTGATAGTTTTGCAATGTATATGATATGTTTATCTTTCGTTCTCCTCCGGGTAGGATTTTAAGTTTTATACTGTTATCTTCATGCTTTGAGAATGAGCACTACGACCAAGTGGTTGTTATGATCTCTCCATCTGGACTCCGAGATACATCCATTCCGAGGTACATCTTCATTATTATGGTGATGGGTTCATCTGCCATCGGATGCTTGCGCTAATGACAGGTTTCGGCTCACGATGAGCTTCGTGTTGTGGTTACCTCATGGTGAATCAATTGCACCATGGTATTCATTTTAGTTATGAAATTCCGAGTACCTAAGTACACATACCCGTACGCGTATTGGCGAAAGGTTTTGGTCCGGGAATTTCTGCTGTGTTTGGAAGTATGCGTACCCGTTTGCATACTGGCGAACCCAAACTCAGACCGGCTACTTTAAGTATGCGTACCCATTTGCATACTTGAGTGGTTAAAGTTCTAGAATCGGCTTGTTCATGAACTAATACAATTATATAATAAGGAATGCATTCTTTGCAAACCGTGGCTATAATGTTCATGAATTGATTCGAGTGAATCAAACCGATTTTGCTTCAATTGTGTCCTTGTATACTTCTATGAGAATATAGCAATTGAACAACTCTATAACTAGTTTCATTTGAGTCATTTGAACTAGTTGTGGTTAAGATGAATAAGGTTGATATGAGAGTGTTCATATAGCTAACTTCGGTTAACTACTGTAGAGCCAACCTAGTGTACATGTTTAGGTACGGTTACTCAAACCTAAATGAAGGTACATTTCATTTGTGTATAACAAGCTAAGTTCGATCTAACGGTTGAAAGATATTAGCTTGAATCTGATAGGTAAGATTAAAAGTAGTCACAAACATCTTCGTCTCATCGTTTGTGATTCCACAATATCTTGTTTCGCTTCCATACGATTAAGATTATTGTGAGGTGATTGATAATACTAGGTTGTTCTTCGGGAATATAAGTCTGGTTTATCAATTGGTTCCTATGCACCTTGATTTATCAAAAGACGGAACATAACTCGTAAGTATTTCTGTGGGAGACAGATTTATCTATTCCAATAGACTTTTCTGTGTGAGACAGATTTGTTTATCAAGTCTTCGACTTTGGGTCTTACCAACTCTTTGTTGTGGGTGAGATCAGCTAAGGGAATCAAGTGCGTAGAATCCTGCTGGGGTTCAAAGATGTAAGGAGCGCAACTGTACCTTGATCAGTGTGAGATTGATTAGGGCTCAACTACATTCCAGTCTGAAGTTCATTGGTAGTTGGCTAGTGTCTGTAGCGGCTTAATACAATGTGGTGTTCAAAGCTGGATTAGGTCCCGGGGTTTTTCTGCATTTAAGGTTTCCTCGTTAACAAAATTTCTGGTGTCTGTGTTATTTATTTTCCGCATTATATTTTGTTATATAATAGAAATATCACAGGTTGTGCGTTAAGTTCAATCAGTTCTTGAATCCGACCTTTGGGTTGTTGATTAAATTGATTGACACTTGGATATTGGTTTGTGATACCGTCCAAGTTATTTCTCCTATTCAATCGGGCTCATAAATTCCTATTTGTTTGATTGCAGATTGAATCGAGAAATTGAGATATAACTCTTTGATATACTTTTCTATAGATTGAGTCTGACTGTCAAGTTGATTCTCTTGAAAGTATATTGGAGTTTGTCTATTCAGATTGCCGAACGAAATATTGGGTGTGGTTGTTAGACCCCCGCTTTTTCAGGTATTGCTTGTGATCGGTCACACCAGTCACTAGGATCGGTTACACCAATTACCAGGATCGGTTACACCAATTACTAGGACCGGTTACACTAATTACAAGGATCGATTACACAAAACTTTGTGATCGGTCACACCAATTACTAGGATCGGTCACACCAATTATAAATATCGATCATACCATCTCAGGTGATTACTTAGGATCGGTTACACTAATTAATCAAAACTAGTCATACCAAATCATAAGTCAGGCATTGTGATTAGTTGTACCTAGATACAAAACAAAGTTACGATCGGTTCTACCATCTCACACATATTGGTAATCCAAAGATTTGCAATGAATAGCCGTACCAATAAGCCTAGCGATTTCCCTTTCGATTCATAAAAAAAGTTCATGAATGTACTTCCCTTAAACAAATGTAAAACACTATTTCCTAGGATGAAATTTTCACCATTACCCATTCACATAATCATAACAGCATTCATAAGATTATGTCGATGTCATATTTACGAAGTTCAAAAGATAAGCGTTATACTTCGTTCCCTAATACTATGATCATGTGATCATGTCTCACTACTAGAGTAATATATCTAATACACAGCTTCGCAGTTATGTTTTTTATATTGCACGACTTGAAAGACACTGTTTGTACCATGAGTAAAAATGCCACAATGTAGAATCAGATTGCTTTGGAACCACCATTTGACCCTCATTCAAGTCTGCCACCCAGCCGACGTAGCTACCAGCTACTCCATTGCTTCATGAAGTAAAAGTTCGGTCAATGGTCAAAGTCAATAACCGATCAACGGTTAAAGTCAACGACCAGTCAACGGTCAGAGTCAACCATCAGTCAACTGTCGAAACCACACACTGTCCGACAGTCATCACTACTGGAAAACATCAACATAGCCAGTGGACATCCTAATCATTTCATACAATCATGCATACTTTTGTTCAATGGGACACCTACAATGTGGCAAGCATTTTCGCATGCCAAGGCATGTGGAGATGCATACATCTCAACTCTACGCGCATTTGGAATAGTGGGATTGGCCCCCTGCATGAATTCCAGATAGCAGAAAAACTTTCAACCTCATTTCATGCGCAAGCGAGATGCAGCAAGGAAGTGCATCTTTGTGCGAGCATTAAGCATCATGACTGTCGATGTCTTCTAGGGGCAAGTTGCATATCTCTTCAACCGCGATGACGATCGAATGGGGGCGAAATATGTAACACCTCGACATATAACGCAATTATTTTGGAGCTAGTTGTGTAACACTCCACACGCTTGGGGGCGAGTTATGTAACACGTAAATGCAATTCGGCTGCTAGAAATTACAACAAAGGGAAACCCGAACTTCTTAATCCTACGACGAGTTACAGGATGAAGAGGGGGCGAGTATACACCCTAATATTTTTATGCAATTATCGTAAATTGCAATGTTGAGAACAGCTTTGCTCGTTGCTGCTGCAATCCAGCTGATCGAAGCTGCTGCAGTTAAACTTTGTTCGCAGCTCTTACAGTCCAGCTGATCGAAGTTGCTACAGTTCAGCTTTGTTCGCAGCTCCTGCAGTCCAGCTGATCACAGCTGCTGCAGTGCAGCTTTACTCGCTCCTGTTGCTGTCCAACTGATCGCAGCTGCTACATTTCAGCTTTGTTCGCAGCTCCTGTAGTCCAACTAATCGTAGCTACTGCAGTGAAACTTTGCTTATTACTGTTTTAGTTCAACTGATCGAAGTTGCTGCAGTTCAGCTTTGTTCGCAGCTCCTGCAGTCCAGCTGATCGTAGCTGCTGCAGTGCAGCGTTGCTCACTCCTCCTGAAGTACAACTGACTATAGTTGATGCATTGTATCTTTACTCGTAGATGCTGCAGTCCGGATGATTGCAGCTGCTGCAGTCTATCTTTACTCGAAGTTATCGCAATTCAGTTTACCACAGTCATTGCATTCCAGTTCCGCGACAACTGTTGCGGTCTAGTTTCACATCATTGTTGTTATCCTGACGACATATAAAGATCGATGTCAGATCCAGTAGCACATCCAAGACCGCTGGAGGTCCAGCGGCACCAAAAGTCTGTTACCATCCCAACTATTGAAGGATCTCACCGATGGCTGTCGCCTTTTTGTTCACAATTGCCGCATCTCAGCCTGTAGTTGACAGCAGTTTAGTACCAACAGCTACCGCTACCCAGTTTGGTCGGAAATTACTATCAGTCTGCAAATTTAAGTTTCTCTTACAACAACAGTCAACATGGATTCTAGCATAGTGACTGCAAAGATAGCTCATCTTTTCCAACAACTGTTACCAGTCTAGTTCTACACAACTGCTGCAGTTCAGTTTCGCATCAACAGCTGCAGCTTACTATCAACAGTATAATTATTTCGCATCAATCACTATAATCCAGTTTCACCAGTAACTGTTTGGGTCATTTGTCGCCCGCATTCATTGCACTCAAGTTTCATGCAGCTACTCAGCTCCAGTATCACGCTTCTATTGCAGACCAGTTCGGCATTTAGTCCAGATTTTGTCTACAATAATGGTTCATGCTCACTTGTTGTCATTCAATCTTCCAATCACAATAAGCTCACTTGGGGGCGTCTTGGTTGTGATTTCTATTATCAATGAAGGAAAATTTTATTACATTTCAGCAACAGTAGTTCACTCTTGGGGGCATCTTGATTATGATTTCCGCAAATAACAAGGGAAGGTTACCATTCACTTCAACAGCAATAATCCACACTTGGGGGCGAATTCTGTCATTGACCAAGAGAAAAGAAACTTCTTAACCCCATAACAAGTTGGAGGTTAAGAGGGGGCGATGTTTGTACCATGAGTAAAAATGCCACAATGTAGAATCAGATTGCTTTGGAACCACCATTTGACCCTCATCCAGCCAACCGACGTAGCTACCAGCTACTCTAGTGCTCCATGAAGTCACCGGTCGGTTAATGGTCAAAGTCAATGACCGAACAACGGTCAAAGTCAACGACCTGTAAATGATCAAAGTCAACCATCGGTCAACTATCAAAGCCATGTTGTCAGTTGTGCTGCCATGCAGTTTCCAGCCAAGTTTCCAGTCGCACTGTCAACCAGTTTCCAGCCAAATTACCATTCGTGCTGTCATCCAACCTCCATCCAGTCTCCAGCCATGTCTCCAGTCAAGGAAGTCTTCCAGTCAAAGGTCGATAGTCACAGTCAATGGCGAAAGTCAACCCTGCCAGTCAAGGTCGTTGGTCAAATCCGCATGCCCGTGTCAATTTGGCCCGTTTACACGGATCCATTGCAAAAACCTTGGAAGAAGATTCTGGAAGTTTCTGAATGACTTGCTGACCAAGTTACTTCCATATGAAGTTTATCTCGAAATTAGGGTTTAACCCAGAGATTCAACTGTATAAATAGAGGGAAATTATAACCCTAACGGGACACGCCCTGATACACAAAAATACACCAGCAAACCCTAAAAGGGATCAGAAAACCATTGTAATCAATATATCAATAAAATATCTCTCCCTACAGGGATTCGTCCGTGGATGTAGGCAAAACTTTCCGAACCACGTAAAATTTGTGTCTTTCATATTTCTGCTTGTTTTGTGTAAAACCCTAGTTTCATCATCTTTATCAGATTCATCGTGTTCTGTGCCTAAAAATATTTCTAGGTATAAACAGATACGTTAGGAATGAAACAGTTCAAGTCAATATTACTAACCTCAAGAGGAAGGATGATGTCGTCGTTGTAGCTCGTTACTTCTTCACGTTCTTCAGGTCTTCGAGTAATACTTGTATGTCTCAATCTTCCTAGACTTTCTAGTCTAACCTAAACGAAGTTGTCTCTAGTACATAATCAAGCGACTCTTAGATGAGTTTTGGAACACTAAAATATGACAACCAAACTTGACATACCAACGCTTGGTGGGTTCAACCGAGCTATGCTCTAACAAATAATATAAACTCCTTTGTTTGGTTAGATCAACCAAGATCTATATTATCAAGATATCCAGATCTAGGTTTACAATCTATCAAATTTGGATCTTGAAGAAGACCGCTAAATGATAGATTATTGATCTGTACGACTAGCAATAAAATGTCTATCAAAAGTTAAACCAAGCTAAACCGGATCCCAGCCAATCAAGTGTGTGCACGAAATAAATCACAAAGATCAAAAACCAATAAGAAATCTTCTTATCTTCAAATCTTCAATGTCTTCAATGTATCTGCACAAACAAACTTGATTTTCTTGTAATCGATCATGATGTTCGTGGTAAAAAACGTTTTACTATTTTTTGAGTAAAGTGGTGGAGTAGGCTAGTGCTCGATGAAGCAAATCGTCTAAACCTTAAACAAATGTACTGCACGGGAGTACTTTGAGTTCGAGAGACTAATCTGTAGGACTCTGGCCTAAACCAAGAAATGACCGTTCCATATTCAATTCAGTCACAAGGAAGGAGATGGGTCGGTCTGTAGAGAGGGAGGATGAGACTATGTAAAGATCAATGGTAACTGATTCATTGTGAATGATGTGTTGAACTTCTTTGAATATGATTTATATGTGCAAGACCGAGAGCAGACTTCTGTATGTGACTGATAATTGACTGTCGCAGGTTTGCTTATGTTAAGTCATGTTCTGTTATCATATCATAGGTTGAGGAACCTATTTATTGCAGAAGTAGTTAACACATTGATCTCTTGTAAGTGGTGACGATTGAATAGGAGTGGAAGAATGGAAAGTGGGAAATCATGTGTAAACCAGTTTCACTTTACATGGAAGACTTGGTTGATTGTCCATCCACTATTCTATTTACTCCTTCAACCACTAGTATGACTTACTCACATTTCTCATCATGGATGTATTGCTACATCGCATATACCGTAGGCCGCTAGACCAAAATCCTAGTAAATATCCCTGATTATGTACTAGAAACTGTGACATATCATTGTGTTGGTTGAAGCAGCAGTGTAGTCGAATGGCTTGGATTAATAAGTATAGGTCTTGTAAGATTGCTGGATCGATCTCATACCAATATGTATTTTGATATGTCAAGCTATTGACAGAAAATCATATGAAGACGAACAATATTGAATGATTATAGAAGGTTCATCCTCGATCAACCGCATCATGAGTAACTCGAATGACTAAGCAGAGAGATTATTATATTAAAATATTGGTTGACCGATGATAGACGCATTATTGTGTCTAATATATCTCAATTGTATATATTGTTAGTGTTCGATTTTGTATTTATTTTGTTATTTTATGTCTTTGTAGGTATTTTTAGAGAAATAAGCTCTTGCGGCGAAATTGGCTTGAAAAGTGGTGTTTTACACCCCAGGATAGAGTACTAAAGGCACCCCAGAAATGCACCGGAAGCACCCCAAAAATGTGTCAGAGGAACCCCGGAAAAATTACTATCTACGCCAAAAAAATAATACTATTTGCACCCTATAAGAAAAGTGCTAAAGGGACACCCGTGCAGGATTAGGGGGAGGACATCTTCTTCTCAAATTCAAAGGAAGCTTTTTGGCGGGAAATTTTGGCAGTTCTCTGTGTAACTGCATGGACAAGATTTGGAGAGTTATGGTAGGAGATTTTGTCTAGGATTGGTTGGAAATATTATGTCGTATCACAACAGGATTAGTAACGGCATTAAATGCGATCAATAAGGAAGATATGACGAATACATGGGAGTTCGTGTATGCAGAGAGAGATTCTCGGGATTTCTGGCTATTCTTGGAGCAATGAACGAGTCTACAACGTTGTCTACTCATTCTGGAACGTGTTTCAGTCAATTTGGAGTGTGTCAGTTGAAGATTTTCGCGAACAGAGATATGAAAGGGAAGAAAAATCCCGTATCTTGCATGGGAGTAAAAGAAAATATGTTTGATTGATTTCCGAGATTATATGGAGTTTTAGGGATTTATTCTCGGTCCAAATGGGTATATACGCTTTTGGGATCACAAAAATGGGTGTCGAGAGTTTGGGGTTGAGAGGAGAGCTCAGGAGGCGTGAATCAAGAGTTTTCAGAACTCTGTTGTTGTTGCTGCTGCTGCTCGTGAAGAACAGGGAAACAACGACGGTTTCTTCATCCGTCGTAAGGGTTTCTTCAACTGGTTGTAACAGTTTCTTCAACTGGTTTGCAACATTTATCTTCTTTGTTACAGTTTCTTCATCCTCTTCTGTAACATTTACTTTCAGATTTGTAACGATTATCTTCATCATAACAGTTGAGAGTTGAAACAGTGGGTCTGTAATGCACCTGTGCTATTGCAGATTTCCTGTTTCATTATTTTCTCTTCTTGTAAACACTTTTTGAGCCATGAATACATATTTTGAGTGTGTTTTCGACATAATGATTTAAACCCCAACACTGGGACGACGGAGGAGGCCGAACTTCATACATGGGTAAATTTATTTTATTCTTTTTTATGACTTTTGCACTAATATTAATTGAAATATGATTTTGATTAATTAGTTATTATTTTATTAGATGGGTCATGCTTGCTTAGATGTTTGATGTCCCATGCTTACGATTTATAACTAATATTTTTAGAATCTACCTTGGCAAGAATAAGAGTCCATGTTTACATTTCTTGAGCTAAAATTGTTGAGAATAAATAATTGAACCTTATGTTATGAAGATTGGCCGAATCCTTAGTTCCAGTACCTCTTGCACCATTTGTAATATTATTGTACATTTTTATTAAATTTAAAAACTCGAATCTTCACAAGTCTTAGAGTTCGAATCATTTTTACTACAACTTCAAAATCACATCAACCGACCAATAAAATACTGCCAGATGAATCAACATGTTAGTTGATGAACCAATAAAATATTGATAGCTAGATCAATATGAAATATATTACTTAGCGGAGCAATTAAACATTGAAAGTTGAATCAATAAAATATTTAATGAAATATTAAATTTTGGTAGCTAGACAGAATATTAAATAATTAATTACAACATTGATAACTGGATCGATATAAAATTATTGGTGTTTGAACCTGTTCATAATTATGCTCTCCATAGCATTAGGTTCAAAACCCTAATTTTGATAGAAGAATAAACCAATGAATGATTGAGAGAGGCATGACCAATGGGTAGAGGGGACCGTCCATTGGCGGCAGTGGGACCAGCCGTATGGCGCCAAGGGCTTTGTAAAGGATCCACCAAAGTCAGTTGTAGAGAATTTGTTGTAAAGATGATTAATTAGTATTTATTTATGATTAATTGTGCTCTGCAGAGCATTAGGTAGTAAAACATAATCATGGTAGAGACGGACCGACTAAGCGGTGTGAGGACCTGTTAGAGCACTGCTTGGTCGAACTCGCAAGCGTTGCTATCTCAAGCTTGTTGTCAAGTTTAGTTGCCAAAACTATAAGTCTTGGTTTCTAGTCTACTTATAGCTAAGTCTCGAATTAGGATAGAAAGTGTAGTTGAGCATTAGACTTCACGGCGTTCATCGATTGAAGACGAATAACTACTAAGGGGAGCTTGTGGAACTTCATCAACAAAAGGTATGTGGAGACTTGAACTCATCTATCACTCAAAAGTCTATCTACTCTATCTCCTATTTGAGACAAAAGTCGTATAGCTATATAGACTTCGATTATGCACATTTGATATTTCGAGTTGAGTTTAACTCGCTTGCATATTTCTCGAAATATGTGTTGGTAAGCTTTCGCTTTAACCAAGTTCATCTTATATTCTTGACGAAAGTCAAAAGATTATCATGTGAAAATCGCCTTGTAACATCTTACATGATTTGTGCGAGACAGTCATTTGATGTAGACTCGGAATGTTTCGTATTGATCATTCGATCACTTGAAAATTGCTTTGAAGCTAATAGTTTGTGTGAGACAGCTATTGTCGCCTTCCGAGAATGTTTCAATGATTGAAATGAAAGTTTAGAACAAATAACCATGATTGGATATAGCACAGTATGCGTACTTGTATGCTAATTATTGCAAGATATTCCAAGTCCGGGAACCATGGTATGCATACCCGTATGCGTACTGGTTGGTTATTGAAAGTCCAGGAACTAAGTATGCATACCTGTATGCGTACTAGCGTGCGTTTCTAGTTCCGGAAATTCAACTGAGTTTTGGAAGGTATGCGTACCCGTTCGCATACTGGCGAACCCAAACTTGGTCCGGCCACTTAGGTATGCGTACTCGTTTGCATACTTGAGTAGATTATGTTATAAAATCGGTTTGTTTATGAACTAATACATTTATATAATAAGGAATGCAATATTTTGCAAATCGTGGCTATAATGTTCATGAATTGATTCGAGTGAATCAAAATCGATTTTACTTCAATTGTGTCTCGTATACTTCTATGAGAATATAAACAATTGAACAACTCAAGAACTAGTTTCATTTGAGTCATTTGAACTAGTTATGGTATAGATGAATAAGGTTGATATGAAAGTGTTCATATGGCTAACTTCGGTTAACTATTGTTGAGCCAACAAGGTGTACTCGTTTAGGTACGATTACCCATATCTAAATGAAGTCACTTTTCATTTGCGTGTAACAAGCTAAGTTTGATCTAACGGTTGAAAGATATTAGCTTGGGTCTAATCGGGTTTTCATCTAACGGTGAATATTGAATGCTTTGTTACCAAGGTAACATTGATTGCAAACCCTGATTTGAAAACTATATAAGGGAGAACTCTAGCAACTGGGAAACCTAATCCCCACACCTCTTGTGTGAAACTAGTTGCGACTAGAGTCGATTCTCCTATAACCTTAGGTTTTTTACGAAACCCTGTAGGTTAACGACTTGAAGACTTCATTGGGATTGTGAAGCCAGACCCAACTATTTTCTCTGTTGTTGTGTGTTCTAATCTTGTTGTTTTCTATCATATTGAGTACTATCATCTCTAAGATTTGCTCGAGATTTATTCTCCGATAGGCAAGATAAAAAGTAGTCACAAACATCTTCGTCTCATCGTTTGTGATTCCACAATATCTTGTTTCGTTACCATACGATTAAGATTATTGTGAGGTGATTGATATTTCTAGGCTGTTCTTCGGGAATATAAGTCTGGTATATCAATTGTTTCCTGTTCACCTTGATTTATCCAAAGACGGAACAAAACTTTTAGGTATTTCTGTGGGAGACAGATTTATCTATTCAATATACTTTTCTGTGTGAGACAGATTGGTTTATCAAGTCTTCGACTTTGGGTCGTAGCAACTCTTAGTTGTGGGTGAAATCAGCTAAGGGAATCAAGTGCGTATAATCCGACGTGGTTCTAGAGGCGTAAGAAACGCGACTGTACCTTGATCAGTGTGAGATTGGTTAGGGCTCAACTACATTCCAGTCCGAAGTTAACTTGAAGTAGGCTAGTGTCTGTAGCGGCTAAATACATTCTGGTGTTCAAATCTAGACTAGGTCCAGGGGTTTTTCTGCATTTGCGGTTTCCTCGTTGACAAAATTTATGGTGTCTGTGTTAATACTTTTCCGCATTATATTTGTTTATATAATTGAAATATCACAGGTTGTGCGTAAGTTCAATCAATTGTGAATCCGACCTTTGGGTTGTTGATTAAATTGATTGACACTTGGATATTGGTTTTTGATACCGTCCAAGTTGTTTCTTATAATAATCAGGCTAAAGGATTTCTATCTGTTTGCTTTGCTGATTACATTAAGAATCAAAGATATAACTCTTGGATATACTTTTCTTAAGATTGAGTCTGACTGTCTATTTGATTCTCTTGAAATTATATTGGAGTTTGTCCATACAGATTGCTAAGCGAAATATTGGGTGTGGTTGTTATACTTCCGCTTTTTCAATTGGTATCAGAGCAGGCAAACACGTTTAAGACCTTATAAGTCTGTGTTTGTAGTGATCTGACTCTTTGGACAGAAGTGTTATCTCTATAAACGTACCGCCAGTCTTCGATGGCTCGAATTTACTTATGGTGGAAAATTGTTATGCGTGCCTTTCTTCAAGCGCGTGATTTTCAATCATGGGTTTATGTTGTTAATGGCTATGATTCTCCAATGGTTACAGTAGACGGTGTTTCTATTGAAAAGGATATTGGTAGATATGAACCTAACGAGATTCTCGCTGCAAAAAAAATTTATAACGGTTTAAATGTTATCATTCATGCCATTACCCCATATCTTCAGCACCAGGTGTCTACGTGCACTCGGTCTAAAGATGCGTGGGATATCTTAGAAACTGTATTCGAAGGGAATACCTCTGAAAAGGAATCTAGGCTTCAAAACCTAAATTCTGATTGGGAAAACCTTCGTATGGATGATGAAGATTCATTTGATGAGTTTAATCAATAAGTGTCTGAAATTGTTAATGCATTTTTTGCATTGGGTAAGACTATTCCTGAAAAGGACATTGTGATGAAAATTCTCAGATCGTTGCCAGCCAAATACAATTCTAAGAAACATGCCATCGTTGAAGGAAATAACCTTGATACGCTTTCCAGAAATACTCTGGTTGAGAAGTTAAAGATCTTTGATCATGAGCATACATCCAAATCTGGAAAGGATATTGCTTTCAAAGCACAAAAGAACACTAAATTACTTGATAAAAGTAAAAGTGTTGGCATCTCTGAAGATGATCCTTTTGAGACTGATTCATCAGATGAAGATCTTGACAAGTCAGTCTCTTTGATCACAAGACAGTTTAGAGATTCTTTTGAAGAAAAGTAAACGGTTCGTCAGAGATAAGCCTAGATCATCAGTTAAACCTCGTGACCGTGTACCTCCTAAAAACAGGGATATAGTCGATACTAATGATGAGGATATGCCACAGTGCTTCAAGTGTAAAGGTTTTGGTCATTTTGCAAATGAGTATCCGAATCGTAGAAAATACACTGGAAACAAAGGTCTTGCTGCAACTCTTGATGAAATGTCTGACCACTATGATTCTAATGAAGACGAAAAATCAAGTGTTGCACTCCTCTGTGAAAATATTTATTTTGATAATTATAGCAATACGTACATCAACCTCGATATTATTCCAGGAGAAACTTTAACCACTTTGGAGGATAAAATGGATTTCTCTTTGTCTACTGGAAATTCCCATTTCTAATTTTTCAGGTTCTACCGTTTGTCTAGTAGCTTGCACAGCTATGGCGTCTGAACCATCCTCTCTATTGACATGTTCTTATTATACTCTCAAGGGTCATGAACTCTCCAACTGTTTCAAGTATAAACATAAGATAAGATATGTCAATAAACTTCAGCGGAGAGCAAATTGATTAACAAACAAGCTCAAACTTGTTAAGAAGTTGTCTAAGGTATGTAAACATATCTCTTCTCCAAAGAAGTTAATTTCCAAATATAAGAGTGGATCTCTAGAGAAAAGAGTACGGTCTAAACAGTCTGTTAAACATGGTTTTAAGAATTCCGTTCAAGAAGGTTATGGTGGACAGATTATAGTTCACCCCAACACAACCTAAATGTGTTGGTTGTGTATCTT
Source organism: Papaver atlanticum (assembly GCA_023531105.1). Classification (NCBI taxonomy): domain Eukaryota; kingdom Viridiplantae; phylum Streptophyta; class Magnoliopsida; order Ranunculales; family Papaveraceae; genus Papaver; species Papaver atlanticum. Next base: position 4,913,471 of record JAJJMB010011819.1, read on the forward strand.
GTCTCATGTGCCTGATTCAAAAGAGACAAGGGTGTGCACACTTCAGGCTTTAGGAAAAGAGAAAAGATTTCTTTTTGTTTTTTTTTTTCTTTTCTTTTTTTGCCTGTTTGGAATTCTTCCATCTTTTCATATCTAATTGATATTGAAAGGGCTTTCTCTGTTTGATCAATAAAAGAAGGTTAAAATCGATAATTCTGCCTTCTTTAGGGATGTGAGTTGTGCATACGTGAATCCTTTTAAGCATATAAAGGTTTCGTAACCCTGCATTCTTTTTTCCTTCTTTGAAAACTCTTTTTTATCACAAGATTGCTTGTTGAGCCTGATTTGTGAATTCCTCTCACAATCTCATACTAGTATGGAGAATCCAAGCATTATGTCTTCTGATGGAAAAGATGTTAATATGATTGTTAAGCCATCAATCATAAAGGAAAAAGATAAATCTCTTATACCTTCAACTTTGAAAAGAAAAGGGAGGAATGTGAAGAAACCAAGAGTTGTTCCTTCTAATCTACAAAAGTTTTCTGGGGTTCTTGAAGAGTTGAAGGAAACAAGAAAGGAGATTCAAGAAATAAAGACTATTGTCTTGAGGACTCTCGAAATTCAGAAGGCCCTGGTTCGGCATCAGTCTAGAAGGTTTGTTGGAATTAACTCCTTTCTTCATGAACCTTATGTTCCTATGGCTGTTGACGACAAGGAGTTCGGGGACGATAAAGAATTTTTTAGAGGCCTTAATATCTAGGAAACTTCTTATGAGAATTTATTCTTGTGTTTTAAGAAGGATAACTAGGGTTTGGAATAGCCATTATTGTGAGTACACATAGCTATTACCAACAATTTTCATCTTGCAATGTTTTTAGATTTATTTATTTAAATTCTAAAGTTTATTTGGAAGATGATTTTGCAGTATTAATCTTTATTGGATTTATTTATTGCAAATAATGTTATGGGATATGGGTGTTTGCGTCCGTGAACTATGATTGTCCCATATATGTCAAAAGTTAAGCCTATTATGTCATTATGCAAATATTGATGGAAGATAGGATGAACTTTTGATTACAAAGATTAAGTCTATTATATATCTTTATGCAAATATTTATGAAAAATAGAATGAATTTTTGAATATTCCGCAGTATTGGTCTTTCCCTGATCCACTTCTTTGTGAAAGTACTGTGTGTCTACGTAAGTTCTCTTATGTTGAGCATTTCCGATTAAATTAATCATGGGTTCTCTTGTGGTTAATTTAATTGAGTTTTTTGGATACAAATTCATGTTTCATGTAATTTGTTAATGTCTAAAGAAGTCCTTCTTTTCTTTCAAAAGTAAGGTCGCGTTTGTTGTTCTTTCGGGAAGGACATTATACGGGGGAGAGTTCTTAATTGATCTTGTGCTTAATTTCCAAATATTTGTGGGGAGTGTGGCTGTGGAATATTGTAGGAGTATTCTTGTATCTTTATTAACTCCTTGATGAATACACTAAGTTTCGACTATGTGAAATCATCGAAACAAAGTTGATATGTTCTATTTTAGTCATGAAGTATCGGTTCCATATGATTAGCTAGAAGAGAGAGGTCTCCACCTTCTAGACTTAGATCTACTAGACTTATTCTCATAAACACTGGGAATGTGCATTTTTGTGGTGTAGGACTTTGCACCAAGAAAATAAACACGATCCCTGTAGAGATTCCGAGATGAGAGACCATTGAAATCCCTTTTATAAGAGTTCTGGCTTTCTGCAGGACTGAAATCCATTGTAGAGGTCGTCAGACAATTTACTCTGTCGACTGTAAAAAGAAGTAGATTTTGAAGATCAGAAATCTATTTCTTTCTAACAAAACAATGTTGAACATAGTGATTCTTTTTCCCACAGAAAGAACAGGTTCGTGGAAGAGAAACATTGGATGGCATAGACCTATTAGAAGACTGCAAGTTATGTAAACAATTCTTAGCATGAGCTTCCTTTGGAGAACTTTTCTTCATGTATTGTAATTCTGTCTGAGAATTAGTGATTGACACGGAAGATTTTCTCATTAAAACAGAGTTTTCCTCTTTCAAGGATTTGCACTGTTTTTGGGCTAGAAGAAGGGAAGTAACTAATTTCTCTATTTCAACACGAAGGTTGTCCAGATCTGATGAATGAGTCTCGATCAAACGTTTTTCTCTAATTGAATCTTCTTTAACAATATCCTCAAGAGTACTAATCTTTTCACGCTGTAGAGTAGTTTGTTGAACAAGTTTTTCGATATTGTTAGAGAATGACTCAATGATGCTATAGAGTTCTCGTTCTCGACCAAGAGACTTCTCAAGTTCAACAATAAGCTGATCATGTTTTTCTTCAAGAGATTTTATCTTAGCATCTTGAAAAATAATAGTCTCAGTTGTATTTTTTTTATTTCTGGTGAGTTCCATTTCAGTTTTAGACATAGAGCTAAATGTCTCATCAGAGGAAATGTTATCAGAATCTGATAGCAAAAAAAATTCTACATCGGGATTCGGAAGAATCAGTAAAGAAGTTATCCTTGGAGGTAAGCCCAAGACATTTGGCATAATTAAAACTTTTAGAACTCATTTCCATACGTGCGAGTTTGAGATACATAACTATCCACGCAAATCAGATTGCCTGAAACACAGACTTATAAGGTCTTAAACGTGTTTGCCTGCTCTGATACCAATTGAAAAAGCGGGGGTCTAACAACCACACCCAATATTTCGCTTAGCAATCTGTATGGACTAACTCCAATCTACTTTTAAGAGAACCAACTAGACAGTCAGACTCAATCTTAAGAAAAGTATATCAAAGAGTTATATCTCTATTTCTCAATTCAATCTGCAATCAAACAAATAGGAATTTGCGAGCCCGATTGAATATAAGAAATAACTTGGACGGTATCAAAAACCAATATCCAAGTGTCAATCAATTTAATCAACAACCAAAGGTTGGATTCACAATTGATTGAACTTACGCACAACCTGTGATATTTCAATTATATAGAAAATATAATGCGGAAAAGAAATAACACAGACACCAGAAAATTTTTTAACGAGGAAACCGCAAATGCAGAAAAACCACGGGACCTAGTCCAGATTTGAACACCACATTGTATTAAGCCGCTACAGACACTAGCCTACTCCAAGTTAACTTCAGACTGGAATGTAGTTGAGCCCTAACAAATCTCACACTGATCAAGGTACAGTCGCGTTCCTTACGCCTCTAGAACCACGCCGGATTTTGCGCACTTGATTCCCTTAGCTGATCTCACCAACAACTAAGAGTTTTTACGACCCAAAGTCGAAGACTTGATAAACCAATCTGTCTCACATAGAAAAGTCTATTGAATAGATAAATTTGTCTCCGACAGATATACCTATGAGTTTTATTCCGTCTTTTGATAAATCAAGGTGAACAGAAACTGATAGGAGCCTAAAATACATCTTTTGAATGTCAATTTCCTATGCTTTTCTTAACTATGTCTCTCGTATTTGTGTATATTACGCTTTGTTTTGTATTTTGCAGGTATATTAGAGTCATGTGACGGAAAAAAAAGGAAATTATGAGCTTAATTCATTAATTGGAGACACCGGGTATTGACGGAGTTGAACGGTAGAAGCAGGAAGGCTTTAAAGTCTCCAATACAGGTAATACTAAAGGCAGGCGCACAATTATAAGGGCTGCCATCACCATTTCTTGTTAGAAGAACAGAAACTGGGTCGACCACATTTCTTAAGTTCAAAGTTCTTGTGCTGCACTCTTATTCACTGCCGACAAACCATGGCTCTATGGCTGTGTACATATGGCCAGTCGAGATGAGATTTCAGAAGCTAAAGATTTGGAGATATGGGTCACAAATTGTTTCGTATTTGGACATCAGATTTGAACAGAGATTTGGCCGAGCAATTAGTGAGGAAGAAGGATGAGCTCTGCCGTTAACTTCTGACGGTGAGCAAAGATGATTAATGAGGATTCTCTGAATTCGGGAAGGTTTTGAAGAATGGGTTTGATTAGAATATGATTTTGGCAGCAAATGAGATGAGTTTATAAGGGTTTTGAATTGAAGTTCCAACCGAGAGTACAAGGAAGAAGATAGAGTGTTGCTGCTATTGTTGAACTCAATGAATGGATGAGATTTTGAAGTGTTGTATAGCTTTGAATGAATGCGGGTTGTGTTTGAATGCGAAGGGAAGGAGCTGTTTTGTGCAATCTCCAATATACAAGCAGTACACAGCCTTCATCAGTTGGTTAGACGCACACAGGATGTTCGATAAAAGGCTTAACTGGCTGAGTGTTGTGCCAGTCTTATTCTCTGCAGCTATTAGCCATGATTCTTGTGGTTTCTTATCAAGGGTCGAGAGAGCAATTCGCAACCAAGAACGAGACAGAGAAGGGGTTGAGTTATGAATTTGACATGGGTTTGTATTGACAGAATTTGTGCATCTGAAACAGCCGAAAAATGGATGAGTTGCTGCCATTAATTTGGTAGTAAATGGCGTCTGGTTCAGAGGAGTTTTAGAGTCTAAAAGGGTTTATGAATATTGGGTTCGAGAACATGACCAGTCTACAGCTCCAATGGACTGTGTACAAGGGCTTTTTGGCAGTAGTTTGGACTTGATTTAGAAGGCAACGACAAAGGAAGATTCGGGTCTCAGTATTGCTTCAGTTTTGGACTGAATTACTTGCCGAGATAACAGCCAACAGATGCTGGCTCTGCGATAATTTAGAGTGATGAATGGTCGGGATTATGAATGATTATGTGTTTGTGAATCAGGAAACTGGGTTTGCGTGGAATTCAAGTTTACAGCAAGACAGTTGAGCTATATAAAGAAGACCTAAACCTACAGCAAGGATATCATATCTCATACCCCCTTCACGACTGTTTTCCACCACCAACAGAGAGGAGCTTTGCTCCTCTCAGAAACCCTCCATCCACTCCATCTTACTTGCATCACCATCTGCATAATCATCTCCATCCACCTGCTTATCCATCACCACCAGCATACATCCACCAGTTTGCAATCATTCCACCACCTGCATCTCCACCAGTTTTGCATCACCATCTCACCTGCACCTGCATCCATCAGCATACCACCTTCATCGTCAGCTTGCATAACCACTGGAAGTCGCAGTTCACCAGGCCTGAACATCCACACCGGCAGCAGTACAACAGTACCAGTCCACACACTTGCTCGCAGCTCATTACCACCATTCAGTTCACGTTCACCACTACCAGTTCACATCATTCCACCACAACCATCACTTGCAGCTGTTTGGTTTTGTATTCTTGTTTTCTGTTTGCTGTGTTATTTTGCCATGAACTCCAGTAGCTAAGCATCTTGATTAGGGACGATTTCGACGTCCGGAACATGAACTCAAGTTGATAGTTAAACTGTTTTGTTTTCTTGCAATTCTATCGTTATTGCTTATTCTCTACCGTGCCAAAAGTGTTTATGAATTATTCTTGAATCATTTAAGTTGCAAATTGAATTGGTTTATGGATGATTCTAATGCTAGTTGAGACTTCTTCGACCCGTAATTGTCTAGAGACTCTTAATACAAGTAGTAAAATCTGGTTATTGACGATGGGATTTTGTTAAATATCCATGTGTAGAGATTGACAATAGTAGATGAGTCAAGCTTTTGTATTTGTCACTAGGAATAGCCTATCTCACGGAACTTAAAGCATTTGTTTAAGTCAAACCTAGAGAGCGTACTTCTAGGAAACTTGGCAAGTAGAATCCGGTAGTCGAGCGCTTCCGTGTCTGGGGAATTAAGAGATTGCGGAGTATTTGAGCGTACTAAATATTCTAGGGTTATTAGTAATGGGTACTTTGCAGAAACATAGCTATATTGATTAAATTCACGTTTCGTGACTGAGAAAGAGTTCTTGATCATTCTCATCCTCATATTTGCATTATTCTTATTCAGAAATTGAATTGACAACTTTGACTCAACTCTCCCTTAGGAACGAACCTGCTTGTCCGTATACTACTAGTTAGTTTAAAGAGAAGTAAAGAATTTATTTTTGCGAGTTCGACACCTCGTCAGTAGCCAATTGATATACCGGACTTATATTCTCGAAGAACAGCCTAGAAATATCAATCACCTCACAATAATCTTAATCGTATGGTAGCGAAACAAGATATTGCAGAATCACAAACGATGAGACGAAGAAGTTTGTGACTACTTTTTATCTTACCTATCGGAGATTAAATCTCGAGCAAACCTTAGAGCAGATAGTACTCAATCACGATAGAAAACAGCAAGATCAGAACATGCAACTACAGAGAAAATAGTTGGGTCTGGCTTCACAATCCCAATGAAGTCTTCAAGTCGTTAACCTACAGGGTTTCGTGAAAAACCTAAGGTTAAAGGAGAATCGACTCTAGTCGTAACTAGTATCACACAGGAGGTGTGGGGATTAGGTTTCCAAGTTGCTAGAGTTCTCCCTTATATAGTCTTCAAATCAGGGTTTGCAATCAATGTTACCTTGGTAACAAAGCATTCAATATTCACTGTTAGATGAAAACCTGATTAGACTCAAGCTAATATCTTTCAATCGTTAGATCGAACTTAGCTTGTTACACACAAATGAAAAGTGACTTCATTTAGATATGAGGAACCGTACCTAAACGTGTGCACCTTTGTTGGCTCAACAATAGTTAACCGAAGTTAGCCATATGAACACTTTCATATAAACCTTATTCATCTTAACCATAACTAGTTCAAATGACTCAAATGAAACTAGTTCTAGAGTTGTTCAATTGTTTATATTCTCATAGAAGTATACAAGACACAATTGAAGCAAAATCGATTTTGATTCACTCGAATCAATTCATGAACATTATAACCACGGTTTGCAAAAGATTGCATTCCTTATTATATAAATGTATTAGTTCATGAACAAACCGATTTTAAAACATAACCCACTCAAGTATGCAAACGGGTACACATACCTAAGTAGCCGGACTTGGACTGTGTTCGCCAGTATACAAAGGGTACGAATACTGTCGTACACTTCCAAACTTCAGTTGATTCCAGTACGCGTACAGGTACGCATACTCTAGCTCCCGGACTTTACCTGGCCTCTCCAGTACGCATATGGGTATGCATACTACATTCCAGTATTGGATCAATCACATATGCAAGTACGCATACTGTGCTTAAATCCAATTATGGTTAAATTTTCTAAACTCCCATTTCAATCATTGAAACATTCTTAGAAGATAGCTGTCTCACACAAACTATTAGCTTCGAAGCAATTTTCAAGTGATCGAATAATCAATACGAAACATTCTGAGTCTACATCAAATGACTGTCTCACACAAATCATGTAAGAGGTTACAAGGTGATTTTCATATGATCACGGTTTAACTTTCGTCAAGAATATAAGATGAACTTGGTTAAAGCGAAAGCTTACCAACACATATTTCGAGAAATATGTATGCGAGTTAAACTCAGCTCGAAATATCAAATGTGTATAATCGAAGTTTATATAGCTATACGACTTTTGTCTCAAATAGGAGATAGAGTAGATAGACTTTTGAGTGATAGATGAGTTCAAGTCTCCACATACCTTTTGTTGATGAAGTTCCACAAGCTCCCCTTAGTAGTTCTTCGTCTTTGATCTATGAATGCCGTGAAGTCTAATGCTAAACTACACTTTCTATACCAATCCGAGACTTAGCTATAAGTAAACTAGAAATCAAGACTTATAGTTTTCGCAACTAAACTTGACAACAAGCTTGAGATAGCAACGCTTGCGAGTTCGACCGAGCAGTGCTCTAACAAGTAACTATACAGATTAACATGTAAAGTTCTTTAAAGATGTTATTAATTTAATAATAATCACGATTCATGAATCAAGTCTTTTGAAATTCATTCTAAGTTATGGTTTCTCTGACCTTCTTTGTGTTATATTACGATTCAATTTTCTTATTTAAGGCTTGATGTAAAGAACTCATTTGAATATATTACTGCATATTTATATCTAGCTTCATTACTCAGTTATATTTTAAAATGCTAACTCAATGGGGCTTATGTCTACTAGGATGACTCATTACGACTTGCTGAACTTGATGATCTTTTTTCAACTGCACCAGAAAGGTGATATTTTACAACTAGCTGTTTTTTTGTTTGTTTTTTTTTACCTCATCGTTATGATTTCACAATATGTATTAATTATATACTACACATTTCTGCAAAACCGTCATTTCTACAAACTGGCTCGCAGCCTCAGATCATTTGTTGCTTGCAAGTGAATTATCAGTAGTCTTATTATGCATAATTCAATGACACTTGCATAGTCATTGTATATGGAAGACCAAAATTATTATTTTTTTCTTTTACTTTTGTGCCTTCATATGTAGTTGAGGCAAAGCAAAGCAAACAAATTTATTTGAAATATATTTTATAAATCAATCTTTATTTGACTGCAGTTCTGAGAATATTCTTATTGTGGTCACTATCATTTCAATCTTAATTTTACTTGTTATATTTTGGAATTACAGTCCTTGGAATGAAGCTCTATATAAGGAATCTGCAGAGAAGGCTGCATTAGGAGGGTTATCCTTTGATGAATTCTTGGCACAGGTATATGTGCTTTCTCAAAGAAATAAAAGATTTTCACTTGCTAGAGTTTATTCTTTTGTGTGCTCTCGCTATTGTGTGTCAGTTTGGAATTTTACTTCTTTAAATGCAATACATGTGAATGCAGTGGGCCCGTATGACATTGCTAGATCCGGTTAAAAGTCTAGCCAATTTGGTTTACATCGGTTACCAAGGAGACACTGCCTTTGTCATGTGAATGACCAGACGAAGAAGGTTAGATTGCAAGAAGCAACAATCAGATAAAAATGTTTTCCAGTGCTCAGTCTTTGGACCCAAAGGTGCTGGGGGAAGTCATCAAACTGTTTTCTCGGAAGGTCTGGTACTTGTTGAAGTTATTGATGAACTAGACTTACAGAGTGAATATGTCAAACCTGGTAACAGCATACAGATGTATGTCTATTTGGTTCCTTATGTTATGAATAAGATTATACTTGTCGTTCTTTTGATACTATACATAAAATTTATGTCCTTAGAACTTTTGATATGTAGGTTTTAACTTTTGTGTATATGGAGTTAATCATCAAATGTTAAGGTGAATTATCTTTAAGAAAAAATATTTTTTTTGATAGTTTTGTTGGATTTAAAACTTGATTTTGACTGGTTTTGATAGTGTCTAATTTTGACCTGGTTTTTACCGGTCCAGACCTAGTTTTGACCAGTCAAAACCACTATTTTTTGATGTTGCAAAAAAATCGCAATTGCTGAAATCTATTGCGAAACTGGAATTTCGCAACTGCTGTGAACTGTTGCGACTATCTAATTTAGCAACAATTATAAACAGTTACAAAATGTTGACGTTGCAACAATATGAATCTGTTGCGACGAAAAATTTGCAACTGTAATGAAGCCGTTGCGAAAATTTGCAACATCAACTTTTGCAACAGAGATGAACTGTTGCGACCCCACTTTGCAACTTCCAGTTACCATTGCTAATCACTAAATTTGGTGTAGTGAATTCATCAGGAAAATCTTCATTTGAAGAGTTTGTTGGAGAATCTTGAATCATCACTTCAAGTGAAAACTCTTGAGATTGATTGTCTTAATGATGAATTTACCAGAACCCTATCTCTAAAAGAGAAGATGATTGATACTCTTAAGTGTGACCTGCAAAGGTTGTCTGGAAGCTCTGACAAGATCTCAGCAATGTTATTTGGTCAGAAGTCTTTTGGGAACACAAATGGTATAGGGTTCAGAAGTAAGTCTCTGAGCACTAACAATTCCTTTGTTCTAGTCGGTTCTGGAAAAGTGAATGTAGAAGGTTGTGATAAACCGGAGGCCAATCAGCAAAACAGAAATTCTTCTCTGAATTGTTTGTTTTGTGGAAATTCGAATCATGTTCAAAGTAAGTGTTGGAAATTCAAGAGGAACAACAAAAGAATTGCCAAGCTTCAAGGGGACATGCAAAGAATGAATCTGGTTTTGGGAAACCAACAGGGAATCCTTGAAGACAAGAAGAAGTCTAAAAGAACAAGAGTCAGACGAGGTAAGAAGTTTGTTTATAAAGTAAACCTTGAAATGTCATCATGTGACACAAGAAGTGAGCACTCTGCTCACTCCATCACTACCTAATTGTAGTGATGCGTGGATCCTCATTATTAACTTGAGAATGTGAGGATTGCATAAAGGTTGCTCAAGTCTTGTATAATAGATTAATTTCTTATCTTAGAATTTACATAAGGTTATGCTAGTAAAGTTTTATAAATGAATATTTTATTATTAAAAATAGATCGTGAACCATGAAGACTTTTTCAAAAGTTCTTTAGGGTTTAGTTGCCCGGTGCTCTATTATATTCATATATGATCAAAATGCCCTTCACTCTTTTTCTTTGAGAGATACAGTTTCATGGCTCCTGTAACTAGAGGTATCACAAAAAGGGATGCAGTAGAAGCAGTTAATGTATATCTATGTGAAGGAATCCAATCCTCAAGGAAGAAAAAGGAGAAGTCTACAAATGATGAAAAGGATTCTTCCTCTAACTGTTTTTTGTCTAGTTGTCAGAATGATAATAACTTTAGGGCTATGGTGAAGGATTTCATCAGCAAAAGAAATGATTTAAAATCTCAAATCATTTTCTCTTTAGAAAAAATAGCTCATTACGAACAAATGTTGTCTCTAACAAAGAACACCTTGTGTGAACTAAAAAGAGAACTTAGTGAGTTAACTAACATTTCTGAAGATCTAGAAGAATTGAATGATCCCATAATCAATGGGTTTTTCAATAATGAGAAGGAATTCTAAGTAGATGCTCTAAGAAAGCTCTTCAATGTCTAGGAAACTTCTTATGAGAATTTATTCTTGTGTTTAAGAAGGATAACTAGGGTTTGGAATAGCAAATATTGTGATTACACATAGCTATTGCCAACGATTTTTCATCTTGCAATGTTTTTAGATTTATTTACTTAAATTCTAAGTTATTTGGAAGATGATTTTGCAGTATTAATCTTTATTGGTTTTATATATTGCAAAAATATTATATGGGATATGTGTGTTTATGTCCGTGAACTATGATTATCTCATATATGCTCAAAAGTTAAGTCTATTGTGTCATTATGCAAATATTGATAAAAGATGGAATGAACTTTTGAACATTCCGCGGTATTGATCTTTCCCTGATCCATTTCTATGTGAAAGTACTGTATAGCTCCGTAAGTTTTCTTATGTTGAGCATTTCCGATTAAATTAATCAATAAGATCTTCCTGTGGTTAATTTATTCGAGTTTTCTGGATACAAATTCATGTTTCGTGTAATTTGTTAATGTCCAAAAAAATCCTTCTTTTTTTGTAAAAGTAAGGTCGCTCTTGTTGTTCTTTCGGGAATGACATTTAGTGGGGGAGAGTTCTTAATTGAACTTGGGCTTAATTGCCAAATCTTTGTGGGGAGTGCGGCCGTGGAATATTGTATGAGTTATTTTGTATCTTTATTAACTCCTTGATGAATACACTAAGTTTCGACTATGTGAAATCATCGAAACAAAGTTGATATGTTCTCTTTTAGTCATGAATTATCTCTTTGAGAATTTCATTATGATCCCATAGTTTTCGTACCTTTGCCAATTTATATTGACAAAAAAGGGGAGAATTATTTGGTAGTTCACACTACATACATATGGTTCTTGGATCATTATGTAAGGGGGAGTGGTTTTCATTGTGAGATGGAAGTATTGACTAAGGGGGAGTGATATATATCACTGTAGTATTATTATCAAAGTTGTGATACAATTGGACTTTGATGTTGTATAATAATACTATGACACTGTATAACAATGATTGAGAACAAATGTTTTTCATATGTTTTATTATTGTTATGGCTACGGATCTTCAACAACAATGATGCTGAGTTGAACAGGTTCAGAATCACTGAAGTACTTGGAGTGGCGAAGAATTCAAGGAATGTTGAAGAACCAAGGAAATCAAGCATGTTGGATGAGAAGCTACAAAGTTTATTTATTTTGTAATTTATATGTATTGATAGTTTTGTCACTAAAATTGACAAAGGGGGAGATTGTTAGAGCATTTCTCGGCCGAACTCGCAAGCGTTGCTATCTCAAGCTTGTTTGTCAAGTTTAGTTGATCAAAACTATAAGTCTTGATTTCTAGTCTACTTATAGCTATGTCTCGGATTAGGATAGAATGTGTAGTTGAGCTTTAGACTTCACGGCGTTCATCGATTGAATGAGAATATCTACTGAGGAGAGCTTGGAGGAACTTCATCAACAAAAGATATGTGGAGACTAAAACTTATCTATCACTCAAAAGTCTATTCTATTCTTTCTCATAATGAGACTAAGTCGTATAGCTATATAGACTTTTATATTATACACATTTGATATTTCGAGTTGAGTTTAACTCGGTTATTTATTTCTCGAAATATGTGTTGGAAGCTTTTTTCTTTAGCTACGTTTATCATATTCTTGACGAGTTTAGTTGGAAACAATTTATTTGTTGGAAACTAAATAATAAGTCAAAAGATGATCATGTGAAAATTGCCTTGAAACATCTTACATGATTTGTATGAGAAAATCATTTAATGTCAACTTAGAAAGTTTCGTATTGATCATTCGATCACTTGAAAATCACTTATAAGCTAATAGTTTATGTGAGACAACTATTGTCGTCATCTAAGGATGTTTCAATGATTGAAATGAGAGTTTAGAACAATTAACCTTTGTCTGGATACAACACAGTATGCATACCAGTATGCAAACTGTTTTGGTATGATTCAGGTCCGGGAACCTAGTTTGCATACCTAGTATGCGAACGGTTTTAACTGTTAAAGTCCGGGAACCAAGTTTGCATACCAGTATGCGAATGGTTCTACCTGAGTTAGGTCCGGGACTGCTGTTTGCATACCCGTTTGCAAACGGATGGACAAGACCAAAGTCCGGATGTTATAATTTGCGTACCAGCTTGCAACCTTAGTGGTTAAAGTTTTTAAATTGGCTATGTTTGATTTCATACTCATGAACAAATACATTAATAAATTAAGGAATGCAATGTTTGCAAACCGTGGTTTAATGTTCATGAATTGATTTCGGTATAAGTACTTTGTACAATTACAAATCAATCCGATTTTGTTTCAATTGGTTCATATATATTTCTATGAGATATTGAACAATTGAACAACTCTATTAGTAACACAATTAGATTCATTTGATTATCTTTCATGATTGATTGATCATCATATTTGAAAAGACAAGGGTACCCAAATACACCACAATATTTTTGTTTACAACCTATAAGTCCTCTTACCGAAAGTGATCGTCTATGGACAGAGTCGAGACAATGCAACAAATCGGTATTTACACTTTGTGTGATTGTCTATGGATACGAGATCGAGACAATACGACTACCAAAGTGTGATACTTGATAATAGGTTCGGACTTAACCAAACTCTATAGGATCACTATCTAGTATATCGGAGTTAACGTTTGTGTAATTTACTTTAAATTATATAAACAAATATAATTGAGGAAAACAAAAGTAAATCACACAACAAGATTTTGTTAACGAGGAAACTGCAAGTGCAGGAAAAACCCTGGGACCTAGTCCATAATTGAATACTCTCAGGATTAAGCCGTTATACAAAATCCACACCAACTTCGTATAGTTGAGACCAAGCAACTACCCCTAGTTCACTTAGTTTCCTCAGTATCCCTGTGATTCCGACTTCGAAGGTCACGCACTGGTACGATTCCTTTGGATCCTATTCCGAACAGTAAAGGAACAACAAATCTGTTTGGTAACAACTCTTTTGATTCTTTCAAGATAAAGATATCTCAAGTCATACGCAAAGGCTCTTCCGTTTAATCAAATAAACTACTTTGCCTGGTTAGATCAATATATTCAATAACTACAAAAGTAGTTAAGTTTAGATTCGCACTCAATCAAAATAAATCTCAAATAGATATATTGAGAATGCCGATCTCACGCAACTAATCAATCGAATAAATTCGATTCTAGTTGGATCCCAACCGATCAAGGTTTGTGCACACACAAAAATATGAAAACTAATAAGAAATATTCTTCGTCTTCAAATCTTCTTTAATTATCAATAAAAACCTGCACAACACCACTTGAATCTCTTGTGATCAATCACACACAGAACGGAGTCTGTTAATAATGGATTATCACAAGATGCCTTTAGATCTACAAACAGTTCTAAAGATCCCGTCGATACTTCGATCTAGTTTGAGTGAATCTTTTATCATAAGAGAAGATTCTCAAGAATAAACAAACTAGGTGCAATCAAAGTTTCATCAACCGTTAGTCAATCAAATCAATCAAAAACTAATAACACTGCAATTATCTAGTTTCCCACCAACGGTACTCGTAGAGATTCTTGATCCCATAGAAGTCTTTAAACGAGCGGTCGTAAGAGATTTCACCTAATTAGGATACTTTCCTCTCCGATTAGACGGCTCCACCAGAAACAACAAGAATGAAGTTTGCCTGGCTCTTAGGATAGTTTGCTAGAAATACAAACTTAGGTATTTATAGATTAAGGATGTTTGGATATCAAGGAATTTCCAAAACCGAAAATATTCTCAAGATATGGAATGAATGGCAAAATTCGGTTTTCTAATTCCAATAAATGCTTGTCAAATATTTCCGAAATCTCTTAATAGAAAATCTCCAATTAGTAAATGCACATTACTAATTTTTATTCTCTAGAGATATACATTCAATTGCTGGTAATTAAAGTATATAAAACCAAAAACCTTAATTAAAAGATTCTTAATTTATCTCGACACAGGATCTCCTTGAGTACTAAGGAATATCTTTGAACAATAGATAATAAAAGTTAATGCTCATGTTCAAAGTATATTGACATCTTGAAGTTCAATGTAATCGGTTCTACCTTATAAAAGTAATCAGGTAGGGATCGATATTACCCAATAAAAATAATCAGGTAGGATCGGTTATACCAATCACTAGGATCGGTCACACAACCTCTTATGATCGGTCACACCAATTACCAGGATCGATCACACCAATTACAGGGATCGGTTACACCAATTACCTTATAAAATTAATCAGGTAGGGACCAGTACTACCTTATAAAAATAATAATTAGGTAGGATCGGTTACCTCTATACATGGTATCTACTTGTGATCGGTCACACCAGTCACTAGGATCGGTTACACCAATTACAAGGATCGATTATACAAGCTCTTGTGATCGGTCATACCAATTACTAGGATCGATCATACCATCACATGGTGATTACTTATGATCGGTTACACCAATTAATAAAAACCAGTCATACCCAATCATAAGTCATGCATTGTGATTAGTTATACCAAGATGCATAACCAAGGTTAAGATTAGTTCTACCATCTCACACATATAAGTCATCCAAAGATTTGCAATGAATAGCCAGACCAATAAGCCTAATGATTTCCATTTCGATTCATGAAACTAGTTCACGAATGTACTTCCTTTAAACAATTGTAAAACATTGTTTCCTAGGATGAAATCTTCACAATAACCCATTCACATAATCATAATAATATATACAAGATTATGCCGATGTCATATCTACGAAGTTCAAAAGATAAGCGTTATACTTCGTAGTCCAATTCCCTATACTATGATCATACAATTATGACCATGTCACATCACTAGAATATTATACAATATGTACAGTATATACAGCTTCGCAGTTATGTTTTCAATATAGCACGACTTAAAAGATACGTTAGGAATGAAACAGTTCAAGTCAATATTACTAACCTCAAGTGGAAGGATGATGTCGTCGTTGTAGTTCGTTACTTCTTCACATTCTTCAGGTCTTTGGAGTATAATACTTGTATGTCTCAACATTCCTAGACTTTCTAGTCTAACCTAAACGAAGTTAACTCTAGTATTTAATCAAGCGACTTTAGATGAGTTTTGACACACTAAAATATGACAACCAAACTTGACATACCAACGCTTGGTGAGTTCAACCAAGCTATGCTCTAACAATATTTGATCTAGAAGTGTTAGATGAATGTGGTTAAGACAAAAGTGTTCATATGGCTAACTTCGGTTAATTATTGTTGAGCCAACTCAATATACACGTTTAGGTACGGTTACCCATATCTAAATGAAGGTATATTTCATTTGTGTGTAACAAGCTAAGGCCATCTAACGATGTAGAGATATTTCTTTGGTTTTAAGCAAACTTAGCTTGAATCTTAAATCAGGATTTCATCTAACGGTGAATATTGAATGCTTTGTTTCTAAGATAACTTAGCTTTGATTGAAAGAAAACCCTGAATTGAAAAACTATATAAGGGAGAACTCTAGCAACTGGAAAACCTAATCCCGACACTTTCCTATGTCCTAGTTGCAACTAGAGTCGATTCTCCTTTAACCTAGGTTTTTTAAAAACAATTATAGGTTAACGACTTGAAGACTTCACTTGGGATTCGTGAAGCCAAACCCAACTATTTTCTCTGTTGCGTGTTCTGATCTTGCTTGTTCTATCGTATTGAGTACTATCTTCTATAAGATTTGCTCGAGATTTATCTCCTATAGGTAAGATATAAAAAGTAATCACAAAGCTCTTCGTCTCATTCTTTGTGATTCCACAATAACTTCTTCTACTACCATATAGTTAAGTTATTGTGAGGTGATTGATATTTCTAGGCTGCTCTTCAGGAGTATAAGACCGGATTATCAATTGGTTCTTGTTCACCTTGATTTATCAAAAGACGAAACAAAAAACTTCGTAGGTACTTCTATGGGAGACAAATTTATCTATCAGAATAGACTTATCTGTGGGAGACAAATTTGTTTATAAGTCTTCGACTTTGGGTCGTAGCAACTCTTAGTTGTGGGTGAGATCAGCTAAGGGAATCAAGTGTGTAGAGTCCTGCTGGGATTCAGAAACGTAAGGAACGCGACCGTACCTTAATCGGTGTGAGACTTGGTTAGGGATCAACTACATTCCAGTCTGAAGTTAACTTGTAGTAGGCTAGTGTCTGTAGCGGCTTAATACAGTGTGGTGTTCAAATCTGGACTAGGTCCTGGGTTTTTTATGCATTTGCGGTTTCCTCGTCAACAAAACTTCTGGTGTCTGTGTTATTTCTTTTCCGGATTATATTTGTTTTTATAATTGAAATATCACAGGTTGTGTGTAGTTCAATCAATTGGTAAATACGACCTTTGTTTGTTGGATAGAAATTGATTGGCACTTGGACATTGGTCTTTGGTACCGTCCAAGTTATTTCTCATATCAATCGGGCTCACAGATTTCTATCTGTTCGATTGCAGATTGTATTGAGAAATTGAGATATAACTCTTTGATATTTTTCTTGGTTGTGCTCGCTTTATAAGATGGTGCTCTCGGAATTATATTGGAGTTCGTCCATACAAATTGTCGAACGAAATATTGGGTGTGGTTATCATACCCCCGCTTTTTCAACCACCAAACAAAATTGCTTCTTTATCTTCAGTTGTACAGAATCTAATAGCAAAGATATTAGGATCAAGAGCTCTAACCATTAGTTGCCAATTATTATTACGCTTTAGATGGGGCCGAATACACTTAGCAACTTTTTCTGCATTCTGCCACAACATGATACCAGGAGCATAAAGTTTACCAGCTAAACAATTTTTCCAGTCTTTGATGGCTTGAGATAGAGCAGAAGTAGAGTGAGTAACTACTCTAGCTTTAGAAGGAGTATTTCCTAAAGAAATACCCTCCATATGTTGAGAAATGTTTTGAATATTATCAGACATCAGTAGAAGACGGAAAATAAGATTCAGATAGTTGGTTTGTAAGGATAAAATAAATAAAATGGGTTGAGAAGTATTTATAGCAAAAGAGGATAAGATTTCAAAGAACAAATAGTAGGTAGGTGGAGCTATAATGACATTATGTCGATGATAGGCATTGAAAGGAATTAAAATTAGAGAAGGTGAGCAATATAAGTTTGTACCAGGTGTTGATTCTGTTGAAGCAATAGTATAAGGTTTATGATACAGATAATTAAAGTTGGTAAAACCAATCTTGCAATCCCAGGTATCAAGTAATAACAGAAACCCCATAATATGATAATAAAGATGCACCACTGCATAGAAGATAAGCCAACAGACCTGTAACCAATGAAACTTGAGCCAACTGAGGGTAGGAGACATTGCTGTAATCACTGATGCAGATAACACGTCTTCAATACTGCATAATTCTGTAAAAAATTGAAAGAAAAAAAAACTACATTAAAATTAGTGTTGATGGTGGATTTTCGACAAGGGCTAAAATCGTAAAATCATGATACTGCATGTTTCTGACCCGGCTTCAGGAATGCATGTGACGATTCATAATTTATGATCCGTGAACCGTTTCACGATCTCTGACTAAGGGAGCGTTCCTCTTAGAGCTATGATGAATATGTTTCTCGAAAGGCTTCCCCGGTTGAGCGTTCGATGCTTTACAACATTTCATCATGACCTCTATGTAGAATCAAATGATTAAGCGGTTCTCTAGACATAATTGTTTGTTAGAGAGCTTAACGCCTTAAGGACGTCACGTTGCTCGTTGTTCCCTGACTACATAGAGAGACCCACCTCTACATAGAATAATGATTGGGCGATTCTCTAGACATAATTGTGTGTTAGAGAGCTTAACGCCTTCAGGACGTCACGTCGTTCGTTGTTCCCTGACTATGTAGAGAGACCATGTATAGAATCTTGATGATTGGGCGGTTCTCTAGACATAATTGTTTGTTAGAGAGCTTAACGCCTTCAGGACGTCACGCCGTTCGTTGTTCCCTTACCATACACCCCTCATAACGAATATGATGCTTCAACTATCTCATATCTCGATTCTGCAAATAGATTAATTCTATCGTGACATTCATCCACTGAATTCCTAGAAAATAATTTATTATATCTCATTACTCTGTTCCCTGAATTCCCCAGCTGGATTCATGAATCAGTAATAGATAACCATTTTATCTTATTACTCCGTTCCTTGAATTCCCCGGCTGAATTCCATGGATTAGTAATAGACACTCAATTCATTTTATTACTCCGTTTCATGAATCATTCTCAGTTGAATTTCATGAATTAGTAATAAATATCCAACAATCGGGCATCTGGACTATCACCGAGTAAGCCCCAAGAAAATAGTGCAGTGTACTCAATTATGATGCACGAACGAGCACTCAAATGCACGAACGAGCATTCAAATGCACGAACGAGCATTCAAAAATATGGACAAATGAGGAAACCGACGCAAAATAAGAGAGAGAAAACAATAATAAAAAATATATAAAAGAGGTGCCTAGGGACCAGGCCCACCGGTCAGCCGGTCATGCCGCCGTGTCCGGTCCCCCATGCCTTTTCCTTTATTTTTTATTATTTTATTATTTTCATGATATCATGAAGACTCCTTCATTTGCGAAACTTTCCTTGTTTGAGAAAAACTCACGGTTTCTCCATATTTTCCTGCAAAGATGAAAAATAATAAAAATAGGGGAAAGTATCACGGGACCGAGCTACCTAGCCGGCCGGTCATGCCCTAGCCATGGCCGGTCCCACAATTTGAAATCCCTTGTTTTCACAATTATTATTTCCTTCATCTCATGAAACTCCTCCGTTTGAGCAAAAACCCTGGTTTTTCCATATTTTCTAAAATATTGCTCAAATCATGAAAAAGCCAAAAAGTCCAATGGTCACATGACCGACTAGGCTACTCACGAAAAAGAATATTAAAATATTATCATTTTAATATTCTCAAAATATTGATCAAATGAGCAAAGTTCCACTTGCTCATTCGAGCAAAATCAAGAATTTCAGTCAAAATCAAACTCTTCTGAAAACCCAAAATATTGCTCAAACGCACATCAGAAAATACCAAAACTCTCAGGAATGAGACATGGACATTGTGGTGACAGGGGCATGCTTCCTTAACCGACCAAGGCCGGCCCTAAGGCTTGCAAGGAGCCGGTCACACACATCTTTATAATTTTGACCTAATTTGCTCAATTGCTCATATTGGGTCCAAACTCTTTCCAACAACCTTGGAATTTGCTCAATCGACCGTCAGCTGGTCCCACACCACCAAGGGAAAGTTCTATGCTCCCTTGGAGGTTCCCTCACTTCTCCATAATTAGGTTTTATCACCTAATGCTCAGACGAGCACTATTTTAATAGGTGATTAAAACAGCTTTTAATCATCCTTTCACCAACCAGTCAACAAAGGAATTTGGTGCACGCTCACTCGAGCACTTGGGCGCTACATGGTCATCCATCATCCCATGTAGCCGGTCACTCCTTCACTCAGTGGCCTATTTTCAATAAATCATCAACTGATGAACAATTGATCAAAATTAGGGTTTGAACAAATACTCTGCAAATCATGATTTTGAGCAATTTCAAACACTAATAAATCTATGTTGACCCAACAATCAACATCTGGATCAATTATATAATATTTGGTAGGCTACCACTATTTTAATTAATATTTTATTGGGTCATGTTACCAATAATTCATCGAATGAGAAATACTTGCTCAATTGCTCGAATATTGATCCAACTTTCAATATTCAGTAATTTATTGAGCAATACTTGCTCAATTGCTCGAATATTGATCCAACTATCAATATTCAACAATTTATCGAATTTACAGTATTTACTCAAACGAGCAATATCAACATCATTCAAGAACTATACGTCTGACATGTTCAATCCATGAATCATTGAGCATTCGTCAATCATGCTCAATTCAACAAAACTTAGACTCACTGTCTAATCAAGTCAACGACTGACTAATCAAATACACGTCTGCTTTGCAGACTCCACGTTCGTGAAACATCAATCATGTCACATGGGGGATATCAATTAGGGTTTTGGTCTGGCGGCCTACAACACGTGTGTTCATCCACGATGAGAGATGTGAGTAAGTCGTGCAAGCGGTTGAGGGAGTTAGCAAAGTAGTGGGTGGACGATCAACCAAGTCTCCGCACGACATGGAACTGATTTTACCACGATCTCCCACTTTCCACTCTTTCACTCAAGAAACCGTCACACTTACTAGGATCAATGTGTTTATTATTCTGACAATATAAATAAGTCCAAAATCGATGACTGAAGAGGACAATTTCTCTCGATCCAAAACTTATTTACACAATTCACATACTTGCAGAAACCTACAACACATCCACAATCCTTGATCATCATTGGTGCAACAATTCTCAGCTTCCCTCCTACAGATCAACCCATCTCGATCCCTCTTTGTGACCGAATTGACTCTGGAACGGCCATTGACTTGGTTTAGGTCGGAGTCCTATAGATTGATCTCTCGAACTCAAAGTACTCTCGTGCAGTGCATCTGTGTGAGGTTAGGCAGTTTGCTCGGTTGAGGAGTCTCGTCCGATCGGTCGTCTCTCCACTTTCCTAAAAAATCACCAAATCGTTTTTCCCCATCTACAGATTGGCGACCACAGTGGGAGATTAATCTCTCGGTTGCAATCTCAAATTCTCAAAAAATGGTTGATCTTAGGTCAGGTTCAGTCACAAATCCTAAACCTAACAACGCTAGCACTAGCAACAATGGTGGTACTCCAGAAACTACTCATGTTTCCAATAACGGCACTGGCGATGCCACTCCTCCGTAAACAAACATCAGAGACAATCCTCTGTTCGGCAGATCTCCTGAACAAATCAGAAGAAATCCACCTACCATAGGTGATCTCATGAAGGTGCAAGAAACTCTTTCCAAAAATCAGATTGACATGGCTAACACTCAGAAGGAGTTATGCAATTATCTCAAGAATCTCACTGACAAGATGTCAGAGAAAACTCAGGAGAAGGGAAAAGCCAAAGAAACGTCTTCAGCTGCTGATTATGAAGTCACTCCGATCCATGTAGTAGATGATGATGAAGTCCACAAGGCTGATCAACTAAGGAACCTGTAGGCTTCATCACTCGTGAGGACCTGAAACGCTTCATGGAGGACCGAGGAAAAGAAAAAACACTATATGTTCACCGTCATCAACCTCCGTATCCTGTTGCTATGCAAAAAATTCCTCTCCTGAAGG
Organism: Papaver atlanticum; assembly: GCA_023531105.1. NCBI lineage: Eukaryota > Viridiplantae > Streptophyta > Magnoliopsida > Ranunculales > Papaveraceae > Papaver > Papaver atlanticum. Next base: position 4,935,601 of record JAJJMB010011819.1, read on the forward strand.
GCTATACCTCTCCAACGTTTACGCTATACAACAGAATGGGGAATGCTCGAGAACATGTCTCTCGATTCCTGGAGGCACTAGGTGAGCACGAACACAACCATGTCGTCTGTCTGAAGGAATTCTCGAAATCTCTGACAGACCGAGCATACACATGGTACAACAACATTGCATCTGGGAGCATTGCTAGTTGGGGAGAAATGGTTAATTCCTTCTATAGGAAATACTTCTTCGTCTCAGAGCAGATTACTCTCTCTGACTTATGAAGAATGGCTCAGAAGAACAATGAACATCCGAACGACTATGTGAAGAGGTTCAGAGTCCAAGCTTTGGATTTTCATGACCCTAATGTCACTGAACAACAACTGGTTGACTTGTGCATCAACGGAATGATCCCGGTTTACAGAGCTTTACTGGAGAATCTGCGATTCCATACTTTTTCAGAACTTCACGAAGTAGCCAAGCGATCAGCAACTACTGCTCTAGCCTTACTGGAAAGAACAAGAACTAAAAAAGTTGAGGAACCACGAGAAACTCGAGGCAGTGCCAGGCGCCTGATCAACAAGCAGTACAATCTCCAACCTTCCATGAATGTTGCTGAAGGAAGAAAGAGGAAAGCCGAAGCACAATAGCATAAGAATGCTCAGCGTCAACAGAATGACCAGGAAGAACCACTTTCCTTTTATCATTGAAGAGGTGATCGAGTTATTAGAAGTCTGGATTCAAGACGGTGCGATCAAACTACCTCCCATCAGGAGAGAGCCGATAAAGGAAGAAATGGAGAATCCACGCTACTGCCGATTTCATAGGTATGTCAGTCATCCAACAAGTGATTACAGAACTTTGAAACGCATATTCAAAGAAAAGGTCGATTCAGGAGAACTGGGGACTAAAGGAGTACACAAGAATCCTTTCCCAATCAGAACCTTCACACTCTTTGAACAACCAGTCAAATAAGCAATTCAGCCATTGATCGAGCACATCTGCGAATTGCTTTATCTATCAAAGGCTCAAAGGATGGACATGTTTGCGGATTTGAACCATATAGTGTCCGGGAAACGACTGTCCATTCCAGAAACGCTCCCTGAGCCTCCAGTCACTGACAAAGAGATGCATGACTGGGGACTGCTCACCACGGTCAATCTCAAAGGAAATGAATTCAAGCGAGAGTTGGTCGATGTTGGCACTGCTGTCAATATCATCCCTTTGAAAACTCTCAGAGCTGCAGGCATCACTCGACAAGAAGCCACTCATGCTCCTATTTTAGTCAGAGATCATGAAGGAGTCTCCAGGGATGCGTATGGTTACATCATTCTCAAAATGAAAACTGGTTCAACCTGGGCAGAAACCGAATTTCACATAATTAGGGAGGACCCAGGATATGATATGATATGATCCTTAGACGAACATGGATTCATGCTGAAAAAGTAACTCCAACATCTTCAATCGCACATTTCTCTGTTGAAGAAAGCTCCGATTCAGAAGAAATAGAGGATACTCCATCATTCGAGCATATGAAGGAATTCAAAGCCTTGATGGAACTGACACAAAAACCTTAATAAAATGCGCATGCTTTCATCAAAAGGTTCTGCACTCAGGCAAGTCTTATTTCCCCTCATGAGTCCATATTCTGGACTACATGTCAAAATTTCATAACAATTGGATAAACAAGCAAAGAGATTGTGGCCAAAACATTGGACTACATGCCAGTTGAAAATTTTCTGGAAGACTCTTGGGAGTTTACTGTTTCGCCTATTTCGGCCCCTAAACATGCTCAAAACTCAAAAATCTTATTTGTTAAAGCTTGGAAATTTCCTGGGCATGAAAAAAAACATGGGTAGATCTTGAAAATCCGACATCGGACGAAGATTCTACAACATTTTTACTGAAAGACTGAAGTCTGGATTTTTCAGGTGACGTATTTCGGCAAAATTTCTCATTCGTTCATGTGGGTTCTCATTTATTCATCCCCAAATCATCAATTTAATACTTCTATGAAGAAAGTACATGAGAATATTTACTTGAGGGGTCTCTAAGCCGTTCGGAGGATCAATATTGCCGGAATCACCATTAGTATCATTATTTCCTTCATTCGGTCCTGGGTTTTGAGAATTCTCCGTCTCACCATTTTCCAAGGAAGAATGAGCGTTGTCAATACTTTGTTCATCCACGAAATCTCCTCATGGATACATCAGCAACAATTATTAATATTTCATTCAAGGAGTGCTATGAACGATTATACGGAGAGGTACTTACATCAACTTCTTCTTCAACGGCAGTGAATTGAAGACTGTCAAGGATCGATGGGGCAAAGTTCTGAGATGAAGTAACAAACATTGGTTTCATGATCCTAATTGCACGGACAAGAAAAGTCATGGTATAGGGAACGCTAACAACTGACCAAAGAAACAGCCGGGGACTTTACAGTGTTCGGTATCATTCTATAATCCTTAACTTCTGGATTCTCCGCCCCGAAGACTTACTGTTATTTCTGAGTAATACATATCGATCCGAGGTCTCACAGCACGACCGTCCTATGGATATTTCAATCTCGGCTGAGCGGAGACCATTTCAACAGTAGGAGGTTCTTTTGAGGGAGTCCGAGCATCTATTACAAAGTCATGAAGGCGTTCAAGTTGCTGGGTCCAGAAACCGATATAACCCGGAGTTTCATACATGGCTCGGTTAGAGCAAGGAAACATATATTCACGACCATTCAGGTATGTGTAATCCAAATGAGCCTAAAGTTTTTCAACTGATGGTTTATTCCTTCGAATGTCCGAAACACATTGGTCAAAGCCCATCTGGCGTGTTGCTCTGTCAATGTTATACTCTTCCACTAAGAACTCTCCATGTATTACTCATACTAAGTAACCAGGAGTACAACTCAGTATGAAGGATCTCTCACCATCACTCAGAGGTCCCAGAAGTACCATTTCTTGAAGTTGCATCCGTAGAGATGTCATCTCTGGAAACATCATCTCTGGAAGTGTCATCATAGGAGTAAGTCATTCTTGCAAACTGGCTGTGACAGATGCATAACATTTCTACTTCAGCACATCGTTCATACAAAGCGCAGGATTCAACAAAACAATGAATCGTGGAATAAAGATGCTCACAACAGCGTCTACAAAAATGGTAACTTTCAACTCTTACCTGTTTACGATTCCACTAACAGTAGTGATTGTGATACAAGAGTTAATACTTCAAAATTTGCTCGTCTCCTCGAACCTGCAAACACGAGCAAAAAATTTATTCAAAAACCAAAACTTGATTTTTCATTGCGTGAACATTCACTACAATTATGAAAACTCACATACAAACATTATTTCACCATGAATAATTGTCTATTTTCAACAGTTGTTCAAAATCAAAACATTGATTTTACAAAAATATATTTTAACGTGAAACTCACGTGAATTTGATATATATATATATATATATATATTTATTTATTTATTTATTTGCTCCCGCAAGCATACGTCTTTGAAATAAGAGTATATTTTCAAAAATTCATGGAAGCTCATAGACAAAGATTTAATTACTAATAGATGCACGACTATTAAAAAAAAAAAACTTTTCTCTCGTACGAGCATGCACCTTTGAAACGAGAGTTTATTCCCTTTTGTGATATCTCACATATTTAAAAAATAAAATTTTGGCTTCCGTAAAAGCGCATAGACAATTTTTTTATCATTAGACTCAAGTCTATTTTGTTTGTTTCTTAAACTAACGAACGAACAAACGTCTGTTCCTAAAACAAGGATTTCTTTTTTGGGTTGGGCCTGTAAACGCAAACCGACCAAAACTGGACGTCTGACCATCCAAATCAGCAGTGCCTCGTCTCTCCTTACTCATGATATGACACTCTATCACACTGCTAGAGTCCTTAAATGGGCATTTGCTCGTACATGACATCATTGGAGCAAATCGGGGATTCTGAAAATGCCTTTGTATGACTAAGTCCGACTACTTATCTCGTCCACTAGAAAATCACCATCTAAATGCTAACTGCGGAACATGACTGTCCCCCACTAAGCAGGGGACATAATGTTGATGGTGGATTTTTGACAAGGGCTAAAATCGTAAAATCATGATACTGCATGTTTCTGACCCGGCTTCAGGAACGCATGTGATGATTCATATTTTATGATCCGTGAACCGTTTCACGATCTCTGACTGAGTGAGCGTTCCTCTCAGAGCTATGATGAATATGTTTCTCGAAATGCCTCCCCGGCTAAGCGTTCGATGCTTTACAACATTTCATCATGACTTCTATGTAGAATCAAACGATTGGGCGGTTCTCTAGACATAATTGTTTGTTAGAGAGCTTAACGCCTTCAGGACATCACGCCGTTCGTTGTTCCCTGACTATACACCCCTCATAACGAATATGATGCTTCAACTATCTCATATCTCGATTCTGCAAATAGATTAATTCTATCGTGACATTCATCCACTGAATTCCTAGAAACTAATCTATTATATCTCATTACTCCGTTCCCTGAATTCCCCGGCTGGATTCATGGATTAGTAATAAATAACCATTTTATCTTATTACTCCGTTCCTTGAATTCCCCGGCGGAATTCCATGGATTAGTAATAGACACTCAATTCATTTTATTACTCCGTTTCATGAATCATTCTCACCTGAATTTCATGAATTAGTAATAAATATCCAACAATCGGGCATCTGGACTATCACCGAGTAAGCCCTAAGAAAATAGTGCAGTGTACTCAATGATGATGCATGAACGAGCACCCAAATGCACGGACGAGCATTCAAAAATATGGAAAAATGAGGAAACCCACGCAAAATAGGAGAGAGAAAATAATAATAAAAAATATAAAAGAGGCGCCTAGGGACCAGGCCCACCGGCTGGTCGGTCATGCCGCCGTGGCCGGTCCCCCACGCCTCTTCCTTTATTTTTTCTTATTTTATTATTTTCATGATCTCATGAAGACTCCTTCATTCGCGCAACTTTCCTTGTTTGAGCAAAACTCACAGTTTCTCCATATTTTCCTGCAAAGATGAAATATAATAAAAATAGGGGAAAGTGTCACGGGACCGAGCTACCTAGCCGGCCGGTCATGCCCTAGCCATGGCCGGTCCCACACTTTGCAATCCCTTGTTTTCACAATTAATATTTCCCTCATCTCATGAAACTCCCCCGTTTGATCAAAAACCCTGGTTTTTCCATATTTTCTCAAATATTGCTCAAACCATGAAAAAACCAAAAAGTCCAATGGTCACATGACCGACTAGGCTACTCACGAAAAAGAATATTAAAATATTATCATTTTAATATTTTGAAAATATTGATCAAATGAGCAAAGTTCCACTTGCTCATTCGAGCAAAATCAAGAATTTAAGTCAAAGATCAAACTCTTCTGAAAACCCAAAATATTGCTCAAACGCACATCAGAAAATACCAAAACTCTCAAGACTGAGACACGGACATTGTGGTGACACGGGCATGCTTCCTTAACCGACCAAGGCCGTCCCTAAGGCTTGCAAGGAGACAGTCCCACACATCTTTATAATTTTGACCTAATTTGCTCAATTGCTCATATTGGGTCCAAACTCTTTCCAACCAACTTGGAATTTGCTCAATCGACCGTCATCTGGTCCCACACCACCAAGGGCCGGTTCTATGCTCCCTTGGCCGTTCCCTCACTTCTCTATAATTAGGTTTTATCACCTAATGCTCATACGAGCACTATTTTAATAGGTGATTAAACCAGCTTTTAATCATCCTTTCACCAACCAGTCAACAAAGGACTTTAGTTCACGCTCACTCGAGCACTTGGGCGCTACATGGTCGTCCACATCCCATGTAGCCGGTCACTCCTTCACTCAGTGGCCTATTTTCAATAAATCATCAATTGATGAACAATTGATCAAAATTAGGGTTTGAACAAATACTCTGCAAATCATGATTTTGAGCAATTTCAAACACTAATAAATCTATGTTGACCCAACAATCAACATCTGGATCAATTATATAATATTTGGTAGGCTACCACTATTTTAATTAATATTTTATTGGGTCATGTTACCAATAATTCATCGAATGAGCAATACTTGCTCAATTGCTCGAATATTGATCTAACCGTCAATATTCAGTAATTTATTGAGCAATACTTGCTCACTTGCTCGAATATTGATCCAACTATTAATATTATTGCTCGAATATTGATCCAACTATCGATATTCAACAATTTATCGAATTTACAATATTTGCTCAAACGAGCAATATCAACATCATTCAAGAACTATACGTCTGACATGTTCAATCCATGAATCATTGAGCATTCGTCAATCATGCTCAATTCAACAAAACTTAGACTCACTGTCTAATCAAGTCAACGACTGACTAATCAAATACACGTCTGCTTTGCAGACTCCACGTTCGTGAGACATCAATCACGTCACATGGGGGATATCAATTAGGGTTTTGGTCTGGCGGCCTATAACACGTGTGTTCATCCACGATGAGAGATGTGAGTAAGTCGTGCAATCGGTTGAGGGAGTTAACAAAGTAGTGGGTGGACAATCAACCAAGTCTCCGCACGACATGGAACTGATTTTACCACGATCTCCCACTTTCCCACTCTTTCACTCAAGAAACCCTCACACTTACTGGGATCAATGTATTTACTATTCTGACAATATAAATAAGTCCAAAATCGATGACTGAAGAGGACAATTTCTCTCGATCCAAAACTTATTTACACAATTCACATACTTGCAGAAACCTTCAACACATCCACAATCCTTGATCATCATTGGTCCCACAATTCTCAGCTTCCCTCTTACAGATCAACCCATCTCGATCCCTCTTTGTGACCGAATTGACTCTGGAACGGCCATTGACTTGGTTTAGGCCGGAGTCCTACAGATTGATCTCTCAAACTCAAAGCACTCCCGTGCAGTGCATCTGTGTGAGGTTAGGCAGTTTGCTCGGTTGAGGAGTCTCGTCCGATCGATCGTCTCTTCACTTTCCTAAAAAACCAACAAATCGTTTTCCCCGTCTACAACTAGCCATCAATGAATCAGAATCAAACAACTAACACTGGATAAAAGACCTAAAAAAATTAAAAGATTCTAAAACATCAAAAGAAGGGAAATTTTAAAATTAGGTTAAACTAAACAGAAGGATAAGGATGAACAAAAAATGACCAAAGGGGAAACAAAATAGAAAAAAGGAAGAAGAAAAGATCAATCAGGATACAATCAAAGAAGAAGATAAGGAAGAAAAACAAAGATTTATAAGAAATTGATCAGGAAATGATGTTTGATTAGGTTGACTTTTTCGCTTGACTAATTGCCTGTTTTCGCTTGACCAAAAAGTCGGATCGGTAATGTTTGGTTTAGAAATATGAACTTCTAATTTTCTTATTTTCATGGATAAAAAGGTGTAGTCTTACTTGATACAATTGTCAGTAAATATGATGGATTAAGAGTGAACTTGTGATCCAAGGCTGTGACCTTGTGTTGATTTTTCCATATTTCAGGTAGCAGAATTAGTAAGTTGGTTAGTTTTGGAGTTTCCGCTGCAGTATCTGGGAAGAAATGTGACATATTCTTTGAGGAAGTTTTCTTTTGAATTCGTTTTCCCTTTTTCGCAATAAGGTTATCACATTGTAAAATAATATTTTCTCAATAAGTTTTCTTATCAAAACTTAGTTAAAACAAAATTCTTTTATCTGTGGAATGTGTTGTTCTATTTCATAACTTTTTAATGTGATAAAATACTTCTTCTCTATTTTATTTAAAATAAATATTTTTCTGAGCTACGTGGATCTTGCGTTCATGTAGTGAAAAACGTTGAATTACTGATAATAGGACCGATCGGACTATTGTTATTAATTCGGGTTGTCACAGTTCAGCTGGTGATCCATAAAAGGTTCAGTCAGGTTTCTTAGGTGCATATGGTCGGCTGTTTGGTAGTATTAGTTTTGCTGACTTAGTTGCTCTAAAAGAACGCCTAATCGCTAGTGAAGTGGCTGCTGGCTTAGTTCGTTATGTATTCTTGTTTTATTTTGTCTTATAATACACTACTACTGCATTTGGTTTGTCTTTAGCTGGATCTACGCTAAGGAAAAGTAGGTCGACTAAACAGTGATTTACGCTTAGAAAAATAATCTGCTTAGCCTACAATAAGAAAACTTCAGTTCAATCGGTGTGAATGCCACTATTGAAAATTTCACTAGCATGGGGTTACATCTTAATAAGCCAATTAAGATAGCATTTTTATATTTCAGATTAGCGGTTTGAATTTGCACTTCACTTTTGAAGAAAAAACATATAGTTAAAAATTTAAACCCAATAATCGTAACAAAAAGTAAAATAATATATTATAAAACTTCTACATAAGTGCCCGAGCCAGTTAAATATCTAAGAATAAACTCTATATTGTAATAAGAGTGGGTCAGACAGTTACATCTATACATAAACTCCATATTGTAATATGTAAATTTTTTTAGGACATAAATATGTGGATAAGGGGTTACGAGGTTTACTCCAAGGTAACCCTATTTTGTCGTATACCCCAAAAGAATATAGAGCAGTCCCTCGAAATTGGATACTTTCAAGTCAAAGAGGAAGAAAAATACTTGTCTGAAATTGTATTTAACATTGATATCTTGTTGGTATATTTTTGTATTTTCTATATATTTGTATGTTTTTTTTCCAGGTGCATGTACATTTTGTTAAATTATATGGTCTTGCACAAATTAAAATTAAGTAAATAAGTTAATCATTATTTAAAATACTAGAAAAAAATAATTAAAAAATAATTTTTATAATTTGAGTTTTGTTGCTTGTTGTAGGTCATTTTTAGAGAGAGAGAAAGAAGAGAGAAAAGAGAGAGAAGAGAGAGCTTATTTCCTTCTATATCTGATTGTTGTGTGTATTTTCATTACGGCCTTGGCTTTGCTGTCTTCTCTTCTCTTTGAAACTCAGAAAAATCCCCACCTCTCTCTCCGTTTCCTCACCACCTCATATAACAAAAAAATAAAACAGCCTCCTTCCGCCATTATTTTTACAAACCGGATACGAGCTCTGTTTATTCCATACTGGTATTTCGTTTCATTTCTGTAATTAATTCGATCTTTAAATTAGAATCTTCTGTTGCTATTCACTTGAATTTCTATTCAGCTTAGATTTGTTTGTTTGTTTCGATTCGATTAAAGTTATTAGGGTTTATGGTTTTCTTATTTGGATTATTAGGTATTTTTTAAGGGTTATTCAATTTGAAATTGGGGGTAAGTCAATAACAATGGGGGTTTTATTGTTTTATTTGTATTGTACACATTTAATTCTACTTTAAAACTCATTGAATTTGAGTTTAGGGTTTAGAAATTTTGAATGTAGGGTTTAGAACATTTAGGTTTATTCAATGTGGGTTTCATCTGGGAAGCTCAAAATTTTATTGAAGAGGCAGACTTTAGTGGAGAGATGTGGTTGAGGGTTAGGATTAGTGTATCTGGGGATGTCATTTTATTGATTAATTGGAGAAATTATGAAAAAAAAATGTTTCTGAAAGTTTGTTATTTTGTAGGTGAAGGGAGCGGTGAGATAAAATTGTAGGAGGGGAGGGATATGTCTGGGAGTTTGAGCGAGGATTCTGGTGTTGGAAGGTTATCTGAGGGGATATCAAGTGGGCATCGTTATCAGTCTGGTGAAGCACTAACAGAATGGAGGTCTTGTGAGCAAGTGGAGAATGGTACACCTTCAACGTCACCACCTTATTGGGATATCGACGACGATGATGATTGTGGTAAAAACTTTTTTCTGCTTTTATTTTGTTAATCATTTCTTTGCATTTCAATCACTCAGACCCAATTAGAAAAATAATTAATATTAGAGGCTTTTTGGGATTAGCAAAAGATGGGTGAGTTGCTACGTGCACCTCGTCTTTGAGCTCATTCATTAGCTCAAAAAAGTTACCAGCTCATAAATTATCTACCAGATTATTACAGACAGAATAAGTTATTATCCGTGGACAAGAAAACACGATTGGTACAACTTAAACATTGTAAACGTAAACTAAATGACTATATTCCTATGTCTGAAACTGGGGAACTTCTCTTTTAAACCATATATTCAAAACTTTAGTAATATATCTAATTATCATTTCTATTTAGGACTTAATTACAACAGTTAGGTGGTCTTGGTGAACGTACTCATTTGCAAGTTCCTTTTTATGTAAATCTGTTAATTGAAAATATAGCCCTTCAATAATATTGTATGAAAATGACTCTCCAGAGGATAGTGTTCAATTACGTTACCTTCGATACAATTGTAGCAATGATCTTATGTTCATAAAAGAGGCGCTTTTTAGATGACCCATTTTGCATGAGACTATTTTCAAATACGTGGTGGTTGTTTTGGATATCAAGTTTCATGTGTTCCCTTATCTTCACGAAGTGATAGTCTCTTTGATCTCAAAAAGAAGGTTTATTGTATTTTCGAAATAAGCAAGGATCAAAAGTGCTTTGTAATCAACAAAGCGATAGAACATGCTGCATTCCTAGCAATGTCTTGCCAAGAACCATGCTTAACCGAAATGTCATTTTTTTTTTAAGGCTCTAAGATATTATTTGTCTGCTGATTTTCATTTATTTAGGGCTGAAACCAAGTGAGCTATATGGAAAGTTCACATGGAAGATTGATAACTTTTCACAGATTAGCAAAAGAGAGCTTCGGAGCAATGCCTTTGAGGTTGGCGGTTATAAATGGTACGGGATTATCATACAGTCCATTAAGATATACTATTTACAGTGAAATCTATTAAGAGCAGTTTAAGCTAAAAAAACTTACATTATGCAGAAATGACATGATAACTTTGAGATTTTCATGATTAAAGGTAGGGTTTAGTTTGTGCTTTGATTAGTTTGTGGAGATTTCCGGATATGTCTTCATATGATACAAGTGCATGCAACAGACTATACAGTATATTTTCCTATTTTAAAAGATCAGAAGTATATTTGTGTGACTCCTTTTAATGGGTCTCTAGGTACATCTTAATCTACCCTCAAGGATGTGATGTCTGCAATCATCTCTCGTTGTTTCTTTGTGTTGCAAACCATGATAAGCTTTTACCAGGTTTGATAACTTTTAATCACATTCAGTTTACGGTGTTTGATTTTCTTGCTTGTTCATCAATTGCTTAGATATTACCTTTTCTGTCTATGTTTGTCAACATCAACAGGGTGGAGCCATTTTGCTCAGTTCACAATTGCTGTTGTTAATAAAGATCCTAAGAAATCTAAATATTCTGGTCGGTTGGTTGTATCCATCATTTGTGTCTGAATTTTGTACCTTGCGATGCTTTCGTCTCAATCTAACTGATGAAAGCTTTGTAGATACATTGCACAGGTTCTGGAAGAAAGAGCATGATTGGGGTTGGAAAAAGTTTATGGAGTTAACAAAAGTGATGGATGGGTTTGTTGTTAATGATACTCTTGTTATAAAGGCTCAAGTTCAAGTTATTAGGTCTGTCTTTATTTCCAGTTATTTAATGTTGATGTCTCATTTTTTCTGGTAGCATCGCTTATTTTTTCTGGTAGCATCACTTATTTCCAGTTACTAGATCTTATGATCACTGCCACCCATGTTTGCCGACCGTCCAATTTTTCCTTTAGTACCGTATATGCCATAATAAAGTTCTAAGATGCGGATTCTGTTTATCAAATTGTGAGTTCACTGTGGCCATTGACACTGTTGCAATTTACTATTATCCAGGAGAAGATACGATCTGTCATCTATCAAGCATATTATTACTTTTGTGTGGATGTGTTATTGTTTTCCTTTTCCGTTTTCTGCTGGAGCTCGATTTAATCTAGTTTATCTCTGATCTTTTGCTACTTAAGGGAGAAATCGGACCGCCCTTTTCGTTGCTTGGATTGTCAGTATAGGAGAGAACTCGTTCGTGTATATCTATCAAATGTAGAGCAAATTTGTCGGCGTTTTGTTGAAGAAAGACGAAAGAAGCTTGGAGACTTGCTTGAGGACAGTGCAAGATGGTCGAGGTATTTTCTGTTGGTACTTATTACTTTGTCATAGTCTTTAGTAATCATGTTCGTTCTATTAGATATAGTTATTCCTTTTTACTGATACATCACAGTTCTTGGAAGTGTGAAAGTTAGTTTAGTATTTTAACTTGGTTCCACAGTTGGTCACTTTAGATCTGAAAACTTGCATTGCCTGGCCATCTTTGGGACTCAAATCTTCGTGGTCCCAACGGTTTAAGTAGTTTGAATAATTGTCGCCTTGCTGGTTTACTTGGCACTCATCATCTATGTATGGGGTTCTGGATATTGAGAAAGAAAACTAGTCAAGAAGTCAGGATATGATTTACAGGCTTGTGCGGGGTTTAAGTGTGAAACTTGGGATCTGCAACTATGCCTTATTCTTCAAGTTTTTGCGCTTCCTTAATTTGAAAGGATTTCCTGTCAATTATATTTTGTTTTATTAGAAAATAGTATCTAAAAAGATGATCTGACTTTAGCATGTAAGTATCCTCGAGTGTTTTTTCTAACAAAAGGAATGAATCTTAAAAGCTTTGAGATACCTTATGCAATGTCTATGTCAACGTCAGCTCTCAATTTTCTCAAGCTCATTTATGCATTTTTATTATATTTGCGGCTTCGCTTGGTGATCTTGTTGTAATTATTTCACATTTTGTATTTTATACCGAATTGTTAAACTGGATGCTTGCAGCTTCTGTGCTTTTTGGTTGGGTGTTGACCAAAATGTTAGGCGTCGAATGTCCAGGGAGAAAACAGATGTGATTTTGAAAGTAGTTGTCAAGCAGTTTTTTGTAGAGAAAGAAGTCACATCTACTTTGGTAATGGATTCTCTCTACAGTGGTTTGAAGGCTCTTGAATGCCAAAGTAAGAGTAAAACAGCTAGAGAGAAGATATTGGACACTGAGGAATCACCAACTCCTATAGTCCGTGTTGAGAATGACATGTTTACCCTAGTGGATGATGTGTTGTTACTTCTTGAGAGAGCTGCACTCGAGCCTTTACCTCCGAAGGATGAAAAGGGTCCACAAAACCGTACCAAGGTAAGCTAGTGCAGTAGTCTCAATGAAGTTGTGATATTTATTTATTTTTTGTTTTAGACGTATCTTTGAACTTGAATGATAAGAGTCTCAGTGATAATGTTTTATACTGGTTCCCAAGCATATATAGAGAGTGTCTTCTTTTTGTCTGTCTCTGAGCAAAGTTCTTATCTCAAGAATTCAAACTCGTGTAGATGCTTTTTTTGGTTACCTTGGGGTTTTGTTTGCTATACCTTGATGATTCAAGAATGTAAAGGTTCACTTTTCTTGCGTAGGATGGAAACTCAGGAGAAGACACCTGTAATAATTCCATGGAGCGTGATGAGAGACGGCTGACGGAACTAGGTCGTAGGACTGTGGAAATTTTTGCCTTGACTCATATATTCAGGTACTCCATATCCGCACTGGAGTTGCTCCTTTCCTTGGAACTCTATGTAGAATTTAAATGGTGTGCTCTTAAGGAAAACCTCATTCCCTATGGATATTCATCCCCCTACTTTCTTAATTTGATGAGCAATGACTACTCCTTTCCTTGGGCTGAAGTCCAGGATCCAGAAGTTACTGACTTACTAAAATTTGAGTCTCCTGCCAGAAGTCTTTAAAGCACTAGCCAACAAAAAGATGCTTTCTGCTTAATATCTTCTTCTCCAGAGGGGATTCTTCTAGCTTAAACAATAGGTGCCCTGCTGAAATTTGGTTACGGTCACCAACTCAGTGTTTTATTTCATTTGGCAGTAATAGAATTGAAGTAGCATATCAAGAGGCTGTTGCTTTGAAGAGGCAAGAGGAGCTCATTCGTGAGGAAGAGGAGGCTTGGCAAGCTGAGAGCGAGCAGAAAGCAAAACGTGGAGCTGCTGACAAGGAAAAGCGTGCCAAGAAAAAACAGGTAGTCTGCTTTAATGTTTCAAAATTGAACATTTTGTTGTTTTTGCTTCTCTGCTGTATTGATCAGCAAAGGTTTCTCGTTTTTTGTTCTTAGCAAGAGTTCGGGGGTTATCTGCTTGTACTGTTTCCAACTTTCCATGCAACCATTTGTAACACAGGGAATTCACAAGAATGTTAACAGTGACGTTATCCATAGAACTTTCTTGCTTATCAACCAAACCCATTGTTTCTTCATTTTTGTTACTTCAATCTTACTTCATTTTTTTGTTTGTTTCCAGAGTAAACAGAAGCGTAGCAGTCGCAAAGGAAAAGACAAGGGGAGGAGTGAGAAGTTAGATGTGTCGTTAAAAGACAAGATGCAAAGTGAGGAAACTTTAGACAGAGCCATGGATGGTTTATCCCTGAAGTTGTCCACCCTCGAAAAGCCCGACACATTGGAAGATGTGTCAGATGTAGATGAAGCAGTGGATGTTACCAAAACTCTACAAGTTGATTTGGAAGACAGAGATGTGAGTCCTGTCAATTGGGACACCGATACATCAGAAGTTCATGCTGCCACAGAAACAAGTAGTAGTGGAGTTAGTGGGCTTCCTATACATCAAAATGGAAGAGGAAAGAAGAAGAATACTTCTGTAATGGATGATAGTTCTTCAACATGTTCTACCGATTCGGTCCCATCAGTGGTAATGAATGGCCCTCCCTACAAAGGGAACACTTCACCATACTACAAACGGCAAACATCAGCTAGTACCAGGTAAATGTCATTCATAGCATTACATGGAATAATTACATGACTATGTCAGACTTCTGCTGCTATCTGTGGCAACACTGAATATTTACTTAAGCTTGCACTTCACATTTTTGTTATCTAGAGGGAAGAATCAACGTGGTAAAGAGACACTTGGGCAGTCTGGTTGGGTCCATGAGATGGATAGTCATCAACAATCTGAATCAGCACCAGATGCAGGACGCCTTCAAGATCTTTCTGGAGCATGTACGGTGGCAGCCGAACCTGAATCACTTTACTCATTAAAGGATCGGATACATTGGCTTGAGCAGCACTTGGTTGAAAAGGTAAAATGACTGATTGGTTTTATGTATTCCCCCCATTTCTAATAGCATGTGTTTGAAGTCTAATATTGTTATGCTCTTCTATTCCTATCATGAGTGTAAATTGGTGTTGCAACACAGCAGGTGGTTGCGTATGCTGAATACATGTTTAAATCAAGTAGCATATTTGTCCATGCTTTCTTAGATGTCTAAACATTACCGTACATCTACCAAATTAACAACAAAAATAGCGTACATCAGAGACATCTTTCGCATAGATCTCACATTTCTGTGATGGATAGTTAACACTGAAGGCTGATATGAATATTGTAGCATTTTTAATTGTCAGCAGGGGTGGACAAGAAAAACCGTGTTTACATAGGATTAGTAAACCTGATCTTGACGCCTACTATGTTTAATGGCTAGATGTCATGGATTTGTGGATTGTGGTTTACCTCCAGTATGTGGGTTTGATGCTCCAGAATAGACTGCATTGCAATTTTCATCCATGTCTGGCCTGTGTTCAGGTGGAACTTGGATGACTTCCCTCAGCACCAATTCCTATGCCATAGGTTTACATTTTTTCTTCACATATGTTTATCATCTTTGAATTTTTTTTTTTATTCAGGAAGAAGAAGTTTCTACTCTGCAGAAGAAGCTGACTGTCAAAGATCTGGATGTTGTTAATGGCCAAAAGAAACATCTGGTTGAGGTTGAAAGACCTGATCAAAGAAGGGCAGAGGAAGCATCTTGTGGTCCAACCAGTTTCTCTACAAACATACCCTCAAACGTGCAGTCGAAATCGGTGGGAGAGAGTGTCACCTGGGACCAACCGTACCCTGTGAAAGTAACATCTCCAAATAGCCCTCGGCAAACAGAGAAAGTAGCTCCTGCGAGAGCACCCTCACCCCAAGTTCCTTCAATCTCTAAACCAGAGGCTAATAATATCTGTGTGTCTCAATCAAAGTCCACACACCCACCCTCTGAAAAGGCAACTCCTCACCAAGTAGCTTCTTTGTCGAGACCCTTAAGTGCTCCTCTTGTTCCTGGTCCTAGGCCGATTGCTGCGGCCGCTGCTGTTGTTTCTACAGGATCGACGACACCATTATTAGCACGGTCCTACAGTGCTGCTGGACGTCTAGGAACCGATGCTTTACCAGAAACCCAAGGTTATGCTTCCCCATCCTACAGAAATGCCATCATGGGAAAAACCATGGCTCCAACTCCCCCAGCTGGCTTCGCTGTTCGTCCTTCTTGTTCTGCAGTAAGCCTATCTTCACCTCCAAAAGCCCAACCGTTGATATCCACACAAGTAAATCTACCTCCGAATTCAGCAAGGAAAGATCAAAACCTGGTTAGACCAGGGTTTACCTTTGGATCTGTTACTCCAGAAATTCTTCAGAACAGACCCCAGTGGATGGAGGGAGGGTCACCACAGGACTCTAATCCTTCTTCCATGTTGAACCGTGGCATTCAAAATCTTGACTTCTATGGTTCTTCTCGTGGTTCAACATCAGCAGCAGCAACACATGGAGTTTCTTCGGATGAGTTTCCACACCTTGATATAATAAATTTTTTGTTCGAGGAGGAACACAGCATAGGAAAGGCGGCTGAAGGAAGTACTGCTTTTAATACCACCAACAGCATGTATCATCATCATCAACAACAACATTCGTTGAACCGCCAGTTTACTTTTCCAGGCGATTTAAATATGTCAGGGGAAGCTGGAGGGCCATCAATAAATTCTTGCAGGTTTCAGCGGCAAGAAAGCTACCACCATGATGACCTGTTGCAGCAGCAACAGCAGCTCTATGGGTCTTCCAGTGGGGGGTCTTCTTACGACGGGTTTAAGGAAGTCTATCCAGTTGTAGGTATGCCTTACGGAGATGGGCAGCAGATTGATGGGATGATTGATAATCAGTGGTCCGTTGCAGGAGGTGGTACTGATTTGTCTTTGCTTAGTCTTAGGAATACTGCCATCGGGGATGGATACTTATACCACCAGCACCAGCATCACCTCCATAATCATCATCAGTTGCCAGAGTATTCGAATCTAGCATGTGATGTTAATGGATACCCTGTATTCCAGCCTTCAAATGGTTTTGAGTGAAATAGGAAAGTAAATTATTTCCAATTGGCTTCGATTAGTTTTTTCACCCAGTCTTTAATAATTGTATCTCAGAGGAAAAAGAAAATCATCCATCAGATTTGCAGTGAGTTGTTAGTAATCATTTGTTTGTTTTTATGAGAAAAGAAACTTTTTGTAAAGAATCCTTTTTCTTGTTTGTTTTGAAAATTATCCATCAGTTGCCAGAGTACCTCTGAGGCTGCTTTCCTCTTGCGCTCGAGTTCTAAGCGCCTACCTTGGCCTCTTCCTTGTAGTTTTCATGATCGTTCAGTTAGCCCAATCTTGAACCGAATCGGACAAGTTAAACCTGGACGAGAGTTATGGTGACAGATAATAAAGGATAAACAATTGAAAATCCGCCCTGAATAAAACACTTTCCCTAAATCCCATCCCAAGTTAACAAATCAAATTTTGCACCACTCTTTTTAGGTTGGTTTCCCTAAATCCCATCTCAAGTTAACAAATCAAATTTTGTACGACTCTTTTTAGGTTGGGTAAATAAAACACACCCTATCATCCCATCCACACTTTCCCTAAATCCCATCCCAAGTTAACTAATTAAATTTCGTACGACTCTTTTTAGGTTAGGTAAATAAAACACACCCTATCATATTTTGATCACACGATGATTATTTTTTTTAGATGGAATTAAGCACGATGTTTACGAATCTGTGAAAATTTTATACGTAAACTTCCATTAAAACTACACATAATGGAATTTGATTAAGTATTAATTGGGCGTCAGTAATCATCAGGATAGGGTCCACGATATACAATAACTATGACAAAATGACATAGATTATACCTAGAGCATAACCTAAAAATGTCAACGACAAACGGATCAAGAGTTCCACACTGCAACAACCATGTATGAAACCGACACCAAGAGAAGGAGGAAGAATTGTTAGAAGAATCTCACAACAGATCTCTGCACTGCTTGGCATCATAGCAGATGATGATGAAGATGATCAACGAGCAGCCCTATCACCGGATGGTTATTTGATTTTCCTATCTCTATTGGACTTCTATTTTTGTTTTTATTTTCGTACTGATGCGATTATAAGTTTAAAAGAACTAGAATTGATTATCTTTGTGTATCTCTAAGTAAACATACTATTTTCATTGACATTCTCTATTTTAATTAGGGTTTTCATTGGATTCATTTACCCCCAAATTTAACAAATTTATGTTAATGGATATTTTGGTTTTTGCTTTAACTCTTATATTATGTAAGGAAATAAACTTAAGATTTGAAATTCGATCTCAAAACCTGATTGAAATGGTGATTTGCAGATTAGTTTCCAAACCGGGTGATCCTGGTGATGAGAGTTTATGTTAAGTACGGAGGTTATGAGAAATATTATAGTGAGTGTTGTTTACCCAACCTAAAAAGAGTCGTACAAAATTTGATTTGTTAACTTGGGATGGGATTTAGGGAAAGTGTGGATGGGAAATAGGTAAAACCATAAAGAATACACGTTGTGTCTATTTATACAGAGTCAAAATGAAAGAAATGTACTCACACGTGCGGATTACACAAATAAGAAAATATCAGAAAAGTGAAAGGCAGACAGACATAGTTTGAGAGCTGGACTCAGACTTTGATTGAGGGCTATCCACTGTAACAGCTTGTGTCACTACCCCCTCAAGATCAAGGGGCCTGAATCAAATACCTTGAGCTTGGACTTCAGAAAAACAAATCGAGGACCATGAAACCCTTTAATTAACACATCAACAATTTGATAAGCAGTACAAACATAAACTACCTTCAAAGATCTCTGCCTGACAAGATCTCTGATATAATGAAATCAACTTTAACCTCTTCATTATACTATTCATCACAGGATTGGAGGCAAATGCGGAGAACAAATATTATCAAAACTCAATATAGGTGGAATAGGAAGGAAGTAAAATAAATCCTCGAGCAACTGAAAAATCCAAACCGTTTCAGCAGCAGCAATAGCTAAGGCTATATACTCTCTGTAGATGATCTAGGAACAATAAGTCATTTTCTAGAGGACCAGTGGACATGATTGGAACCAAAATAGATACGAAAACCACCAGTAGACTTACTATCAGAAGCATCACCAGCCTAATCAGCATCTGAGAAGCCATGAAGAACCAGAGGACCTTTGGTGAAGCAGACAACATGTGTGATTATACCTTTTAGATATCTAAGTATTCTCTTAGCTGCTAAGAAATGCCGTGTAGTAGGTTGAGACATATGCTGGCATACCTGACTGACAACAAAGGATATTTTAGACATGGTCCAAGTAAGGTAGCGAAGTGCACCAACCAGTGACCTATACTCAGTTGGATTGTCAAGGAGATCAGTTTCAGAAGTAAGATGTGAATGAGCTGCAGCAGGAGAATTACAAGGTTTTGCTCCAACCACATTTGTTTTCTTACGAAGATCAATAATGTATTTATCTGAGAAAGAATTAGTCCATTAGATGATCTTTTGACCTCAAAACCAAGAAAGTAATGAAGAGAGCCTAAATCCTTAACAGGAAAGTGAGTACCCAATTCAGGAATGTGTTGAGACAAATAAGCAGAATCATTACCAGTAAGCATAATATAATCTACGTACACAAGCATGACAATAATTCTGGTACCAACCTTTTGAACAAAGAGTGGAGTATCTGCTAAAGAAGTAACAAAACCTAGAGATAAAATAACATCAACAAGTTTAGAATACCAGGCTCTAGGTGCTTGTTTTATGCCGTAGATAAACTTCTTTAGCTTGCAAACATAATTAGGATAATCAGGATCCTCAAAGCCAAGAGGCTGATATATGTAGACTTCTTCATATAGATCCCCATGTAAGAATACATTGGCAATGTTCAGTTGAGTAGGTGTCTGATTGAAATTCACAGCAAGAGAAATAACCAACCTAATAGTAGTAGATTTCTCCACATGACTGAAAGTCTCATCATAGTCAATACCAAACTGCTGATGAAATCCTTTGGCCACAAGTTTAGCTTTGTACTTGTCAAGAGATCCATCTACATTATACTTAACCCTAAAGACCCATTTGCATCCCACGACATTATAACTTGGATCAAGTGGAACAAAAATCCAAGAGACAGTATGTACTAGAGCTGTGTATTCATTAACCAGAATCTCTCCAATGAGGAAGCTTGAGCACTTGAGAAACACAAGTGGAACTGGGTTTTTTTTTTTTGCTTGATAATACTCAAATTTTTATTAAGAACTCAAAGTTATTAAAAAAATTAAAATTTTACCCTTGCATCAGGGAAACAAAGAGTAAAAACAAGAATAGAAAAGAGAGATATCCTAGGTAAATCTGTAGTAAGGAAAATCTGGAATTTCCAATTTTGTAATAAAACTAGGACATTGCCTATAAATCCTACTTTCACCTTTAGCCAAAATAGAGCCTTTCTTTGCAAGTAAATCTGCTGATGTGTTTATCTCTCTGAAACTATATATAAAATGCCAGGCTTGCAGAGCAGACTTTATCTTATTCCATCTAGTAGTGACCCACCAGGGAATTTTTCCAGTTTGAAAAGCAGAGATTACAGATTGTGAGTCAGACCTGAAGCATACTCTAAGAACATGTTGATTCACAACCCATTCTCCTGCACAGATGACTGCAAAGATTTCTGCCAGATAATTGCTAGCAGTTCCCAAGCCTCCTGAAACAACAATTTCAAAAACTCCATTCCATTTCCTACAAATGAAACCATATCCAGCTGCACCTGGGTTGCCTCTTGAAGCACCATCACAACAAATGAGGAAATAAGAAGGGTCAGGCAGATAGAAGAAGATTTCAGTTACCTTGACTGTTTTCACTCTTCTACACTTCAGTTCAAAAGTTTTTAGGATTTGAAGATCATATGCAGAGTTCCGCATTACACCAGACATTCTCACATCACTGTCTTTAGCAAAACTTATAATTATCTTCTTTAAAGTATCACAATTATAGGCCTCTTCTTCATAAACCATTCTGTTTCTCATGAACCAAATTTCTTTCAGAGTTACAAGAGCTGCAACTTTCCATATCTCTTTCACTACAGGACTTTTGTGTTTTGCAAAAATAAGAATGTCTTCAAATGATTTTGGGTTAGTGAAACTGAAGATGCCACCAAGCCAACTCCAAATAATTTCACTAAAATCACAAAACCATAAAATATGCTCCAAATTTTCCTCTGAGTTCTTGCAAAAGGGCATCTAGAAGCTAGTTGGAACTTTCTTTTCTTCATCTTGTCATCTGCAGGAACTATCCCTCTTACTAACTTCCAAACATTACTAGCAAGATTAGGATGAATAGACTTATGTAATACAGTTTTTGTCCATTGAAGATTTTGGAATTTCTTTCTAATGCATTCATAAGCAGAAGCCACTGAAAAATCACCAGTATTAGTGCATGTCCAAATTTTTCTATCTCCTTTCTCATCCAGAACAGGCAATTCAGAAGGCTCAAAAAATTCCAGTAAGTTACCAGGAATTACCCAATCACCATCACATATTAATTCAGCTACTTTCATCTATGGGTTTTGTTGCATTATAGCATTCTCTGATGTAGTATCTTCAAAGGAATATCTTTTATCCAAATGTCAGACCAAAATAATATGTTTTTTCCATCTCCAACTAACCATCTGGAATGTTCAAATACCTCAGGAGCAACCCACTTAATACCAGGCCAAATTAAAGATTTTTTTATAATATTCAATCCACTTTCCATTTCTGTCTTGAAACTTTGCTTGGAAAAATCTTGACCATTCATCATTTCCATTTTTCATTTTCCAACACAACTTCATTAACATGGATTTATTGATATCTTCAAGTTGCCTAATACCCAATCCACTTTCAGTTAAGGGAGAGCAAGCTTTTTCCCATTTAAGAGTTATTGTTTTTCTTACTGAAGGGTCACCTGACCATAAGAAATTTCTGATGATCTTTTCACTCTCCTTGATAACTTTTTTTAGCCACTTATAAACAGACATATTAAAATTGGTATACTGCATAGCACAAACTTTACCAGCACTAACCTTTCCTGGAATGACAATAGTATTCCCTTCCATCCAGCAAGATTGTCTTGCAACATTTCCACACATCCCCATACATGCTGAGATCTAATGCTGTCTGGAGTTAAAATAACTCCCAGATATTTATCTGGAAAATTTGAAGCACATATTGCAATCTTCTGCTATCTGCTATTTTCTTGCATTACTTGTTCCTTCAACAAAACACTTGCTTTTAGATAAGCTGACCATTTTTACTGATGAATTTGATAATCTGCAAGAGTTCCCAAAAGTTTTCTTACATTCCTTTTCTCTCCATTGCAGAACAAAAAAATGTCATTTGCAAAGAAGATATGAGATGGTTGTACACCATTTCTAATAACCATTGGTTTGAGCTGACCCTGAGATATCATTAAACTCAATTTTCTGCTAAGTACATCTTCAGCAATAACAAAAAGTAAGGGACATAGGGGATCTCATTGTCTTAATCCTCTGCTAACTTTGAAATAGCCAACTGGTCCACCATTCACTAGCACTGACACCATAGCAGATTTTAAGAGAGTATGAATCCAATTTATAAATTTAAATGAAAAGCCAAAGCATTGTAGAGACTTGAATAAGAAATCCCAGCTGAGAGAATCATAAGATTGAGAAATATCTAGCTTTAGACCCACATTACCTCCTCTTCTTTTAGTTTCCAATTCATTTATCATCTCTGAGGCCAATACTATTTGTTCTTGAATATTTCTCCCTTTTATGAATGCATCTTGCTGAGGGGAAACTAACTTGTTCACTATTAAACTCAATCTTGAAGTAATGATCTTGGTGATTACTTTAAAATTAAAATTCATCAAGCCAATAGGTCTGTATTGATTTTCCTTCTTAGCATTTTTAGTTTTTGGAAGAAGCATAATGAAATTTGAGTTCATACCTGAAGGGATGGATCCTTTTTCCCAACAGTATTGGATAGCTTTTACTAAATCTTCACCTATAATCTCCCATGCCATCCTATAAAACCATCCATCAAAACCATCTGGTCCAGGAGAGCTATCTGGATCAAGTTCAAAAATTGCTTGCTTTATCTCCTCTGTACTAGGAATGGCTTCAAAAGTATTATTATCTTCAGTTATAATCACCTGAGGCACTGCTTCAAAGGAATATAGAGTGAGATGTTTCACTAAGTAAAGCTGTAGGTAATCTGTGAGAAGTAGTGAACAATGATTTTGGTTTGAAAATGCCATGTTTACCCCTAGTGGTCATAGAGTGAGCCTTCTGAGTGATAGAAGGAATATATGAAGTGGAGGTGGAAGTGGAATGTGGAGAAAGAGATTGAAACTCACTAGGAAATGGAAGATGAGAGGGAGCAATTTATTGGTGGTGTAAGGCTTAATCCAAGGAAAACAAGAGCAACCAAAAACTTTGAGAAAATTGTTATTAGGTTGTCAATGAAAGAGAACTTCAAAAGGAGATTTAAACTGAATGACTTTAGTGGGTAGCCTGTTAATCAGGTAATTATCAGTGGTAATGGCTTCAACCCAGATACTAGAAGGCAAAGCAGACTGAATTAGAAAAGTTCATAAACATTATTAAATGTTTATACTTAATCTCACCAGCTCCATTTTTTCCAGGAGTATGAGGACAAGAAAATTCATTTGCTATCCCTTTGGATTTTAAAAATGCAGAATACAGAAAATGTAAAAATTTATCACCACCATCAGTTCTAATGAATTTAATTTTGAAAGATAATAAGTTCTTTATCCGAGTAATGAAATTGATGAAAGTAGACTTAAAATATGATTTATTATTAATGGGAAAAACCTAACTATACTTGGAGTAATCATCAATAACATTTGCATAATAGTAACAGCCTCCAAGTGAGAGAACATGACAAGGTCCAAGGACCCCATAAATTTATATGTAAAAGATCTAGAGTTTGACTACTAGAATTACTAGACAACTGAAACGATAATTTTTGACTTCTGCCTAACTTGCATTCATTACAGAATGTAGGCTTATTACAAGATAAATTAAGACTCTGACAAACACGTTGAAGCGTTTGTAAGATGGGATGGCCAAATCTTTTGTGAAGAACATCATGAGAAGTGGATCCAATACTAGAGAGGGATGCTGGTGTTGTGTTGTTGGGAACGAAGGATGTGTTGTTGTTGAAGTGTAGTGGGTATAGACCATTCCCATGAGGCCCTTGGAAAAAGTTCCTCCCCGAGATCTAATCCTTCACATAAAAACTATTGCAATCAAATGTTAGTGTGCAATGATTGCCAGAGGTGAATTTGTGAACAGACAATAAGTTATAGGATGAAGTAGGAGCCACTAGAATATTCTTCAAAATAAAGGAATGATCACTACCAGTTATCAATGAAGAGCTAAAATGAGAAATTGGCATACGTTGTCAATAGAAATTTACTCAAAACCATCATAAAGAGAGATTGAAGTAAATGAAGAACTGATGAGGTGTCATACTCACAAAAGATATATTCCTTACTTTTTTTTACACTAATAAGTAACACAATAATAAGAAGGTTCTTTCTTAAGGGAGAGTTGAGTCAAAGCTGTCTATTAAATTCCTGAAAGTATGAATAATGCAAAAAAACTACAAAACAAATATTAATGCAAACAATAAGGATGAGAATGATTAGGGAATTCCTATCAATCAATGAAATAAAGCTCATTCAATTTACCAGTATATTTCTCTCAATATCTTATTTATCACCACCCTAGAATAATTATAAGCTCAATTATCCTAATCAATTCCACAATCACCTGCTAGAATAAGTTCTCTAGAGGATACTATTCAACTCAAACAGCTAAAATAAGCTCTATAGATGTAATTGAATCAAACACACTAAGTTTTATGAATTGGGGCAAGACTTAGCTACACACTCATAAGCTCAGATTTTTAGCTAAGGTAATTTTATACTTTTCAAATTGTTTAATAACATCCTTTTGAAGTTCTCTTTCATTGACAACCTAATGATAATTTTCTCAATGTTTTTGGTTACTTTTTTTTCCCTTGTCTTAGGCCTTACACCACTAGAGAGATTAACAAGGAGAGAGAATGTCCGGGTTTCACGCAGCAACATTGGTGGGCGGATCGTCTTCGCAACAGAACAAGGTAGGGTTTTTAGTTTCAAATCAACAAGGTAAACAAGGTTCGCAGGATTCATCAGGATCTTCAGGTCAATCTAAGAGTTGGGTTACAGTTGTAGAAGGTAATAAAGCTTCAAAAAAGATGGGTATGTCTTCTAATGGTGCAGAAAACGAAGATGGTTGGCAAGTTGTCAAGAACAAAAAGAGAGGGGTTTCATAACCTTTTGTTAATCAGAAAGTTACCATTGATTGTAACTTCAAATCTTTCATTCTTTGTCACAAATCTAATGGTATTCTTTTTGATGAAAAAAACAAGAATATTAAAAAGATTATTAATATTCTTATCAGTTTTGAAGGTGTGACTTGGATAAAAAACATCTTTAGGAAAGAATCAAAGAAAAGTTTTTATGGTAGTTGGTATTGGATCTTTTACATGGGAAAATAACATATATTGTTTTCACGCAATCAGAATAAATTTGGAGAATTTTTTAGAGCAACCATGTCTTGTGAAGGTATCAAACAAACTATGTGTTTTCCAACTGAAGAAGGAGATGCCAGATGGATGCGCTTTGTTAAGGGTTTTTCAAACATCACTTCTAAGAAGATTTCTGTTACTTCTAAGACTTCTTCAGTGATTCAAGACAAGATTACTCATCCCATTATTCAGCCAGTTCAACAGGTTGCTAAACAGTTTGTTCAGTCCACTTTTGAGAATCATGATTGGAGTCAAGCTGTGATTATTGGGACCTCTAAGAAAGTAGTTTCTTGGAATAACATTGATCTTGAGATTGCTGGGAGATTCCAAATCGATTTAGGTTTCAATATATTTCCTTTTAATTTTGATAAGGCTTTTTTCTTTGCTTCATCTCAGGACAAAGATAATATGATTTCTAATGGGTTTTGAAATTTTGAAGATATTTCGATTCGTTTACTGCCTTGGTGGAATGCATCTAATTCAATGGCTGTAGATGAATAAAACTCAGAAGGTTCTTAGATTGAGGTACGTGGTGTGCTGTTTAATCTTTGTGGTCATAGCTTTTACAATGAATTTTGTCCAAGATTCAGTGGTTTACTAGAAGTTCATTCCTCTACTCTAAACTGGGAAGATGCTTCGGCTATTCGCCTTAAGGTTAAAAGTTTTAATGGTGTTTCTTCTTCATTATTATGCATTTTGAGAATTACTCTTTCCCAGTAAGGATTTCTTCTCTTCAGTTCATCAATGGTAAGATCGATGAGTCCAACAAGAAGATTCGAGTTCAAAATTTAGATTTGGTAATTAATGAGTTGCCATCTAAGGAGTCAACTAAGAATATATCATTTACTGCTGATTGGCCGAAGATCTCTCATCCTGTTTTGAGACCACTTGATTCACGGCGCATAAACTTGTTCAGAAAACTTTCCGATATTGAAAAGGGTAAGTCAGCCGCAATTGGCGCATAAAATTCAAATTCTGCTGCTATTTTAAATTCAAAAAAGTTTGGATCGGGTGCAAGAGATGTTGGGTCGGGCCCAGGTACCAAGAAAATATCGAATCAAGCTACTGACTCAAAGGATGACTCAAAAGCTGACTCTATTCACTCGGTTAATGATTCATACTCACTTAATTCAAATTCAAAACAGATTAAATTATCTACAACGGTCATATTACCAAGTTTCCAAGATGAGGACGATATAAACGAGTACTTGAAAAATCCAGTTTTCATCCCTTATCTGCAAATGATCGATGTAGATAGAAATCAATCTTTCAGTAGTAATTCTACTTCAAATCAGGTTTTCAATCAGAAAAACAACATTGCGGATTTCAACTTTTTATGGAACACTACAAAGAAATGGAGTACTCTAAAAGGTAAAGTAGATCTAATTCTCGTAACATAATTTGAGTCAATTCTTTTTCAAATGGTATCTATATGTCCGAAACTTGGAATTAACTTCAAAGGTTCTAAGCAAGATATCGATGATGCCATGATTGATCAATTCAAATTACATCTTCTCAATTTTGATATGGAGAAAATGAAAGCTTCTTAAGTGCTGGTGGTCTACTTAGGATTTTCAGTTTTTTTTTTTTTTTTTTTTTTATGGGTCCAAAAATTATTTGTTGGAACATTAGAGGACTTAATGATCTTAATAGCAGAAACATTGTTAAGCAGAAAATAAAAGATTGGAAGCCAGCCATTATTCTATTACAAGAAATAAAGATTCAAAATTGTACATACCTTCTAGTTTGGCAGTGCTGGGGTAAGAAATCAGTTCAGTGGTTAGAATCTCCTTCCCAAGGTAGCTCTGGTGGTATCTTATGTCTCTGGGATTCTGATAAGATTCAAGTTTTGGATTATCTCATAGGCCCATACTCTATAACTGTTCATTGTAAAACAATTTCTAACTCTTTTGAATGGATGTTCACTGGTGTTTATGCTCCTTGTGCTTCCAATACTAACGAATTAAAATTGTTTTGGAGGGAGATTGAAAAAGTCAGATGTTTTTGGGACTTTCCTTGGGTCATTGGTGATGATTATATTGAAATTAGATTCACTCATGAGAGATCTTCTGGAGGGGAAGTAACTTCTGGAATGAGAAGGTTTAACAACTTTATTTCAAGGCATCAATTGATTGATTTGCCTCTTATTGGTGCTACTTACACTTGGACTAATAATCAGACTAATTCAGTTAGAAGTAGAATTGATAGGATTCTTATTTCTGCTTCTTGGGAATTTATGCACCCACAAGTTATTCAACAATCCCTTGCTAGACCTTGCTATGATCACAATCCAATTGCTCTGCTCTGTGAAGGTGTGGAGCATGGTCCTGCTCCATTCCGATGTGAGTATTTTTGGCTCTCTCATCCATATTTCTGTTGTTAGAATTTTTTGGTCTTCTTTTGTTGTTTCTGGCAGTGCAGGTTTTGTTTTTTTGCAAGAAATTACAACTTCTAATACAAAAACTCAAAGAATGAAGCAAAATAGAATTTGGTGACTTTTGAAAGAATACTAGAAGAGTTGGAGAACATTTTTGTTGATCTTGATGCATTGGAGAATGCCAATAATGGTTTGACTGAGCAATAGTTGGAGGAAAGACAGAAAGCTAGACAAGAATATTGTAAGTTAACTATTGCTAGAGATGATTGATCGCCGTCGTACGTGTCAAAAATAAATTACTTTCTCACTACTCAAAATATAAATATAGCAAGGGCAAGAAAGGATCGTTCCCACAGAGAGGACTAAGGCTGTCAATATGTTTCGGTTTCCTGTATAAAACAATGGGGGGATTTTCTGATTTTTATGTAATTAAACTAATATAAAAGCAAAACAAAGAAATAAAGCAAGCAATTCAAATATGTGAAAGTATTGGTCAAGGATATTGTTTTCATTCACAAACATGCTTTTCGACAATAACTAGAATTGATATTTAATCTCAACTTAATAAAAAACCCTAGGATATCTTGATCGCAAGAAAATCACGCTAATTTCCTCTTATCATCAACAAACACATTAAAAGATGCGAATATGAATTCTATCTAAGAGAGCAACCTAACGTGTAAAAACACTAATCAAGTTTAATTCCCTAGATGCATTAAGTTCCATGAAATCAGGCCAATCAAATCAACCGAACATGGAAAACGCACTAATCCGATCTAACAAAGGTTATGATTCACTTGTGAATACTAGGATGTATCACTACAAGCAATACTCACAATTATACTACTTGTAATCAGGAATTTATCACTTTTGCGTATAATAAATCCTAATCTAGCAATAGAGATGAAATCAAACTCAATCGATTCTAGACTCGATCAAATAATCATTCAAATCATAAGACAATATCAATAGTAAATCATAAACAATAAAGTATGGAGACAAAACTAATTCATTGCATAAAACCCATGTTTGGAAATCCAACTTATTCCTTCACCAAAAGAAAATTAACTACTCATAATCATGGAGTTCATAACAAGAAGAAAAAGGAAATCTATCATGTTGTAACCCTAAAATAAAAGTAGAAGCAAAGATCTCCAAAGTTGTAGAAAACTTTTCCTTTTTGTAGTTTTTTCCTCTTTGGGTCAAGTCTTCAAAAATCCAATAGATAGAAATCCTCCAAGCCCATATGTACAATATACCCATGCAGAAAATCTCTGCCAGAAATTAGTCGCCGGATAACTTGTGTGGTGCCGGAAGTTGGTCTGGATAATCACCGGAAAACTCAGGTGACCGGTAAAGTCAAGCCAATCACCGGTCAAATGCTCAGGTCATCGAGTCAAATCAGTCAAAGTTACTGAGTCAGGGTGAGTCAACTGGGTTAAGTGAGTCAGGATCTGTCTGCCAGGCCAAAGCCATTTTGCGAAGGCCAAAGTTTGTGTTGCACCAGGATGGTGCATCACTGCTTTACTTCCAGCCATAGTGGCGCGTTATTCCTTCTCAGGCTTGAGACAGCTGCAACCAAAGCCAATCAGCTTCATCCATTGCACTGCCAAACAACCAACACTGGCACATATACCACTGCACCCTTCTTTGTATTTTTTTGCTCAACCAATGCTTCATCTTGCAAACTCTTGAGTCAACACATAGCATCAGTTTACAACCACTCTACAGCTTCATCACCACCAGAAATCAACCATTCTGCAACAATTCCATGAGCAGCTTCAGTCTCATTCTCTCCAGCACTTAAGCCATTAGCTAAACACAACAATCATTTCTAGCTTCAGTTCAGTTGCAATTGTAGCTCAACTCACCTACACAGTCACATGCTCATCATCCATCCACCTGCAATGCCCTTCAACCTAAAACACACATCTAATACTCTCTGGCATTTCAGAAACACCACAACCCATTGCTCCAGTTCCATAACGCAACATCCATCAGCTTCATGGCCAGCAACACAATTCATTCCAGCAACAACCTGTGACACAGCCACAACCACCACAGCAACTCCACCAGCTTCCTCCATTACCTCAGCCATCTGTTACAGAGCAAGCTCGACATCACTTACCCCCAGATCCAACCCATTTCAGCTCAATTGCACTGCAACGGTCATTCTGCACACTCCCATCACAGCAATAGTAACACCACAACTCTTTTTCCAGTTTCCCTTCTTCTCAGTTCAAACATCTCCATCTTCATAACACCACAGCGATATCAGTATCACTGTCACCTGCAATATACCAGACCACCACCATTTTCTCTGTCATATCAACATCACATGCAACTTCAATCACCACAGATAAGCATATCCAGCTCCAACTGACTGAACCCAACATAACCAGCTTCACTACCATTACCACTGCATTTCAGTGCCACCAACACAATTCATTCTTCAACTGGATCTTACTGCCACAACCTGAGCCATCCTCCATCCTAAGCATACATCTAAAACTGAAGTTCAACTCCTCCATTCTTGCTTAACCCTTTAGCTCAAAGAAACAGACAACACTGGAACTCCCATGTACAACTCAACACCCCATCATCAGCAACAGCATCAACCAAATCTCCACCAGAAACCTAGCCATTCATGAAATCTGAACTAAATTGCAGAAATCCAATACAGCACCACACACAACTGACCATGCGAATTCAAACAACACCAGACAGCAGCAGCTAGTCTTCATACTCTTCTCTCAGCCAACAGCAAACCATCCAACCACACAGCACCACCATCTACACTTTCTTCAACTCAACATCAACATCAAGTTCTCTTCAAAACCATCTCAGATTCAGAAGCAAACTCTAGCTTCTCTCTGAACTTCCTAAGCTCAAACCCATTTCTCCTAATCTTTCACTGATGCTTGAATCCATTTTCTTGACAACCACCAACACTTCATCTGCAATTTCTCTGCAACGGCAACACAGATTCATCATCTTCTTCCATACTCCAAGTTCACATCCACCATCAGCAGTTCCAGAAGCAACAAACCCTAATCGACTAATTTCTTCACCTGGTTGTTAAATTCAACCAACATCACTACTGTTTCTCAGTTCTTCTCAGCATCAAACCCTAATTCTTCATCTGCATCAACCAATCACCCTACTCAAATTCATTTCTTCCATCTGCTCTTCAAAATCTTCTGAATCTCTGCCAACAACAGTCCATCTTCTCATTCTTCAACAGGAACCCTAATTGTTCTTGTTCTCATCTTAAATCAATCTCTAGCATCAACCCTAACCTCCTATCTGTTCTCAGCTTCGAATCCCATCTCCAATTACTCCGGCAGCAACGATTTCACCATGAACACGATCTCATCTCATACAGCAGCAGAAAACCAGAAAGGGGGTAGAAATGAGGAAGACTAGGTCTGTTCGACCTAACGTAGGAGTAATGTCGTGCGGACAGGATTTAGACACCCTACTGATGGATATGGGCCACCAAAATGGCAGCCCCAGCTTCAGTAACACTTGCATGTGAAATGCTTGTTTTGCCTCTCTTCGATTCTCGCTCCAATTTGGATGCTTTATTCTTCTTTCGCGCCGTATGACTCCAAAACACCTAAAAACTCAAAACGAATGTAATAATACATAATTCACAAGAAAACATAACAAAGAAAGCATAAATTATAGATTTATTCAAGGTGTTTATGACACCTATCACTGATAAATGGAGAAGCAAATCAAGAGTAACTCATATCAAGGATTTTGAATACAACACAAAATATTTTCATAGGATTGCAAATGATAGGAGAAGGAGAAGCTATATTGGTTCAATCTAGGTGAATGGTGTTCTTACTTCAGATGAGCATGAGATTAAAACTGGTATTGTCTCTCACTTTCAACATATTTTTCAGTCTCAGCTTCAAAGAAATGTCTCAATGGAAGTTATGGATTTCTCAAAAATTTCTGATGATATGTGTGTTTGGCTGGAAAGAGATATAGAGGAAGTAGAATGTCTTGGAGCTATTAAAATGCTTGGGAAAAATAAAGCTCCAGGACCAGATGGGTTTCCCATCAGTTTTTAATGTCTTTGTTGGGATACTTTGAAACTAGATTTCATAGGTGTTATTAAGGAACTACAACAAAAAATTTTTATTGACTGGAGACTGAAAAATACCTTCATTGCTCTAATCCCTAAAAAAGAAACTTTAGAGGAAATTAAGGATTGAAGACCCATAAGTTTAGTTCATGGTGCTTATAAAATTGCCTCTAAGGTTATTGCTGAGAGGTTTAAACAGTGTCTTCCTTCCATCATTTTTCAAAATCAAACAACTTTTATTAAGAAGAGACAAATTCTTGATGGTATTTTGATAGTCAATGAATTGATTGATTCAAGAATTAGAAGTGGTAAACCTGGAATTCTCTGTAAAATTGATTTTGAAAAGGCTTTTGATCATGTTAATTGGGATTTCCTTGATGAAATGTTCTCTCTTATGGGTTTTGGTTCTAAATGGAGGGCTTGGATCAGAAGATGTGTTTAATTCTCAAGATTCTTTGTTCTTATCAATGGAAGTGCTACAAGTTATTTCAAAAGCAAAAAAGGGATTAGGAAAGGTGATCCCATGTCACCTTTCTTATTTCTTCTGGTGAGGAAAGATCTAAATTTCATGATATAGCAAGCACGGGAACTGGGTATTCTTACAGGCTTCAGTGTTAAGCCAGATGGCTTAGTTATTAGTAACATGCAATTTGCAGATTACACTTTGGTTTTCTTGGATGCGGATGTTGAGCATGTTAAGAACCTAAGATTGGTTTTACTCTCCTTCGAACTTCTCACAGGTTTGAAAATAAATTTTGCTAAGAGCCAAATTTATGGTGTTGGTTATGATGGTGATTTTTATATTTTCTCCTTTATCTTGGGTTGTTATCATGGTTCTCTTTCTACTACTTATTTGGGGTTGCTATTGGGTGACAAATGTGGTAGCATTGCTAAATGGGATAAAATTATTGAAAGATTCATCGCTAAATTGGCAGGGTGGAAGAAGCCTATTTTATCTAGAGCTGGTAAAATTACACTTATTACCAGTGTCTTATCAAGTCTGTCTGTGTACTATATGTCTCTTTTTGAAATGCACTCTTCTCTGATTAAGAAACTTGAAAAGCTCATGAGAGATTTTCTCTGGCATGATAATAAAGGCATAAGGAAATTGCACTTAGTTAAATGGAGTGCTCTTAGCAGAAGAAAGAAGTTGGGTGGTTTGGGTATTAAAAACTTGAAACAGTTTAATCATGCTCTTCTTTCAAAATGGTCTTCGAGGTATGCAACAGAAGACAATCCTCTCTGGAAATCTAAAAAAACGGGGGTCTAACAACCACACCCAATATTTCGTTTCGGCAATCTGTATGGACTAACTCCAATATATTTCCAGGAGAATCAACTAGACATCCAGACTCAATCAAGGAAAATACATCCAAGAGTTATATCTCTGTTTCTCAATGTAATCAGCAAACCAAACAGATAGAAATCTGTGAGCCTGATTATTATGAGAAACAACTTGAACGGTACCAAAAACCAATGTTTAAGTGTCAATTAATTTATATCAACAACCAAAGGTTGGATTATCTAATTGATTGAACTACGCACTGTTAGAGCACTGCTCAGTCGAACTCGCAAGCGTTGCTATCTCAAGCTTGTTGTCAAGTTTAGTTGCCAAAACTATAAGTATTGATTTCTAGTCTACTTATAGCTAAGTCTCGGACTAGGATAGAAAGTGTAGTTGGGCTCTAGACTCCACAGCGTTAATCATACAAAGACGAAGAACTACTCAAGGAACTGGTGGAACTTCATCGACTAAAAGGTATGTGGAGACTTGAACTCATCTATCACTCAAAAGTCTATCTACTCTATCTCCTATCTTGAGACAAAAGTCGTAATTCTATATAGACTTCGATTATACACATTTGCTATTTCGAGCCGAGTTTATCTCGCTTATATTTTTCTCGAAATATATGTTGGTAAGCTTTCGCTTTGGCCAAGTTCATCTTTACAAGTGACGAAAGTCATGTTGGTTATTTCAATATCTTGAAAATTGCTTTGATGAAAAATAGTGTGTGAATAACCTCTATTTAACATCCTCTAAGAATATTTCAATGATTGAAATGAGAGTTTAGAATATATAACCTTGAATGGATATAGACATTGTATGTGTACTCATACGCGTGTAAGTCCAAAATCCTTGAACCAAAGTATGCGTACTTTCCTGCTCAGGATAATCGGAACTAAAGTCCGCGTACCCGTACGCGTACTGCCGAAAGTTCAAGCCCCGTGAATTTCTGCTGTAATTTGTGAACTGAAAACAAACTCAATCCGGGTACTTAAGTATGCGTACCGGTATGCATACTTGAGTGGGTTATTTTCTTGTTTGAAGGTAAAAACTGATTCTGCTGTTTTTGGTAAATTTGGGTGTGTTAATGAGAAACGAATTCAAACCCTAAACAAATGCACTGCACGGGAGTACTTTTAGATTCGAGAGATCAATCTGTAAGACTCTGGCCTAAACCAAGAAATGGCCGTTCCAGATTCAATTCGGCCACAAAGTGAAGGAGAAGGGTTGATCT
Source organism: Papaver atlanticum (assembly GCA_023531105.1). Taxonomy (NCBI): domain Eukaryota; kingdom Viridiplantae; phylum Streptophyta; class Magnoliopsida; order Ranunculales; family Papaveraceae; genus Papaver; species Papaver atlanticum. The sequence goes on from JAJJMB010011819.1 coordinate 4,970,300, forward strand.
TAGGGAGGGAAGCGAAGAAGGTGTTTGAGATCAGAATATTGAATTATGAAGGTGTGGCTGTTTTATGACTTGTATCAGAATATGGTTTTTGGATACTTGTGTTGATAACACTTGTGTTGTTATTGTCGAAATAGATTGAAAACCTATTTATACAAGTCATTGAGTGCACCCTGACCTCGTAGGAAGTAGAGGAGATTAAGTAGTGGAGTAGTGGGGTTGTGTAAGAGGTGGTGATCATCACGTTTCCATTATGAGGGAAGACTGGTCACACCTTCACCCACTACTCTCATCGTTGTTAACCGTCCGTCCCTTCCTGATACTTTCTTGTAGTGGGCGCGTTGCACGCCGCACACTGTAAACCGCCAGACCAATACCCCAGTGAGCATCCCCCAGTTTGTGACACATTTGATGTCTCGAGTAAATGGGTCAAGTCGTGGGACTTTCCGTATAGAATAGCACGCGGCGCTATTAGGTTAAATAACTAAGTTATTTGTGAAGCCGATATTCATAAAATATCGTATGTATTCGATGCACGTAAAGCATCGCTTTTAAGCAAGCAGCTCAAAATAATCGATGTGCATGGAGCATCGTTGTTTTAGAGCTTGTCTAAATTAGTCGCGAGTCGATCGTCTTAAAAAGAAGAGCGTGATCGGACAACTTTGGGCGATCGTTTTGTAGCTCTAGGGGTGAGCTACTGCTTGGTCGATCGCTCCATGTAGGCGAGTGGCGGATGGTATCCATTCTAAAATCCTACCGGTTGATCTAAATTAGATCTGGATTGCTCAAATCGGCTAACCAAGTTGAGTGGCCGAGACGATTTGTGGCAGTTAATGACTGATATTGAAGCAGCGCGAAGGGCCATCTTTGGGCGATCGTTTGGGATCGCACGGGCGAGCTGTAGCTCGGTCGAACGCTCCTTACGGGAGGGGGGTGGCCGGTGATCATAGCGGCACCCCATCGATCATCTAGTATCCGATCTAAGCCGTCCGACCAAGCTAGCGAAGTTGGACGGACGAGATGGTTTTGCGGCAGCTGCTTGCTGTCGTTGATTTAGGGTTTGGAAACCGTGCGGCCAACCCTAATTTTGGCTCATCGAATCAAAGAGCTGGGCGCTGATTTGAACAGGCCGATCGACCATGTGCAAAGACGGGCCGCTTGTGAGCATGCTGACATCTCCTGGACCATCTAAAATTTGATCTAAGCCACTCGATTCGGATGGTGAAGATGGGTGGTCATGATCTATTTGCGACAGTAGCATACTGCCGCAAATATAAATTAGGGTTTTAAAACGGCCGCGTCCACCCTAGTTCGATCGAACAGTTTGATGCGTCATTGGCTTCCCATGAGCAAGTCGATCGACCGAGAATGAAATTGGGCCGGTAGTGAATGCATTGGCATCTCTTTAATTGTGCGGGATACAATCTAGGCCATCCAACTTGGCTGGATAAGTTGGATGGATGTGATGATTTGCGATAGTTGTATGCTGTCGCAACCCAAATTATGGCTTTGGAATAGCGCGTTCGCCCTAGGTTGGGCAAACGATCTGACGCCCTCTAGACTTGCCGTGGGCAGGTCGATCGACCAAGGGAGAAGTTGGGACGCCAATGGATATGATGGCGCCTCTTTTATCATTCCAAGGAAGATCTCAGCCGTCCAACTAGGCTGGCTAAGTTTGACGGTCATGATGTATTTGGGACCGTTTTAGCCGATCTTAGCTCGTTTGAGCTTATTTTTCAAATAGCGCGAACACCCATATTAGGGTTAACGTTCGAAGTGCTTGCGGGTGTACAAGATGGAATCCGTTCGGTCAGGATGTTAGTGGGCCCACCGGTGGTCATCATGATGATCACCTAGTTCCGCTAGGAGTAGGCTAGGCCTGTTGAATTGTGTGGCCAAATCGTGTGGCCGTGATCATTTTTTAAGACTGATATGGACAGTCAAGATTTTCCTTAAGGAATTTAAACGCGTTCGATCGCGCTAACTTTTAATTAAAAAGTGTGTAAACACGCTGATCTCTTTATAGAGAGTGGTGTGGCCTATGTGAGTGTTTTCATGCAGGTCTCAATACTGACACTTCGGAAGATTCATGCTACTCTGCTGCGAGCGAACATTAATCGTCATGTCATGCCAATATTGAAAGTTCGGATGGGAACATCGCATAGGAAAATACTAGGCAGGCAATGCATTAGTGAATAATGTCGGTGGAAGATAAAATTCACAGAATATTTTGGGATTGTTGTTACACGCACCATTTTGAGTAAATTTCATATATACAGATATATTGAATTGCTCAATACATATGTGAGCGAAGAGGCTTAAGCACTCATTACTTTTAAATGGCTTCTGTTCCTTTACAGGATTACAGCGCATTAAATACAGGGTTTACGATTTTAGCCCTTGACTTAAAAACCACCATCAACATTTATAAAAACGGTTTATTCGTGAACTTAAACTTATATAAACTAAGGAATTTATATTCGCAAACCGTGGCTATAAAGTTCATGAATAGATTCGAGTGAATCAAAATCGTTTTTTCTTCGATTGTGTCTTGTATACTTCTATGAGATCTAAGCAATTGAACAATTCTCTAGCTAGCTCTTTTGAGTCATTTGAACTAGTTATGGTGAAGATGAATAAGGTTGATATGAAAGTGCTCATATGGCTAACCATTTGGTTAACTACAGTTGAACCAACTAGGTGTACACGTTTAGGTACGGTTACACAAACCTAAATGGACGTGCATTTCATTTGTGTATAACAAGCTAAGTTCGATCTAACGTTTGAAAGATATTAGCTTGAATCTAATCAGGTTTTCATCTAACGGTGAATATTGAATGCTTTGTTACCAAGGTAACTTAGATTGCAAACCCTGATTTGGAGACTATATAAAGGAGAACTCTAGCAACTGGGAAAGTTAATCCCCACACCTCCTGTGTGATACTAGTTGTATAAGCTATAGTCGATTCTCCTTTAACCTTAGGTTTCTACCGAGACCCTGTAGGTTAACGAATTGAAGACTTCATTGGGATTGTGAAGCCAGATCCAACTATTTTCTCTGTAGTTGCGTGATCTAATCTTGCTGTTTCTATCGTATTGAGTACAATTGTAAAATTGGATCGAGATTAATTTCTCCGATAGGCAAGATAGAAAAGGAGTCACAAACATCTTCGTCTTATCGTTTGTGATTCCACAATATCTTGTTTCGCTAGTCGATTAAGATTATTGTGAGGTGATTGATAATTCTATGCTGTTCTTAGGGAATATAAGTCCGGGTTATCGATTGGTTCCTGTTCACCTTGATTTATCAAAAGACGGAACAAAACTCGTAGGTATTTCTATGGGAGAAAGATTTATCTATTCCTATAGACTTTTCTGTGTGATACAGATTTGTAAATTAAAGTCTTCGACTTTGGGTCGTAGAAACTCTTAGTTGTGGGTGAGATCAGCTAAGGGAATCAAGTGGTAGTATCCTGCTGGGATCAAAGACGTAAGGAGCGCAATTGTACCTTGGATCAGTGTGAGATTGATTAGGGTTCAACTACAGTCCAGACCGAAGTTAGTTTGTAGTACGCTAGTGTCTGTAGCGGCTTAATACAGTGTGTGTTCAATCTGGACTAGGTCCCAGGGTTTTTCTGCATTTGCGGTTTCCTCGTTAACAAAACTTCTGGTATCTATGTTATTTCTTTTTCGCATTATATTTTGTTATATAATTGAAATATCACAGGTTGTGCGTTGAATCAATCAATTGGGAAATATGACCTTTGGTTGTTGATTGAAATTAATTGATACTTGAACATTGGTCTTTGGTACCGTTCAAGTTAATTTCTCTTGTATTACATTAGACTCGCAGATTTTTATTTGCTTGAGTAAGTATTGAATCGAGAAATTGAGATATAACTCTTTGATATACTTTTTATTAAGATTGAGTCTAACTGTCTTGTTGATTCTCTTAAAAGTATATTGGAGTTAGTCCATACAGATTGCTAAGTGTTGTACCCCCACTTTTTCAATTGGTATCAGAGCAGGCAAACACGTTTAAGACCTTATAAGTCAGATCTGACTCTATGGACAGAATTGCTATCTCTATAAACGTACCACCAGTCTTCGATGGCTCAAATTACTTGTGGTGGAAAATTGCTATGTGTGCCTTTCTTCAAGCGTATGATTTTCAATCATGGGTTTATGTAGTTAATGGCTATGATGCTCCTGTTGTGGCAGTAGGAGATGCAACCATACCTAAAGATATTGGTGCATATGACGCTGCTGAGATATTTGCTGCCAAGCAAAATTCCGACGGTTTGAATGCCATCATACATGCCATTACCTCAGATCTTCAGCACCATGTGACTATGTTCACTCGGTCTAAAGATGCTTGGGATATCTTAGAAACCATATTTGAAGGGAATACCAGTGAAAAGGAAGCCAGGCTTCAAAACCTAAATTCCGATTGGGAAAACCTTCGTATGGTAGATGAAGATACATTTGATGAGTTTAATCACAAAGTGTCTGAAATTGTTAATACATCCTTTGCATTGGGTAAGACTATTCCTTAAAAGGACATTGTGATGAAAATTCTCATATCGCTGCCATCTAGATACGATTCTAAGAAGCATGCCATCGTTGAGGGAAATAACCTTGATGCTCTTTCCAGAAAGACTCTGGTTGGGAAGTTAAAGATCTTTGATCATGAGCATACATCCAAATCTGGGAAGGATGATGCTTTTAAAGCACAGAAGAACACTAAATTACTTGAGAAAAGTAAAAGTATTTGCATCTATGAAGATGATCTTTCGGAGAATGATTCATCAGATGAAGATCTTGACAAGTCAGTCTCGTTGATCACAAGACAGTTTAAAGATCTTCTATTAAAGAGAAGTAAATGGTTCTCCAAAGACAAACTCAGATCGTCAGTTAAACCTCACAATCGCATTCCTCCTGAAAATAGGGATGCTGACGAGGATATGCCACAGTGCTTTGAGTGTAAAGGTTTTGGTCATTTTGCAAATGAGTGTCCAAATCGAAAGAAATACACTGGAAACAAAGGTCTTGCTGCAACTCTTGATGAAATGTCCGACAACTATGATTTTAATGAAGACGAAAAATCAAGTGTTGCACTTCTTTGTGAAAATATTGATTTTGATAAATGTAGCAATACATACATCAATCTCGATATTCTTTAAGGAGAAACCTCAACCTTTCTGGAAGAAAAAATTGACCTTTCCGTTGGAAACTCTTTGTCTAATTTTTCAGGTTCTACCTTGTGTCTAGCAGCTTGCATATCTCGGATACCTGAATCATATTCCAGGTTGACATGCTCATATTGTTCGCTCAAGCGTCATGAACTATCAAAGTATTACAAGTACAAACACAAATTAAGACATGTCAACAAACTTCAACGAATAACAAATCGATTAGCAAACAAGCTCAAACTTGTTCAAAAAACCGCTGAGGTATGTAAGATTTTATCTTCGTCAAAGAAGTTAGTTTCCAAGGATATGTCAAGACCGCTAGAGAAAAGAGTATGGTCTAAACATTTTGATAGACATGGTCCAATGAATTCCGTTCAGAGAGGTCATGGTGGACAGATTGTTGTTCACCGCAGCACAACTTGATTGTGTTGTTTGGTACGTCTTGTCTCATGTGCCTGATCAAAAGAGATAAGATTGTGCACACCTCAGGCTTTAGGAAAAGAATGTTTTTATTTTCTCTCTTTTCTTAGCTTTGTTGTGTTTTGAAAGCTGGAATTCATGCCACTTTACATATCTAATTGATATTGGAAAGGACTTTCCTATTTAATCAATAAAAGAGGGTTAAAATTGACAATTATGCCTTTTATAGGGTATGAGTTGTGTGTACGTGAATCCTTTAAGTGTATAAAGGTTCCGTAAACCTACATTTATTTTTCTTTCCTTGAAACTCTTTTTATCTTAAGACTGCTTGTTGAGACTTAAGTTGTGATTTCCTCTCACAAACCCGTACGCATATGGATACTCCAAGCATCATGTCTTTTGATGGAAAAGATGTTAATATGATTATTAAGCCATCAATCATGAAGGAAAAAGAAAGATCTCCGTTACCTCCAACTTTGAAAAGAAAAAGAAGGAACGTGAGGAAGCCAAGAGCTGTTCCTTCAAATTCTCAGAAGTTTTCTAATGTTCTTGAAGAGTTGAAGGAGACAAGAAATGAGATTCAACAAATAAAGGCTTTTGTTTTGAGAACTCTTGAGATTCAGAAAGCCCTGGTTCGACATCTTCAGCCTAGAAGGTTTGTTGGAATTGACTCCTTTCTTCACGAACCATATGTTCCTATGGCTGTTGACAACAAGGAGTTTGTGGACGATAAAGAATTTTTCAGAGGTCTCAATGTCTAGGAAAGCTTCTTATGAGAATTTTATTTTTTCATTTTTAAGAAGAATAACTAGAGTTTGGAATAGCCATTATTGTGATTACACATAGCTATGTCCAACGTTTTCATCTTCAATGTTTTTTGATTTATTTGTTTAAATTCTAAAGTTTGTTTGGAAGATGATTTTTGCAGTATTAATCTTTATGGTTTTATATATTGCAATTTGTTATGGGATATGTGTGTTTGCGTCCGTGAACTATGATTGTCCCATACGTTGTCAAAAGTTAAGTCCTTCGTATGTCGATATGCAAGTATTGATAAAAGAATGAATGAGCTTATGACAAAAACAAAAGTTAAGCCTTTTATGTCTTTATGCAAATATTGATGGAAGAAAGGATGAGCTTTTGTTTACAAAGATTAAGTCTATTGTATGTCATTGTGCAAATAGTGATGGAAGATAGAATGAATCTTTGTCTATTCCGCAGTATTGATCTTCCCTGATCCATATCTTTTATTTATATACTGTGTGGCTCTGTAAGTTCTCTTATGTTGAGCATTTTCCAATTAGATTAATCATGGGTTCTCTTATGGTTAATTTAGTTAAGTATTCCGGTTGAATTAATCATGGGTTCACTTGCGGTTAATTCAATTGAGTATTTTGGACACAAATTCATATTCTTATATGATTTGTTGTTGTCCAAAGAAATCCTTCTTTTCTTGTGAAAGTAAGGTCGCTCTTGTTGTTCTTTCGGGAATGACATTTTATGGGGGAGAGTTCTTAATTGAACTTGTGCTTAATTGCCAAATCTTTGTGGGGAGTGCGGCTGTGGAATATTATAGGGGTTATCTTGTATCTTTATAAACTCCGTGATGAATGCATTTAGTTTTGGCTATATAATTGCATCTAAAAAGTTGATATGTGCTTTCTTTTGGTCATGAAGTGTCTTTATGGAAATTTCATTAGGATCCTACTAGTTTTCGTACCTTTGCCAATTTTATTGACAAAAAGGGGGAGAATTAATGTGTAGTTCACACTACAAATACACATGGTTTACGGATCATTATATAAGGGGGAGTGGTTTCCATGTGAGATGGAGTATTGACTAAGGGGGAGTGATACATATCACCATAGTATTGTTGTCGAAGTTGTGATACAATTGAATTTTGATGCTGTGTAATAATACTATGACACTATGTAACAACGATTGAGATCTTTTGTTTTCTCATTGTTATGGCTACAGATCTTCAACAACGGTGATGCTGATTTGGATATCTTTGGAATCATTGGAGTACTTGGAAGTGACGAAGATTTCGAGTAATGTTGAAGAACCAAGGAGATCATGCATGTGGAAGAGAAGCTGCAAAGTTTATTTTTTGTATTTCATATATATTGATAGTTTTGTCACTAAAATTTCCTTGGATCAGTGTGAGATTGATTGGGGTTCAACTACAGTCCAGATCGAAGTTAGCTTGTAGTAGGCTAGTGTCTGTAGCGGCTTAATACAGTGTGCGTTCAATCTGGACTAGGTCCCGGGGGTTTTCTGCATTTGCGGTTTCCTCGTTAACAAAACTTCTGGTGTCTGTGTTATTTTTTTTCCGCATTATATTTTGTTATATAATTGAAATATCACAGGTTGTGCGTTAAATCAATCAATTGGGAAATCCGACCTTTGGTTGTTGATTGAAATTGATTGATACTTGAACATTGATCTTTGGTACCGTTCAAGTTAATTTCTCTTGTATTCTATTAGACTCGCAGATTTTTATTTGCTTGAGTAAGTATTGAATCTATAAATTGAGATATAACTCTTTGATATACTTTTTTATTAAGATTGAGTCTAACTGTCTAGTTGATTCTCTTAAAAGTATATTAGAGTTAGTTCATACAGATTGCTAAGTGAATTATTGGGTGAGGTTGTTGTACCCCCACTTTTTCACGCACAACCTGTAATATTTCAATTATATATAAAATATAATGCGGAAAAGAAATAACACAAACACCAGAAATTTTGTTAACGAGGAAACCGCAAATGCATAAAAATTCCGGGACCTAGTCCAGATTTGAACACCACACTGTATTAAGACGTTACAGACTCTAACCTACTACAAGTTAACTTCGGACTAGAATGTAGTTGAGCCCTAACTAATATCACACCGATTAAGGTACAGTCGCATTCCTTACTCCTCTTAAACCCAACAGGACTCTACGCACTTGATTCCCTTAGCTGATCTCACCCACAACTAAGAGTTGCTACGACCCAAAGTCGAAGACTTGATAAAAAAATCTTTCTGACACAGAAAAGTCTATTGAATAGATAAATCTGTCTCCCACGGAAATACCTACGAGTTTTTGTTCCGTCTTTTGATAAATAAAGTTGAACAAGAACCAATTGATACACCGGCTTTATATTTCCGAAGAACAGCCTAGTAATATAAATCACCTCATAATAACTTAACTATATGGTAGTAGAACAAGTTTTTGCGGAATCACAAAGAATGAGACGAAGAGCTTTGTGATTACATTTTATATCTTACCTATTGGAGATAAATCTCGAGCAAATCTTAGAGAAGATAGAACTCAATACGATAGAACAAAGTAAGATCAGAACACGCAACTACATAGAAAATAGTTGGGTCTGGCTTCAAAATTCCAATGAAGTCTTTAAGTCGTTAACCTATAATGGGTTTAGGAAAAGCCTAGGTTAAAGTAGAATTGGCTCTAATCGCAACTAATATGACACAAGAGGTGTGGGGATTAGGTTTCCCAGTTGCTAGAGTTCTCCCTTATATAGTCTTCAAATCAGGGTTTGATAACTTTGGAAGCAATCAATATTCACCGTTAGATGAAACCTGATTTAAGATTCAAGCTAATATCTTTCAACCGTTAGATTAAACTTAGCTTGTTACACACAAATGAAATATACTTTCATTTAGATATGGGTAACCGTACCTAAACGTGTATATTGAGTTGGCTCAATAATAGTTAACCGAAGTTAGCCATATGAACACTTTTCTCTTAACCTTGTTCATCTTAACACTTATAGATCAATTGATAATCAAATGAATCTAATGGTGTTACTCATAGAGTTGTTCAATTGTTTATATTCTCATAGAAGTATACAAGACACAATTGAAGCAAACTAGGTTTGATTCAAAAAAATCAGTTCATGAATATTTTAGCCACGGTTTTCAAAGATTGCATTCCTTAATTTATAAATGTATTTATTCATGAGTATGAAATTATACTTAACCGATTTAAGAACTTGCACCACTGAAGTTTGCGAACGGGTACGCGAACTTAAGTTCCGGACATTGGTCACAAGCCGACAGTTTGTAAATGGGTACGCAGACTTTAGCTTCAGACCGAACTCAGTTGAAACTGTTTGCGAACGGGTAGGCAAACTTGGTTCCCGGACTTCAATAGTTAAATCAGTTTGCGAACGGGTATGCAAACTTAAGTACCCTGACTTAAATAGTTGAATAAGTTTGCGAACGGGTATGCAAACTTCCGGTCCCGAATTCCGTCAAAAATAGTTCGTACACTAAGTATACAAACCGTAATGTATCCATACATGGGTTTTAGCTCTTAACTCCCATTTCAATCATTGAAACATTCTTAGAAGACGGGAATAGCTGTCTCACACAAACTATTAGCTTCAAAGCAATTTTCAAGTTATCGAATGATTAATACGAAACATTTCGAGCCTACATCAAATGACTATCTCACACAAATCATGTAAGATGTTACCAGGTGATTTTCACATGATCATATTTTGACTTTTGTCAAGAATAATGATGAACGTGGTTAAAACAAAAAGCTTTCCAACACATATTTCGAGAAATATTTAAGCGAGTTAAAGTCATCTCAAAATATCAAATGTGTATAAAGTAAAGTCTATATAGCTAAACGACTTTTGTCTCAATACGAGATAGAATAGAAATAGACTTCTGAGTGATAGATGAGTTCAAGTCTCCACATACCTTTTGTTGATGAAGTTCCACAAGATCCCCTTAGTAGTTCTTCGTCTTCAATCGATGAACGCCGCTAAGTCTAAAGCTTAACTACACATTTTAACCTAATCCGAGACATAGCTATAAGTAGACTAGAAATCAAGACTTATAGTTTTGACAACTAAACTTGACAAACAAGCTTGAGATAGCAACGCTTGCGAGTTCGACCGAGCAGTGCTCTAACAAAATCCATTATTATGGAAAAACATGGCTATGGTGAAGTGTCTTGGATTTCAAAAACTCCTACATGCTCTTATGATTTTTTCGTGTGGAGAGCCATTATGAAATTTAACTCAAAATTTATGAGTTTTGTGAAATTTAAAGTCTCTAATGGTCTGAAGGTCAGATTTTGGGAGGATAATTGGCTTTATGATTCACAGATTAAAATTTGCTTTCCTAATCTTTATTTTATTTCTAGAGCCAAGTTTTCTTCAGTTGCAGATATGTATGTGACTATTGGTAACTCAATCACTTGGAATTTACAAGTCCCAACAAGAATGAATGTTGCTGCCGGAATCGAGCTTGCCATGCTTAACTCTGATCTTAACAATTTCAGTTTCAATCATAATGGTGAAGATGAACTTCAATGGAGTCTTAACAAGGATGGTGCTTTCTCTGTTCATACAATATATGATAAATTAACTGAAGAAGTCGATCATTTGAATGTTGATCCTATTTTCTCTCATATTTGGAGACTGAAATGTCCTCCAAAAATAGGTTTCTTCCTATGGCTTGTGGCTCACAATAGATTGCCAACTAGGGATTTTTTTATCATCAAAGGGATTGATGTTCCAGTGGAATGTGTCTTCTGCAATGAACCTGAATCTACTTATCATATTTTACTGCATTGTAAGTTTGCAAGAAAAGTTTGGGAGGTTCTTATTAGTAAACTTAATTGGTTCTTCTCCAAGCCCTTGACTGTAACAGCTGCTCTTCATGCCTAGAAAATTATTCAGCATTCAAAGGCTAGTTCAGTAGTATGGGATATGATTCCTGCAGCAGTTTTATTATGTTTTTGGAAAGAGAGAAATGCTCTAGCTATCTCTGAGTATAACACTGTTAGGGTAGATGATGTCATGAAAAACTGGTTCCAAATTTACTTTGATCCTCACTGAACTTGGTAGTCTGTTACCAGTTTAGCTGTTTTTCTTGTTTTCTTTTTGTACCCAGCTTAGGGTGGTATAACCCTTTTATACCCCCTATTTTTTGACCAATTCAATCTCTTCTTTATCGATCAAAAAAAAAAAATCCCGCTGTCAACAACCAAAAATTACTACTTCTTGCTTTGAACTCTAGACAATTACGGGTCGAAGAATTCCCAAACTAGCAATAAAACCATCAACGAGCCACCAGATTGCGCACTCGAGCAGCTAGGAAACAGTTCATAAAACATTCAAGCACAGTAGAAAATTAACAACAAATAAAGATAGAAATTGAAAATATACTTTATGTAGACCAATCAATTACTCATATTCATGAAATCAATTTCAACTCTAATCATACAAAAAATTAGTTACGTGTGGAGTACATGTTCTCAAAAATTTAACACAGAGAACTAAAGAGGTCAAAGTGTCAGAAAACGCAAGACAAAACCTAATCGTGGCTAGTGGTAGTATGGTAGTAGCTCTTCAAGCTGCAGTTGATAGTCGCAAGGTACTGGTGATGCGGAATGACGAACTTATGATATTGGTGGTGTGGTGCGTGTACTGCAGGTGGAAGAGATGGTGACTGCGATAAAGAGATGTTGTAGAAGTGCTTGCTGCTATGCTGGGATGTCAGGAACCTCCCTGTTATATTTATGGTGATGGAAATGAACTGTTGATGGATGTATGCAAGACTGATGGAGATGCAGGTGGTACACAGACTGGCGATGATGGAGATGGTTGTGGTGGCTCACTGAAACTAGGGTTGCGAGCAGTGGTGAGGGGGTATGTGATTGCTGTAGCTCTTTCTCCCTTTTATAGATTCACCGTTTCTTGTTCTCAAATCTTGCAGATAGATACCTAACTCCTATTTCATCTCGAATTATAAATTACCTTCCCGTTTCCTATGTTAATCTTGAATCGATGGCAACACAATATCCCAACAACAATACATGTGCACTGAATTTCCAGTTTAGAACTCTTTCCAAATTTCAATCTTCCGACAAACCATCTTCTAGTTCATCTCAAACTCATCAGAACATATCTTAGAAACTTTAGAAACACCGATCAAGGCCATGGTTAACCCACGACAGTACTTGGTGCAGCAGGAGAGAAACTAGGCTGAAAACTGGTCACTGAGGCCTTTTGACAAACACCTTGTGTGCGTCTAGCGAATGGTGAAGTCTATGTACTTGTTGTACATTGGAGATTGCAAAAACTCCTTGAACTTGGTAGCTTCTTCTTCTCGGTTCAGTGTAGAGATTTGACATAGTAAATGATGCAGTACTGGTCTTGACCTAGTTTAGATAAGAATACTATTTAGGCGCCCTGCTTGTCTGCCCCATGTCATATTCAAATGTGTTAACAGGTGCCTGCCCTAAGGAGATGGTGTAGGCGCTCCAGCAAATTTAATTTTCATCACATATAAAGTTTCTATCCTTCAATGTTTGAGTCTACTAACATCTCGGGCTCTCAAACAATGAATTGAGCTTCTTTTAATCTTCTTTGGCTTAACATGACCCCAAAATACCTATAAAATGCAAACGAAGCAAATATACACTAATTTACAAGAGAAATTGCAAAGAAAGCATACACAATAGATAGAAAATCAAGTTATTTTAGACAGCTATCATGAAACATCATCTGTGATGTGTTGAGAAGATCCAGAATCAGCATACCATGTATAATCATCATCATGAATAACATCACCAGCTAACATGGCCTGAATGTTGCGTGGTGGTTGTCGACCTTGATAGGTTAAGTTAATCGATTTGTGAATTCTAAAGCAATGTGACCAAAATTTTGACAGATCTGATAAGGTATTTGAGGCAGCTCAACAATAAAGTCTTCCATATTGCAGCGTCACCATCTCTTTATGCTCCTGTTTACGATGATGATTTCTTTGAACCTTGGGAAGGCATCCCTGGTCCGCCAAGAAGAATCTACAGCACGCCGCTCCCTAGTTGGAAATTAATCGAGGAAGCTGATCAACTATCATCTCCAACACCTGCATGAAATACCAAACTCTCAAAGTCACCCAAACCGCTCAGATGTCATCCTGCTAAGGTTCCATCCAAGAGAGGACACAATTTTGTAACCAGCTACGATGCAGAAGAAAAAGTAATCTACATTCGACGACGAGATTAACAATTAACAGGAGAGACCAATGAAAGATCTCCCTATCCAAAAGAGTGTTATCACATTGAAGAGTCGTGTGAAGACGAAGTCCAAGATGCTCCACGACAACTACAAGATGGTATAGATTCCACAACTGATACTCTCGAGACGGTCAACATTGGAACAATTGAAAATCCAAGACCCATCTCAATCATTTCAGCTCTACTATCACTCGAAAAACAAAGAGGATTGTTGGACTTGTTAAAGGAATATCAGGATATCTTCGCTTGGACATGCGAGGAAATGACGGGTCTAAATGAAAAGCTGGTCACTCATTATCTTCACATCATCCCTGGATCTACACCTATCAAGCAACCGCCTAGGAAATTTCGGCATGACGTTGAAGATCAAATCAAGATCGAGATCCATAAATTGTTAGTCGTCGGATTCATCAAGCTCATTCAACATTCGAGTGGTTGGCTAACATCATTCCTGTCAAAAAGAAGAATGGCCAAATCAGATGTTGTGCAGATTTCAGAAATCTAAACAAATACTACCCCAAGGATGACTTCCTACCTAACATTGATATGCTCATTGATGAAACTAGTGGTCATGGGATGTTCTCATTCATGGACGGTTACAACGGCTATAATCAAATCAAGATGTACGAGCACGATGCCAGCAAGACAGCGTTCCACACTCCAATTGGAAACTTCTATTATACAGTGATTCCCTTTGGTTTGAAGAATACATGAGCCACTTATCAACGAGCCATGACCACTATCTTCCATGACATGATGCACAAACAAGTAGGGGATTATGTCGATGATGATGTTGTCAAATTGAAGATTCGAGCATCCCACTTGGAAGTTCTACATCAAGTCTTCGAAAGGTGCAGAGGATACAAATTGAGAATGAATCCTTTGAAATGCGCCTTTGTAGTTTCCCAAAAAAAATATCTAGGGTTCCAGGTGACTGAAGAGATAATTAAAGTTGATCCAGTCAAGACACATGCCACCATGTATCCTCCGTGGACTGTGAAAGAAATCAAAAGCTTCATGGGAAAGGTAAACTACATCTGACGTTTCATTCCTAGATTGGCTCAACTCATTACTTCATTCACACCACTGTGAAAGAAAGGAGAAAGGTTCATCTGGATATCCACTCAGCAAGATGATTTCCAGAAGATACAACAGATACTGCTGTCACCCACTATCATGAAATATCTTGTGCAAGGACGACCATTATTCATTTACACTGCGTCTAGAGAGGTCGTTGTTAGAGCATTCCTCGCTCAAGAAGATGATGAAGGAGTCGAATGTCCAATTTGTTATTTCAGGAGCACATTGAAAGATGCAGAACTCAGATACCCTAAAGCTGAGAGAGCATGCTTAGCACTGGATCATGTCATTCAAAAGTTCAGACACTACTTGCTTTCAAACAGAATCTTATTGGTCACTAAAACATATCCAATAAAGTTTCTATTATCCAAGCCAGCTTTGATAGGAAGACCCATGAAGTGGTTGCTTCAGATGTCAGAGTTTGATATAAGATGTATCTCTCTCAAGGCGATCAAAGGTAAAGCAGTTGCAGATTTACTCGCAGCTTTTCCAGGAGAAGACGTTACCATGCTACATGAAGACATACCCGGGGAGTTTCCAGAAGTCTCGGTCATCAAAGAAGAAACATGGTTGTTGTATTTTGATGGGTCAACTACACCCAACAATGATACTGGTGGGGCAGGTGTGGTCTTAGTATATTCAGCGGGTGAAGTTTTCTCACACACATTCAAATTAGACTTCCACTGCACCAAAAATTCGGCAAAATATGAAGCTTTCTTATTAGGGTTATCGTTGTCAAAGAAAGCAGGAGCAACACATCTGGAAATAAGGGGTGATTCAAAGTTGTTGATCAACTAAATGAACGATATATACTCTCTCAAGGAAGTAGCGCTTGCTCCATTCAGAGCTGAGGCACAAAGGCTATTAACATATTTTGCTGATGCCAAGATTATCCATACTGGCCGTACCAACAACATGCATACTGATTGTGTGGCAACCCTTGCTTCGAAGCTGCAATTTGAAGGATCAAAGAAAACCATAGCAGTATTGAGATGTTCTTACCGTCCATTTGGCTCATGCAAGATGAAGACGTCAAGGAAAATGATTGGAGGACACCTATCATCCATGAATTGAATAACTCTATTCCAAAAGGAAAGATCAATCTTAAAAAAAACTAAATAGCTTCTTCCTGCTTCATGGAGTATTGTACCATCGTAACCCATATGGATCATTATCACGGTGTTTTGGATATGACAAAGCACAATAACAAGTCAAAAGTATTCATAACGAAATATGCGGACAAACATTGGTGATAACTCTTTATAGGTGACTTCAGCGCCTTGGATATTATTGCCCCACCATGGAAACTCAGTCGAGGTTACTGTAAGGATCATACTCGAATTTCCAAGTGCCACCACATCAACTAGAGGCTCTAACGATTCACCATGCTGGGTGCTGGAGAGAGCCTTACATAAAATACCTCTTTGATAATGACCTACCTTCAGAGAAAAAAGAAGCAGTCAGGCTGACTCTGAAATCTAAGAGGTTTGTTTTTCACGATGGAATTCTATATCGCAAAAGTTTTGGAGGAAATCTACTAAGATGCCTAGCAGAACATGATATCCCGATGACTTTAAAAGAAATGCATGCAGGAGAACATCAAGGAAAGAGGAAGTTATTTCTCCAAATTCACAAGATATACTATTGGCCGACCATGAAAAATGATGCAACTTCCTATGTTAAGAAATGTCATCAGTGCCAAGTTCATGGTAATCTCATTCATACTCATTGCCTTCCATTACATTCTGTGAGTAGTCCATGGCCCTTCTACAGCTGGGGACTGGACATCATTGGTAAAATTAATCCTGCATTATCAAAGCAGCATGAGTACATTATCACAACAACTGAGTACTTCACAAAGTTAGTTGTAGCCATTCCTTTTCGAAGAACTACTGGTGTCACTATTGCGGTATTCATCAAGGAGTATATCATATGCAGATTTGGTGTTCCTAAACACATCATTACATACAATGGTACTTCTTTTAGCAACAAACATGTAACAGAGTTTCTCCAGGAATATGGTGTCAAACAGATATTCTCTACGCCGTACTATCCGCAAGGGAATGGGAAAGTAGAAAACACGAATAAGACTTTGATCCAGATCCTTAGTCGAACAGTGCATGATAATCCAAGAGCATGGCATGAGAAACAACCTATGGCGTTGTGGGTGTTTCTAATTACGGCAAGAAGTTCAACTGGGACTTCACCATACTCCCTCGTCTACGGTACAGATGTTGTCCTTCCAGCCGAAATCAAAATTCCTTCAGCGAGGATTCCAATAGCTAGTGGAGTACAGTGGGATGAAGCTGAAATATCAAATGCCAGAGTTGCTGATTTAGACGCGGTTGAATCAAGAAGGTCCAAAGTCGAGAAATACATAGAGGCTTACAGATGAAGGGTTTCCAAAGCGATGGAAAAATGGAAAAACCCAGAACTTTTCGAGTAGGAGATTTAATACTGAAAACTGCAAAGCATATTTAACAAGATGTGCCTTCTCCAAAGTTTTCATCGAAACAGAAGGTCCCTATATGGTCATTAAAACAGCACCCAATGGATATTACAAATCCTTGCTTTTAGGGGTGGGGGTGGGGGGGGGGGGGGGGGTGTTGAAGGGACCATAATCAATGGAAAGTGGCTCAAAGCATATTATGCTTAGTCGTAAGTCGACTATCGTTTTAAATTTTAGAGTGTAATTTTTATTCCTCCAAAGAGCAATTTTCTAAAATGCTCTATTGATCATTCAAAACTCAAAAACAGATTACATCAATCTAAGAAAAATTCTCTCATTTATCATCAGTCAATCAAACCTTATTCAATAAATAATTTTGAACCCATAAAACATTAAAAGACTCTAAAGCATCCCATCCAACAACAAGTAATTCCTACTGTACACCATTTCAAGCCTCTTCTGGTAGTCTTCGGTCTTGATTCTTAAGTCTTGAATCGCATTGTCCATCCTTGCGGACTCCATGGCTAGAGATTTTTGTTCCTCTATGATAGCATTGGTAGAAGAGATTACATTGGAAGCGACGGACGCCCTATCAATCTTGATGATCTCGAGACAACGACGGATACAACCGACATTGAACCAGAGGGCTTCATAATTAGAAATCATGTCAAATCACTTGTACAATTCCTTGTTGCGGACATCACGAATATTCTTCTTCTCCATCTCCTCGACCATGGGAAAAAATCCATCTATAACAGTCACGAGAGTCTGTGCAAAGTTTCTCTATACCTCAATGGTGGCGATATGTCCATACCTTTTATGGTGTAGGTGGCGGAATAATGCTTGGGTACTATAAAACCACCTACATGCTGGTTGTCGGGACATGAGTTCTTCATGTGAAGATCGAAAGAAAGTTCAACGGCTGGATATTCATGGACGGAAATTCCCTGCTCAACTTCAGCAGGGTTAGCAGATGAGCTGGCGGGAGTCCCATCATCATCATCATCAGTAACAACCACAGTTTTGTCATTCCGTCTCTTTTCAGCGTCAACATGGATGTCAACCTGCCATGACAAGGAAAAAAGTTGGTATTCAACATAAACACCTGGATAAATCTCTCGCTGAAGAAAATACTTACTGTTGTTCAAGTGTCGACCGCCTGAGTAGCACCAAAACGAGCAAGAGCTTTGATAGTATTTTTAGTTCTCAGATTGTTTGGAGAAGAAGAAGAAATACGATCAACTTGATATGCCCGTAGAAAATCATATCTTGATTAGTTACCAACCATGAAGATAAAGAAGCAGAAAGGAATATATCCTACCATCTTGGATGCTTCAGCTTTGCGACTTGAAAGAGACTCGAGAGATGATGCGCTGCTATCAGACATGTTATTAGGGCAATGCTAGGTTGAACCCACCAAGCATTGGTATGCCAAGGTTGATTGTCATATTTTAGTATCAAAACTCAATTAGAGTCTCTTGATTAAGATTACTAGAGTCAACTTTTGTTTAGGTTAGACTAGAAAGTCTAAGAATATTGAGACATACAAGTATTACTATGAAGACCTGAAGATCGCGAAGACGTATCGACTACAATGAAGACATCATCCTTCCACTTGAGGTTAGTAATATTGACTTGACTTGTTTTCATTCCTATCATTTCTTTCAAGTCGTTTAAGATTGAAAACATAACATGCGAGGTTATATATGATACTCTAGTATTAGACTTGGTCATATTATTATGATCAAAGTGTCAAGGAAGTATATACAATTTGTTGAATGCTTTGATATGGTATATTGGGAGTCAAGGTAGAACAGATACCAAGAGAAAACCCAATTTCCGATATTCACATATACTTTAGGGTTTGTGTGAGTTTGGAATTAGGGTTTGCCAGATAGGAAAGTTCTAGATGTCGACATAATTTGAACATGTGCATAATCTTTATAGTTGATTGTTCAAAGATATTCCTTGATACTCAAGATGATCCTGAACCGAAATATTGGAGAATTTATGATTTTCGAATTTATATGTTTTGATTTTCCACCTAGGATGTTTTGACAACAAGGAAATTCCAAAACCGAAAAGATTCTCAAGATATGCAATAAAGTACCTAATTTCGGTTTTCAGATTTCCAATTAATATCCAACCTGTATTCCGAAATCTCTCTTAGAAAATATCTAATATTAGCTTAGTACTTGACTAATATAGCTTTTCTAGAGATATGTTTTATTTCTGATTCGCTGATTTGAGCCCCTAAACAAGCTTAAAGCTCAAAAAGCTTCTTTGACATGGATGGGAAATTTTTAGGGCATGATAAAGTTGGGGTAGACCATCGAAAAAGACGCCAGATGAGGATTTTACAGCATTTTTATGGAAAGAATTATTTCTGGATTTTTCAGAAAATGAATTACAAGGAGAATCCTCATTCATCCATATGGTTCTTTATTCCTTCATTCAATAGAAGACATACGAAAAGGATAAGAAAGCATGCAATCAAAGAATCATTGTTTAAAAGGTCCTGACCTAAGCCGCATGGAGCAAAAAACTACTGGAATTTCAGGACAGCATCCACAAACTAAGAAAAATAAAATATGCATCTACTAAGAGTGGTGTATCGAGCAAGACGACTAGTTTTCAGAGTCACGACTATCTTCAAGTTCGTCATTGGCCACCTATGTTTCAGATTCTTCTTATGGGTCATATTCAGAATCTCCTTAGGGAACTTCTTTTAATTGATCATCTGGATCATTGTAAGTCATATCTGTGTAAGCATCTTCCTCTCATTCGGCTTTAAAATCGGCTTCAGCCAGTAGTTCAGACTTCATATCAGGAGAGTACGGTTCGACTTCAAGATCAGTGGGTTTCCAATCACGAAAATGATTAACTACATCGGAGTTTGACGCAACACCAACAGTGTGAACGTGTTTTTCCTCTTCATCCCCGAGTCTTCTTTGCTTAAGTCGACGACGCTTTTGCAGCAAGTCTTTTATCCTCAACCTTTCTCCTTCGAAGAATTTCATCACGTCTTAGTTCCCTTTCTGCCAAGATTGAACCTAAGAAGTAATGAGTATGGATACATACGATACGATATCCAGATGATTAAGGGCCATACCCTGTATCAACTTCTTCAATTTTCTGAAAAGAACATCCAGTTTGGGGTATGCATCTCCAAAAAAATTAATTCTTGTTGTTCTGGTTATTCTATGAGTCGGTTTGTCTGAAGAATCAGTGTTATAAATATGATTTGGAGATGTCATGATCTGTAACGAAGAAGATGGGAACGAGTATTCGAAGTCAACAACGGAATACGGGTAGAAGAA
Source organism: Papaver atlanticum (assembly GCA_023531105.1). Classification (NCBI taxonomy): domain Eukaryota; kingdom Viridiplantae; phylum Streptophyta; class Magnoliopsida; order Ranunculales; family Papaveraceae; genus Papaver; species Papaver atlanticum. The sequence continues at coordinate 4,990,806 of JAJJMB010011819.1, forward strand.
GGTTTTCCAACGTAACAGACATGGTAAAACTGATTTCGCCTACCATAATGCTTCTACTAGTGACCAGCAGTGATGATGCAAGATTTAATGCTTCAATGAATTCCTCTTTGCTGCACTAAAGATGATTGAAGCACCTACAAAGATGAACGAAGCATTAAAAGTCAAAAAACCTAATTTTGGCTTGAAAGTGTGATTAATTCACGAAAAATAGAAGACAATTATTTCTTTTTCCTCTGATGAATCACCATGTAGCAGAGAAGAAAAAAAATCAATTTTTTTACCTGGTCGGTGCCGACCGGAGTTTGGCCGGAAGTTCGCAGGCGGCGAACGGATGACCGGATTCCGGCTACTTTGCCCTACTGCTCGTACGCGATGAGAGGGAAGAATAAGGATAAGGTGCTGGTCGGTTGTGGTGGAAGAAGGATAAAAAAATTAAAAGGGTTTCACTCTCTTTTATATGGTTTATTTGGTTTCCTAATTTCATTCAAACTAGGATTTCCTCTTTCAAGCAACGCCCATACCATACTCGGCTCAATATGGTCCTTCTACCATCCAAATCAACGGTACTTCACCAATTTATGCTCCCCAGGCGATGCTCAGTCATTGTACAAGTACTTCTACGTCGACTATTGTTCCTTCAACGATCATTCGTCATAATTGGAGCATTATCGAATCGGAATTCCAGGTAATACCTAATAATTAAGCTTGTTCATTCATTTTGCTTATGTTGGTAAAAATCAATATATATGCATACTGCGGAACATGATTGTCCCACACTAAGCAGGGGGCTTAATGTTGATGGTGGAATTTTGACGAAGGTTATACTCATAAAATCACATCGAAAATTATGTATCTCTGATCAGCATCAGAATCATAAGAAATTTATGTCTTCACCTTCCGCAAAAGAAGTGTATTGCAGTTCTGTAACCTCGTCAAATGTAATAATATAAGACGGTAATATTAAGGTTTCTGAAGTAGAACCTTCAATATTCCATGTATTTTACAGTTAACCTGAAAGACTCAGCATTTCTTATATGAATTCAGAATTCATCTATGGTACCTGAATTTCCCCAAAATAATATTCAGAACTAATATGATGACTGTCGACTCATATCTGAACCAATTAAATGCTCCTAAACAGATTGACTGATAGTATAGAGCGACTAATTAATTGAATCTAGTGTTATATTCATTGATTAAATTCCTTGAAAAATACGCTAATTAAGCAAGTGGTCATGTAACCATTATGACTTTCTACCATAAACATATTATAAAATATTATTTTAATATTTCTAACAATTCGTCTTTTAAGCAAAATTAAGAGTTTCGGTCAAACTCAGATTCTTGTTAGAAGGATGAAATAATGCTCGATGGATCATCAGAAAATACCAAAATTCTCAGGATTGGTCCACCGAAAACATAGTGACACGAGCATTCCCTTGCTTGCCGAAAGTCGGTCCAACCTCCATCATGGATTAATGACCTAATTAATCTTTTGGAGTTCATATTTGGTTCAAACTCTCCCCAACGACTTGGAAGATGATCTATTCACCATCAGATGGTCTCACGACCACCAAGAGCGGGTTTTTACACCCCTTGTCCGGTCCTCCTCCTTCCATACTTAGGTTTTACTACCTAATGCTCAGTAAAGCACTATTTTAATTATGGTTAAAACACTGATTAATCATCCTTTCACCAACTACTCTGCAACTGAATTTGGTGAATGCTCGATCAAGAATTTGGAAGCCACATGGTCGGTCCATCACCACCATGGCCGGTCCCTCTCATTCATGGTTGGTCCTCACTCCATCATTGGTGGATCATCCATTGATCAAAATTAGGGTTTTGAACCTAATATTCCGTAGAGATAATTTTGAATAGGTTCAAACACCAATAATTTTATATTCATACAACAATCAATATTTTGATTAATTGTATAATATTCGGTCCAGCTGCCAATACTTTATTAATATTTTATTGATTTAGCTGGCAATTGCTCTGCAAAGAAATATTTCTCATGTTGATTCAACCGTAAAAATTCGAGAATTTCGTACTGATATAGCTATCAGTATTTTATTGGTTCATCAACCACTCAGTTGGTCCATTAACCAATATTTGGTTCGTCAGTCAACCATTATTTTAATATAATAATCTCTCTTTGTCATTCGACCGACTCATGACACATGGATCGAGATGGACCTTCTATGATCATTAAACAATGATTATTTTCATACAACTTCATGTCAAACGCTTGACGCATCAACATGATGGTTTATGATCTATCCAACAATCTCATTAACTTATGCTCATCATTCCAAGTCATTCAACTATCATTACTGCTTCACCTAGCATAATTACAGGTCACGGTCATCAGTGACCTAATTCAACATCCATGGTCCACAAAGCATATTTTTGTTCCAGCAAACACAATATGCTTCATCCATCATAATCATGAATTACGAACCATGTTCAATTCATTAGTTAAGACTCATGGTCTAACTAGGTCAACAGTTGACCACATAAAATACATCTGCAAAGCAGACTTTCACATACGACATCAATTCATGTCACATGGGAGGATATTCACTAGAGTTTTGGTATGGCGGCCTATAACACCTGCAATACATTCACGATGAGAAATGTGAGTAAGTCGTGCTGGCAGTTGAATGAGTAAATGGAATAGTCGATGGTCAATCAACCAAGTCTTCCATTTAAAATGGAGGTGGTTTATGCACGTTCTCCCATTTCCCCATTATTCCACTCTCTTCAACCATCACCACTTATAAGAGATCGATATGCTGCAATAAATAGGTTTCTCAACCTATGATTTGATAACTAAGACAACTGAATTGAGTAAGACTCAACATACATTCAATATCAATCATTTACAAAGAATTTTTCTCTTGTACACAGAGAAATCGTCTTCAAAGCAGTTCAACATATCACATTATCAATTGATAAATATTTATTGATCTCCACACATTCTCAGCTTCTCTCCCTACAAATCGACCATTCTCCTTCCTTGTGACCGAATTGAATCTGGAACGACCATTGTCTTGGTTTAGGCCAAAGTCCTACAGATTAGTCTCTAGAACTAAAAATACTCCCGTGCAGTATATTTGTTCGATTTGCTTCTTCGAGCACTTGCCTCCTCAACCACTTTTCACCAGAAAACCCTTTCTATCCGTAAACACCTTTTTAAAAATGTTTTGCGATAAGGAAAGATCAGGGATTCCTTCACTGGCTCAATCATGTCTTCTCTTGAAGAGGTTTACAATAAATAAGGCAAATGGGTCAGAAGAGAGAAAGATAACCTGATCACACTCAGAGCATAAAGTCTACTCAGCTAGTCCATCAACTGGCACTAAAAGACCACATACACCAAAGTCTCCTAATAATACTTCGAAAAAGGTCAATTTCAAAGAAGAATCTGATACAAAATGGTTGGAAAAAAATAAAAAAATAACCAAGATAAACTCAACTCCTGAGGTCATATTGTAGTTCATTAAGAACAAGACGTATTTATTAACACCTCGAAAGATGAGAAATGATCCTAAAGGAAAAACGTATTGTGCCTATCATGAAGCTTATGGTAATCACACCAATGAATACGGAAACTTGATTAGGTTCATTGATAACTTGGTCAATGAAGGCCACCTGACATAATTTATCTCTAAGGATCAAACGCCAACACCACCAACGTAGGTGAAATGGTGTCTCAAGATGATACATTTTGTAGATCAATTTGGAGATAATTCACAACTCAACATCATTGAAAAAAAGAGAAAGCTTTGCGAGATAAATATTACATGTATGCATCGGAGCTCTAAAGGTTTAAAATTACCACTTGATGATAATAGGTTCAATACCAAGGACCTATCTGGAGTAAGTTTTACACACTCTGATGCCTTGGTAGTCGAACTGATCATTGATGGATGGAATTGGAGGAAGATGCTGATCGACCAGGGATCGACATGTGACATATTCTATCTTCTGGCACCTGAAAGAATGCATTTTGCCAATGAAGAAGCTTTAAGAGCTAATAACTCAGCAATTGTTGGTTTTAACGGATCCAAAACTTACAAAATGGGTGAAGTATCTCTCACCGCTTAAGATGGTCCGATAAAGATTAATGTGGCTTTCTTAGTCCTGAATACCAGATCACCTTACATGCAATGCAGACATTACCATGAAATTATGATATGAAGCTTAAGTTTATAATGAGCTCAGAAGAATATATAGTTCGATGTAACCAAGATGTTTCAAAGGAGTTGGAAGTATTGTCTCGATCTCAGCAACAATATACACATAGAAGTTAACGCAAGTAGCAATTAAAGATGCTAGGCAGAAGGGATAAACTGGAGAAGCAGTTAGATGAACTACACTACTTGGTAGCGAATCCAAAATATGTTTCGTCCTTAAATCCTGAAATTGAAAAAGAATTCCTAAGAGTTCCAGTCCGAGAATTCAAAACTGAGGTCGTGGAACTCTTTTAGGATATTTGTTAGAGCATAGCTCGGTTTAACCCACCAAACGTTGGTATGTCAAGTTTGGTTGTCATATTTTAGTGTGTCAAAACTCATCTAAGAGTCGCTTGATTATGAACTAGAGACAACTTCGTCTAGGTTAGACAAGAAAGTCTAGGAATGTTGAGACATACAAGTATTACTCGAAGACCTGAAGAACGTGAAAAAGTAACGAGCTACAACGACGACACCATCCTTCCTCTTGAGGTTAGTAATATTGAATTGAACTATTTCATTCCTAACGTATCTTTCAAGTCGTGCTATATTGAAAACATAACTGCGAAGATGTGTATTAGATATATTACTCTAGTAGTAAGACATGATCACATGATCATAGTATTAGGGAATTAGACTACGAAGTATAACGCTTATCTTTTGTACTTCGTAGATATGACATCGACATAATCTTATGAATGCTGTTATGATTATGTAAATGGGTAATGGTGAAGATTTCATCATAGGAAACAATGTTTTACATTTGTTTAAAGGAAGTACATTCATGAACTTGTTTGAATCGAAAGGGAAATCGCTAGGGAAAGGCTTATTGGTATGGTTATTTATTGCAAATCTTTGGATTACCAATATGTGTGAGATGGTAGAACCAATCGTAACTTTGTTATGTATCTTGGTACAACTAATTAAAATGCCTGACTTATGATTTGGTATGACTAGTTTTGATTAATTAGTGTAATCGATCCTAAGTAATCACCTGAGATGGTATGATCGATATTTGTAATTGGTGTGACCGATCCTAGTAATTGGTGTGACCGATCACAGACTGTTGTGTAATCGATCCTTGTAATTGGTGTAACCGGTCCTAGTAATTGGTGAAACCGATCCTGGTAATTGGTGTAACCGATCCTAGTGACTGGTGTGACCGATCACAAGCAATACCATGAGTTTATGGTAATCGGTCCTGGTAATTGATGTAACCGATCCTGGTAACTGATGTAACCGGTCCTGGTAACTTGTGTGACCGATCACAAGTGTTTCCATATTAGGGTATAACCGATCCTAGTGATTGGTAGAACCGATTGAACCCATGGATGTGATTTGATATTTGATCAATCACATAGTAGTCTTGGAATACAGGTGAACCAATTCTAAACTTGTTTGGAAGTGTGGTATAACCGATTCCAAGAATGTAAATATGAAAGATGATTTACTGAGAAAAGATGTCAACATACTTTGAACACGGACAGTAACTCTTATCATTTATTGTTCAAAGATATTCCTTAGTACTCAAGAAGATCATGTACCGAAATTAATTGAGAATCTTTTAATTAAGGTTTTTTTTGTTATATATGCTTTTAATGACCAGCAATTAAATGCATATCTCTAGAGAATAAAAATTAGCAATGTGCATTTACTAATTGGAGATTTTCTATTGAGAGATTTCGGAAAATATTGGACAAGCATTTACTGGAATTATGAAAACCTAATTTTGCCATTCATTGCATATCTTGAGAATATTTTCGGTTTTGGAAATTCCTTGGTGTCTAAACATCCTTGGTCTATAAATACCTAAGTTTGCATTTCTAGCAAACTATCCTAAGAGCCATGCAAACTTCATCTTTTTGTTGTTTCTGGTGGAGCCGTCTATCCAGAGAGGAAAGTACCCTAATTAGGCGAAATCTCTTACGACCGCTCGTTTAAAAACTTCTGTAGGATCAAGAAGCTCTACGAGTACCGTTTGTGGGAAACTAGATAATTGCAGTGTTATTAGTTTTCGATTGATTTGATTGACTAATGGTTGTTGAAACTTTGATTGCACCTAGTTTATTTATTCTTAAGAATCTTCTCTTCTAATATAAGATTCACTCAAACTAGATCGAAGTATCGACGGGATCTTTAGAACTGTTTGTAGATCTAAAGACATCTTGTGATAATCCATTGTTAACAGACTCCGTTCTGTGTGTGATTGATCACAAGAGATTCAAGTGGTGTTGTGCAAGTTTAATTGAAGATTAAAGAAGATTTGAAGACGAAGAAGATTTCTTATTGGTTTCTCATATATTTGTGTTGCACAAACCTTGATCGTCTGGGATCCAACTAGAATCGGATTTATTCGATTGATAGTTGCGTGAGATCGGCATTCACAATATATCTCTTTGAGATTTATTTGGATTGAGTGTGAATCTAAACTTGACTACTTTTGTAGTTATTGGATAGATTGATCTAACCAGGAAAAAGAGTTTATTAGCTTAAACGGAATAGCCTTTGCATATGACTTGAGATATCTTATCTTAAAGAATCAATAGAGTTATTACCAAACAGATTTTTCGTTCCTTTACTGTTTGGAATACGATCCAAAGGAATTGTTCCAGTGCGTGCACTCATCAAAGTCGGAAGCGCAGGGATACAGGAAACTAAGTGAACTAGGGGTAGTTGCTTGGTCTCAACTATACGAAGTTGGTTTAGATTTGAATTTTTGAACTAAAAGTTAATCCAGATTTCTCAAAATTTACAGACTGACCTAAAAACTTACTAAATTGATCAATGATTGTAGCTAAAGTTCTGGCTTCCGTAGTTCTATCTTTGGTGAAAAGTAGGCAGTCATCTGCAAAAAACAAGTGAGAAACAGATGGACTATCTTTTGTAACTGTTATACCATGAATTTCTCATTTTCTTTCAGCACTAGCTAATGCTTTTGATAGTGACTCCATACAAAGAATAAACAAGTAAGGAGATAATGCGTCTCCTTGTCTCAAACCTCTTAGAGATTTATACATTTCACCTAGAGATCCATTGAACATAATAGAAGTAGAAACAATTGTGATGCATTGTTCTATTAATTCACACCAATCACTTGAAAAACCTAGACTTTTCATAGAAGCAATGAGAAAACTCCATTCTACCCTATCAAATGCTTTAGATATGTCTAGCTTTATGGCCATCCATCCATCAGATTTTTTTAGTTTTTTTCATGGTATTAATTAGCTCATGAACTATAACAATATTATCAGAAATTACTCTACTTGACAGGAAAGCAGTTTGGGATGGAGAAATAATCTTATTTAGTAAAGGCTTGAGTCTATTAGATAATAATTTTGTAGGTCACGTTACATAGACTAATAGGTCTAAAATCCACAGGACTAGTAGGCCAGTTTTTCCTGGGAATTAAAGCAGTAAAATTATGGTTTATCTGTTTAAGGATATGCTTTGAATGAAAAAAAAAACTGTACCATTTTTATTATATCATCACCTACAACATGCCACATTTGTTGGTAAAAGCCAGGAAGACAACCATCAGGTCCAGGAGTAGTCCAAGGTTGCATACTAAACATGATATATTTAACTTCTTCACTAGTTGGTAATCTAGTTAGCATGTTATTATCATCATTAGATATGCAAGGAGTAACTGCAGCAAAGTACTCAGCAGGATTATCAGGAGAGGTAGTCCTACTCATGTTTAAAAAAATGATCTTTTAGGGTAGCAGTTATGTCATCCCTATTAGTCAACCAGACACCACTAGAGTTTTGGAGAGTGTCTATATTTGTCCTATTTTTTCCTAAAATTTACCTTATTATGAAAATAGTCAGTATTCCTATCACCATTTCTAAGGTCTTCATCCCTATTTCTCTGTTTCCAAAAATCAGCTTGAGCGTCTAGCCAATAACTTAGTTTTTTCTCTAATTCCTCAAGAGTTTCAGAAGTAACACTTGTGTTATTATTGCTAAAAAAAGTTTCTAATTGGGCCTTAATCTTAGAAATCTGAGTGTTTATATTACCAAATGTTTTACGATTCCAATCTCTCAAAGAAACTTTAGTGTGATATTGACTCCTAGTAACTCTGAAAGCATTGGATCCAGAATCTGGAATTTCCCAATTCCTAGCAATAAGATCTTTACAAGAAGAGTCTTTCAACCAATTTATGTTCATCCTAAATGGCTTATAAGTACTATTCTGCACTCTATCAGTAACAAGAAGAATTGGACAATGGTCACTTGCTAGGGGATTAAGTGATAGGACATAGAATTAGGGTAATTGTTCATCCAATCAAGATTATAAAGGACTCTATCTAACCTTTCTAAGATAATCTCATGTCCATACCTCCTATTTGTCCATGTAAAAGGATTCCCTACATAAGGCATACTATGCAAATCATTATTAGCTAGAAGTCTGTTAGAATCGTCTAGGACTGATTCAGATATTAAGTTACCTCCTTCCTTTTCATCCTGAGAAAACACAAAATTTAAGTCACCTAAACATATTCATGAGAGATTAACATGATTAGCAACATTGTTCATATAAGACCATTGAGCATGTCTTAGATTGTCATCCAGAGCACCATAAATGAAAGTAAACAACGGAAAATTTGTTCCAGCATCTACTCTGATTTTACAGTGAATCACATTATGCTTTTCCTCAATAATCTGGAGATCTATTCCATCTTTCCACATCAAACATAGACCACCATCTATGAGAAGCAGCCACACAAGCTATGCAGGGAGTGTTTCATTCTCAAACACTCTAAGACGGAATGTAAAGACATGGCTGTGGTACACTAAACATGTTACCATTGTGCTTGGCCTAATGAACTACAGTGATAAGGTGAGCACTCACAACTCTTTTAACATGTTGAATAATGAAAAACTTACTGTTGAGGATTGTGAGGAAGGCAGTGAAGGGTATTCATATGTTAAAGTAGACAGAAACTCACAATTACTGAATTGTGAGGTCAGAGCCAACAAGTAAAAAGAGAAAGAACTTTCTCGGGTCAAATGAAATGGAAATGTTCCCAATGAGAACCTGGGAAGAGGCCATAGATCTTCTGCTAGGAAACATAAATAGGTGAGTCTACCTAACTTACTGGTGTGCTTGTTGTTGCGAGCTATCCCTTGTGTCTATTAGGTATTTTGTGGCTAATCTGCATGTGTTTACTTTTTACTTGCTGTATGGAGTGGCTTGTTTCACTCTCCTCCTTGTATCGCCTAGGCGCTTCTACTATGTTTCCCTTTTATCAATAATATTTTAACCTTTTAAGTCCCAAAAAAACAACAACCCCACAAGCAGCCTCCTCCATCGCGAGGACAAGTACAACCATGTCCGCATAAGCGCTACGGGCAAATGATCGGGATTAATCCGCAATCATAATAGGATCGTGAATCGTGATTATTACCCACCCTTGTTGTTCTATAGTTCCAACCCCGAAGTTACTTCCCATCTACCGGTTCCATACAACATTTTAATACACCCCTATGTATCATGGATCACAGCCGTAGATGGGAAATGGTGGATCTGGGAGAGCTTTCGGGGGACTAATAAGGGGTGAGCATATATGCAGGGTATTTTTATTGGGTATAAAACCGGTAGATGAAAAGCATTTTCGTTCCAACCAAATGACTTATCCTATAATATTATCAGTTGAGTATATCCGTCCATGTGTCCCAAACACTTACATGTATCCAATTTTACCGTCAGATATTAGACATTCACCCCCAAACTAGGTTGCACAGACGTGGACGCGTAGACGCGGACACAACACGACACGACGCGGACACTACAAAATTCTCAAAAAATTAGGACGCGGACACGTATATATATATATATTATTTATATATGCAATCATGTATTTATACATCAAAGTCAATTGTTTCGATCCTAAAAATTAGAAAATGATGCTACATGTGTATAAATTTCAAAAGAAAAGAAGAGATCGTTTGTTTATACACGCCGAAGGTCAAGCAATCAATCACTGTTAAACACAAGGCACAATCAAAATGCATTCTTAGAACAACACATGCCCAACCAAAGGTATACATGATGTCATTTCCAATGACAAAACCCTAATAAAGACCTAAATGATTGATCTCAATGTTTTTCTTTCTTCATTTAGTTAATAATAGTAAAAATAAAGGAAGAAGTTTAAATGAAAATGAAAAAAAAAACAATTCAAACCCGAGTCATCAGTGCGTCCAAACCAGACGTACGCAGGACGCACATATTGGTACGTCAGACACGGACACGGTGCAAAAAATGCAGCGTCCATGCAACCTAGGGGCCAAAACTATCATCCTAGTCAAAGTTAGCAAGATAATATTATACTCTAATATAACACACAGTTTCTATCCCTTTTATCATTTTTAAAATAAACTTTCAATCCCCAAAATCTAAAAATAAATTAAAAAAATAAAATAAAAGAAAAACCCAATCGAGAATCCAAATCCCAAATCTCTTTCTATTTTCTTTTCATGGAGGGTAACGAAAATAGCGCTCTGAACTCATACTATCACCGCCATCACCATACTGTAAACGCTGTCAATTCTGGTGGTTCAAATGGGTTATTTGTAAGCCCTAACCACCAGCAGCAGCAGCAGCACCACCACCAACAACAAAATCAACACCAGCATTCACATCAACATCAGCAGCATCAACATAACAACGCCGGTCATTATTCATCTACTTCACCAGAACCAACTCCGTTGATTTTTCCACCACATTCAGTAACTGGAAGATCACCTTTCGGTTCTTCACCACCACCACCACCTACAGCACCGTCACCACCGTCACCACCAGCGGAAACTGTAAAAAGAAAAAGAGGTAGACCTAGAAAGTACGGTACTTCTGAAACCGCGCAAAATTCTCCTAGTAGTAATAAGAAGTTATCTTCTTCTACTTCTCCTCCTCCTACGTCACTTCCCGTTTCATCTTCTTCGCCACGAAAGAAAGATTCTTCTTCGGTTTCTTCTCCTTCTTCAAAGAAATCTCAGTTACTTGCACTAGGTAAATTCTCCGAACCCTCATTTTTAGTTTTATTTTGTGCTCGTTTTGTATTTCTTTGTCTGTTGGTGTTTTGTATTTCTTTGTCTGTTGGTGTTTATAATGATTTTATACATTGGTCCCTTGTCATTTAGTGAATTATTATCTGTAGGTGATGTTATTGGTGTTCATGTTTTCAATACTGGAATATTTTGCATATGTGATGTGGGTGCAATACTCAATGAAATGATAAACTGAGATGAATGTGCATTCAAATTTTGGGTACAGGAATTATGGAGTGGTGGATAGTAGAGATAGACTTCCCTTATTGCCATTATTAGTCTTTCTCACCCTTATTATTTGTAAGCATTAAATAGGAAGGGCAAGAAGCATTAAAAATGTAAGGAGTAACCAGGCATTGACATTTTTTTGGAAATCCATTTGGATAGATAAACGAAGAAAAAGAATAAATATTGTGGTTTCTGCCAACAGTCATTTACTTATTAAAGTGTTTTACTTCATGTTTTCAGCCGGGTTATGATTATTTGATCTTTTTGATGTACTATGCATGAACTGAGAATTTCTCTCTGAAAGCCTGGAATTTTAGGAGTTGATTTATTAGATCCGATGTTCAGTGTATCCAAAGGCTTTTTTGCCTGTGCGGCTGTGCCTGCTACAAATCACTTGGTGCTCGATGTCCATAGATTTTATAGGTAGTGTTAGCATTGTTCAAATATCGAAGACTTCAAATATGTATTTAGAGTTTAATTGTTCCTTACGGGTCTTCTAAATGAAATACCTTCTATTGTCAAAAAGTATGAAGAGAAACTCTTGAGTGCTCTGGGATTTACATCACCACCCC
>JAJJMB010011819.1:5003296-5103705 GCA_023531105.1 Papaver atlanticum
ATCCCCTTTTGAAAAGACTTGAGCATTTCTTTTAGGCTTTTGTAGAGGTTTCTACTTTCCTTTCACTCGGCTTATACTTTTTCTTGAATCATCCTTTGTTAGTCTGTATTTATGTTTTTCAGAATCCACAATTTTCTCGTGATTGACAAAGTTAAGATTAGTAGTCTTTGGGTACCTCTCTCTACAGTGTTTTAAAAAGCGCTTCGCCTCAAGGCGCGCATTTGAGCGTATCAGTCCAAAAACGCATTAGAGCGTTCACATCATGATTTGTTCTTATAATTAAAAGAAACAGTTGGGCTGTGAATCCCAGTTACCCAGTAAACCGGCCGAAGGTCTGTTGGACTGTTTTTAACCTTATGGTCTAATGGAGAAGAAGATTTATCCATGAGGCATGATGATGATAGCTATCTAGAGGATGATGGATGATGCAGACATTCTTGGCTAGTGTTTTTTAAATAGCTCTTGTGTAGAATAAGGAAATGTTCCATATGCTTAGTTAGTTTAATTGTTCCTTTTATTATGTTGAGAACTTCTTAGTTTCCCTTTATTATATTGTCAAATTCTTAGTTTCATATAGATTTTTTGATTTAGTGTTCATAAATTTTCATATAGATTTTACGCATTGCTGGAAAAGCGCATCGTATTACGCATTCGCTTTTTTAAACATTGTCTCTCTATCTACATTTAGGATGTAATGAGGATTTCCGGTGCTTGAAAACTTCACAATAGCATGAATTGTTACAGAGAATCAATACTGACAACAACATATGGTTCTTTTGGAAGGGTAAGACTGAAAAACATATTGATTTGATTTAATACATATTGGCTTCCTGAGCACATTCTGCAGCTTTGTAATTGTATCTTTGTACTGCATAATTGCAAATTGAGATTTCATAAAATGTTAGGTACATTAATTTGAGTGTGAATTTCTTTCATTAACTAAGCAGCTTGACAATAGGTATTATTTTGTTAGGTAAATACCTCTTGAGATGCATAGTGAGTTTATGTATTGTGGTATATGAAATTGCAGCCATCTGATGTTTTAGATCTGTTGTTGATTGTTATTTGGTTCATGGTTGAGAGGATTAAGGACAAGAAATTTCATTTTGTGCTTTCCATCTTCCTCACTGTGAATGTTTTTCGAGACAAATATCCTGATGCCAATACTTTTTCTCTTACTCCTTCTAGAGTGAAGGGGTAATTTGGTGAATCCAAAACGCGGTTCTGATGCTATTAGTTGTTTGACGCAGGAAATGCAGGACAAGGCTTTACACCACATGTCATCACTGTTGCTGCCGGCGAGGTATTTGTCTTATCTTTATACGCTTTTTAGTTGCGACTTACATATCTACTTCTAAAATAAATATAAATGTACAGGAGCCTGAATCGAACATCCTTGGTTTGACCTACTACTTGATGCATTTAGTCCTCATCTTCTTAACACTTATAATTTTGTTATTGATATCCTATCATGGTCTATTGATGCTGTGAGTTTATAATGTTATGATAATCTTCTTGACTCTGTTTGTCTAATAGGATGTTGGTCAAAAGATCGTGTCTTTCATGCAACAAAAAAAGCGTGCAGTGTGTATTCTCTCAGCATCCGGTTCAATATCTAATGCCTCTCTCCGGCAACCAGCAATTATGGGAGGAAATGTGACATACGAGGTCAAATTACCTTAATCTCTCAATGTGTTATATTTTCTCAAATGATGTAGTGGATTTCCATGGCTTACAGATATATTTGATTGTCTCAATCATTTTCACCAAGAAGGAAAAATTGGAAATTAATCCACCTGGCATTCCAAAACGGACAACACGAGTGCACCACTCATGTTTTTCTTTTCAGCTTTTGTTTCATATTCTTGCCTTTCATAAGTGTTTTGGTTCTTCTCCAAGAAGTGAGTACTTAATGATTGCATTGAATTCATTCATCTTAGGGAAGATACGAAATCCTTTCGCTGTCGGGATCCTACTTGCACACTGAGATCGGAGGAGCATCCTCAAGAACAGGCGGACTCAGTATTTGCCTTTCTGGTACAGATGGTCGCATTGTTGGAGGTGGGGTAGGCGGTCCCTTGAAAGCTGCCGGGCCCGTTCAGGTACTGTTATACAAGAAAGTGAGCTTATTAAAAGTAGTCATGTCTTGGTTTATTTTTTCCTGTTTTCCTGTGCCCATTCGGGATTATACAACAAATTGAGCTTGTCAAGGTTATCATGTGTTAGTTTATTTTCTTCCTGATTTTTCGTTGTTAATATACAATATGATTATGTTGTGTTCGCTTTTTATGGTTTTGCATCAAATCAAGATTAGTTTAAGTAAGGCCACAATTAACTTAAACCATATTAATAATTATCGGGATTAAGGTATTATTTTATTATTTTAGGTTCTTAATCAAGTTACTCATGGCTAAGCATGGAGATACCATGTGGTGTCCTGTAGCCTAGTATGTGGTATCTTTTCAACTCATGCGGAATAGGTTGGAGACTTGGAGGACTAATGGTTAGCATGTCAAAGAATCTTCTAGCCTCTTGCATAACAACATAAGTAGAATTTTTGATTTTTCTGTCACTTAAGCGCGAGGTTATCTTGCTGTATCTTATTGTCAATTCTATAAAGCTTGTTAGTAAACATTTGTGCCGTGTATGAGATTGGCTATGCAGACTGTTTATGCTCATTCTTGTAGTTAATTATAGCTTTAGAGAATGATAATGCCAGGGTTAAATGTGTTTCAGCATGGGGTAAACTGTCATTGTGTTTAAGACTAAGTAATGATGATTTAGGAACTGAATTTCTAACATGTTGTACATCTGCTTCTGCAGGTAATTGTTGGTTCTTTTCTATACAACAACCAGAAAGAAGTTATTGTTGATTTCGAAACTTCGGAAAACAAATTACCACCATCCATGGTTGGTTCAGCAATTTCAAGTGATCACCATCACCTGTACAGGTTAACAGACAATTTGTAATGTATTTGGTACTTGGTAGTTTCTGTCGTTAAAGAAGTTTTCAACTTGAAAATGAAAATCAATTTGATCTGTTGTAATTTTCCATCTCTCTGAAACCTGTGTAACTACTTACAGTACTGCTCTTTTTTTGATTTATGGTTTATACCTGCTTTCTTCGAGTTATGGTTTAAATATGCCTTTTTCGAGTTATGGTTTAAATATATCACAACTAATATCGGCCCTAATATATCTCTTGTTAAACATAATTTTGGCTCTCGTGGGTCATGTTTTTTTGTGATACATTTCTTATGAGTTAAGAGGACTGTAGTTTTACTCTGGTTAGAATTACGTATTATGTCTGAATTTAAATGTCATTTTGGTGTGGAGGGCGCGAACATGGGATCTTAAGTCTGACTTGGTTTTATGGAGCTCAATTTTGTCTTGTTCCCTCTAGGCTTGGAGATCTTTTTTTCTTTCTAATTTTATGTTTGGCTTGTTGTAGACATGTTTGTGTGATAAAGCTGAAGCAATGAAGGCATCTGCTCAACTGTTTACTAATTTCCACTGTTCTAAAATAGCTTCTATGAGCCACAAGCATGATTCACTGCCAATTCTTTCGGTGAAATACATGGCAATGCCAACAATTTTAATATGCATTAGGAGACTTCCACACTGACAAGTTATAACTTCAAATTGGTGAAAATATGGCAATTGGATTCAGCCCGATGGTTCTCATGCTCCCTCCCTTGGAGGAGGTAGGGGTTCGATCCCCTGGCCTTGTAATTGCTAGTAGTATTTAAGGGCTACTAACTAACCACCCAAGCTATGGGAGAAAGCACATTCCGCCAACAAGCGAGCTGTAGTATTAGCCGTCTCGGAGACGTGTTTAATTGTACTTGAACTGAAGCTAGTAAGCAGAAGTTCAGTATCATCTCTGAGCTTCCATATTCTCCAGGGGGAACGATAGTAGACGTCTGTTAGACTTTTCACCACAACTTGACAGTCTCCTTCTATGATAATAATAATATCCTTCAGGTTGAGCAAAGTTGCCAATTCAGCTGCTAAAAGAAAGCCACCATCTTCAGCAAAGACTGGTGTATCGAAGTTACCAATTCGAGTTCCATCTCCACAACATCTGTTATTATGGTCTCCTGCAATAGTTGCACAAGCATACGAGCCATTGTTTCAGGAGGTATCCACATTGATCTTTATGATAGGAGGATCAGGCGCTGTCCAAGTCCAAATTTCAGGCAATCTTTCTACTGGCAGAGAAGGTTGTGGCAAAGTTTCTGTTTCACTACCAGCAGAGTAGTTGCAATAGAGATTAAACCAGTAGAAGGCAATCTTTAGAGCTCCATGCACATTGATGTTTTTTTTTTGTTTTTTTTTTCAAAAACTTTTTCATTCCTTATTTTCCAAATAGCCCAACAGATAGCCACTCCAAGAGAGAAGGAGTAGTTATTATCATCTCTCCGTAACCAAAACAAAATCAGTAATGAGAGAGTTATTCAGAGTTACCTTGGAGACTTAAGCCTAGAGGTGAAGCAAACCATATTGCTTGTGCCAGCTCATAGTGGATTAGCATATGATTTACAGTTTCAGCGTTCTTATTGCACATACCGCACTCAATAAAGACTCCCTCTACAAAACGTCCAATTTTCTGAGCAACACCAAAACTGTTGTCTAATGCCCTCCAGATGAACAACTTTATTTTTAGTGCCACTCTGTCCATGGCCCAAAATTTCTTCCATGGGGAAATGTTCTCAGCTAGAAAAAAAGATTTTCCTTAGTGTTCCATTAAGAGTTTCTGGAAGGATTGGCTTGTGTAGTCTCCATGAGGGGTGAGTCTCCATATAAGCTTGTCATCAACTAAATTGTTAATGGGTATTTTTTGGATTTGCGAAGTAGTGAAAGGGTCTATGATTTGTTATATTAGACTGATGTCCCAATCTCTAGCGGAGCTGTTGATCAACTACTTTACTTTAACAACTTATGGATGGTTTTCAGTATTTCTAGTTACAACGCGTTCGGTTCAGGTTTTTGGGAGCCCAGGAATTGGATTCTGGGGAAATATAACCAATTCCCTCAACCGAACAGATGCAAAACTTTCAGAATTAAATTCCAATGAGAATCCAATTCCCTTAAAACTCTCATTTTCCATTACATCCACGGACCGATGGAATGGAATTCAAATCCGGAGGAAAAGGATTACCCCAGAATTGAATTCCCGGGATTTGAAAAATCTAAAACGAACGCGCCGTTAGTGTAAAGCTTGGTATTATCTGAATCCATGGATTAGTGAAGATGTTAATGTTCTCACCAGTTCCAACTAGTCGATTACATCCTTTCCTTATGTTGTCTCTACTATCCAACATAACAGACCAAGTAGTCTTGGTTTCTTGATGCACCAAAATGACTTTTCTCTTAGGTATTTGGCATGGGGAATTTTTTTCCGATAAAGATCTTGGTCTTCCAAGAATCTCCAAGTTAACTTGGAAACAAGTGCTTGATTGAGATTATACAGGGATCTTAGTCTCAATCCCCATTTTTCCTTAAGATATATTGAACCATTCTCATTTGAGAAAGTGCATCTTTCCTTTGTCTCTGTTATACCCCCTACCAGAAATATCTTATAATTTGAGATAGTTTGTCTAGAAAAGTTCTTGGGATGAAAGAGGTAGCCAAGTAATAAGCTGGAATGATAGCCAGCACTGATTGGATTAGGGTTGTTCTGCCTGCATGTGAGACTGAGTTCTTTCTCCAACCTGCTAGTTGTTCTTCAGACTTCTCAATAAGAAAATTGAAATTGGAGACTCTTATACCTTGCCTAATTCTGGTAACACCTAGAGATGCAATATTTTCTTATTCAATGGAAGTATGCACTTTCTTACTGAAGTAGATTGAAGATTTTTAATAGTTCACTACCTGGCCAGACCCACTGTAGTATTCTTGAAGGATGGCCGATATAGTGTTGATAGTGCTGGTGTTGGTGCTGCCAAATAACGTCATGTCATCAGCAAACATGACGTGGGTTACTGTAAGGGCCCATCTGTTGATTTTGTAACCACTATAAATCCCTGTAGCCTCCATTTTATTGATGATACCACTAAGAGTATGAGAGCAGATGATGAAGAGATATGGTAATAATGGGCATCCTTACCTAATTCCCATTTCTGGTGTGAAGAAACCTTCTGGTTGTCTATTAAGAAGTATTGAGAAATATGTGGAATTGACACAGTTCATGATGAGAGCATGTGCACTGTCAGTTGTACCAATATTTTGTAAATACTGACTCAAAAAATCTCGTTCAATTTTGTCATAAGTCTTGCTCATATCGAACTTAATAGCAAAAGATCCTAGAGAAGTATTTCAAGTGTGCGTAGAATGAAACTACTCTTTGGACACTACTATTTTCTCAAGTATCTGTCTACCTAGAACAAAAGATGATTGTGATGATCTAGGAAAGGACTTAACCTAGGAAAGGACTTAACCTGTTTGTGATGATCTTAGTGACAATTTTATAAGGTACATTTCCCAAAGCTATGGGTCTGTAGTCTGTAGCAGTATTAGCATTTTTTTTTTTTTGGTATAAGAGCTAGATAGGTGTGATTCATACCTGGAGGTATTAAAGAGAATCTGAAGCAATCTTGAATCAGGTGAACAACTTCCGTACTCACTATTTCTCAGCATTTCTTGTAGAAAAGAGCTGGATATCCATATGGTCTGGGTAACTTCAGAGAACCAATTTTTTTGATGACATTGAAAGCTTCTTCAACACTTGGGATGAAATTTATGAACTTGCAATCATCTTGAGTGAGCTTGTTAGCATTCTCCAAAAAATGAATTAGTGTTCACCTGAGTGTCTCTAGTAAAAATGTTTTGGAAATGAGATATGAGTTCCTTTATTTGTTCATGATTAGAGAGCCAATTACCATCTTGATTCTTAATGGGAATTTTTTTTTCCTTCTATGAATGACAGATACATGAGATACCTGAGTGTTTTTTTCAGTGGATGGGATCCATATGGATTTATTTCCTTGCTGCAAAAACATTCTATCTCTTTTCTTATAGACTAGTGATTTTGTTGTAGATTACTATCTCCTCCTCCCTTGTGGCTGTCAAGTGAGCTTTGGTCTGCAGGTCAGCTAACTTTTCTTTTCATTTTCGATCTCCCTCCTTGCATCACCAAAAGTGTTCTTACTCAATTTCTTGAGTCCTTCTCCCACCTTGCAGCTTAGTTTTCATAATGCTAGATGAATTTTCCCATTTTGTCTTCAGGACTTCTTTGAGATCAGGATGCTCAGTCCAGTAAAACTCAAATTTATATTTATTTTTTTGGGGGCGTTTTCTCATTGTGTTAAGTAAAATAGGAGAGTAGTCCCTTTCTATTCTTGGAAGATGAAGTACAACATCATCAGAGAATAATAGTCTCCATTCAATGTTGCGAGTGGCTCTCTCTGATCATGTTTCCGAATTCTGTGATGATATCAGTAGTAGCTGAGCCTCCTTGTTTTTCATATTCGTGCATTAAAGCATTAAGACCACCAATAATGCACAATGGGGTGATAATTGTGGATATTATGTCATTTATTCCTTTCCAGAATCCATCTCTTTGGGGGTGAGATGGAGGACCATATATGCTGAGAAGATCCCAACTTGGTATGTTTAAATAGGGACTTACAGAGTAGTGAATAAGATTTTGGTATTTTGAGACAACTTGCAATTTAACATTATCTTGTCGGAGAAGAGCAAGACCTGCATTTTTACAATTAACAGCTATAAAAGTCGAATTTCTGAAATTCAAAGAACTGCAAATCCTTTTGCTATTATTCTCATTTAATCTTGTCTCCGAGAAAAAAATGATAGATGGATTGCAGCTGCGTAGGAATGATTTAAGATTACAATTGCCGTATCATTCCCTAATCCACGACAGTTCCATGATTGTATTGACATCTTTCCTGCGACTTTTTTAGGCAAGTCGCCAGAGCCTCATTATCTCTATAACAATGTTGCTTCATGTGGGGATCAAAATCCATTAGTTCAGCTTGTCTTTTATTTCTAATGATGGTTTTGGTAGTGGGTTTCTCAATTGTCTTGTAAACTCTAGCATGTCTTTCCACTGTCGCATTTTCTTTACATCATACCCATTGTTGTTCTTGTGTGGTGGATTTTCTGGTGGAGAGAGAGAATATTCAGATGGAAAGGGGGAAGGGTGGGTGGTTCTTGGGGTGAGGATGTGGGATGTTGAGGAAGAGATGTATGGCTTTTTGGTGGTGATGTGTTTGTTGTAACTTGTGGTGCAGGAAATTGGGGTTTTGCCAGTTGGGTGGAATTATAGTGGTGGATGGATATGGAGGTGTTATTTTTGGACTTTTCGGGAGATGGAGTTATGGTGTTGTGGGTTGTTGGATTCGAGGGCAGACACGATAGATGTATGTGGGTTGTTGAGATGTTTCGGTACAGATGTAGATATTGTACTTTTTATGGATGATGAGCTGAGGATGGGGTGACTTGGATTGTTTATCTGTATTGTGATACCCTCCAATATTCTCTGCCATTGAGTTTGAATTTTTTCCATGCAGAGAATAAATCTCCATTGATTGAGCTCTGGCCATTTTGGGGAAAGTATCTTGACATGCAATAAGTTGCATTTTTTATGGGGTTTGGGTCAGTATTCTCCAGCTGTTATGGGGTGGAATTCGAGTGATTATAGGATTTTCTTATGAATGAGGGTTGACTGGGTTGAAATATATTGGAGGAGAAATAAAGGGATTTGATCTGCACATATTTTCTCTGTTATGGTAACTTTCTGGCTTGTTTCTATGGTTTTGAGTAGTGAGATTTGGTTTAGGTTTGAAGCTTGCATTGATTTCTTCTGTAAGTTTGGCAATCTTCGTATCTTGTATCTTCTCCATGAAGGTTTCAGGTGAGATGAAACCCATTTTCTAATACTCTTTGGACAAAACTGGGAACTGTTTCATGATATACCCAAACATTCCACAAAAGAAATAGACTCTGGTAGTCGTTCATACCTTAATGTAACCTTGTATGGTTTTTTTGATGGTAATGTGAAATTCAGTTCTTGCCTTATTAGTTTTGTGACATCTATCTTGACTCTAGCTTTAACATAACTGTCCCATTTAGACTGTTCTGATGGTTGGATTGGATATGGTACCTCTATTTTGATGCAATAAATTCAACCATCTTAATCTTGTGAGCACTCATAAATAATCCATGTATATGAACTGTGAAGTTAGCGTATCTGAATTCAAATTCATGAGAGACTTTTTCTGGGTGACAGACTTCTATTAACTGCAAATCTTCATTGAGAGCCCATAGAGACCTCATAATAACATTATTGTAATCACATCCCAACGCAAACTTCACTAGGTAGATAGATTGACCAAAAATGGAAATCTCCATGTTACCAGATGGTCTCCATGATCTTTGGAGCATATTGTAGAGTATGTTTAAGCCATATTCTCGACCAATGATTGTTGTAAGTACAAGATAGAATCTGTGTTCCTCACTCGGTTTAGCCACATCTTCTGGAACTTCAAATGGTATATCATCTTCTTGTAATAATGACGTCATTCTAGATGTTATATCATCACAATCGGGATCTTCTGTATGTGATGAGGTTGTGGCCATGGTTTATTGGAAGAAACCAAAGCCTCACAAAAGTAAACCAGTGAAACAACAGATCTGGTGAATAAGGAGATAATCAGGAAAATAATAGCAAACTATGGTCCTGCAAATACACAAAGAAAACACTTAGCATAAAAAGGTTAGGAAGAAGAATGAACGTCCTTCGACAATAAAAAATCATCCTAAGATATGAGAAAAAAACAGTCGCCGTAGAAAGGAGAGAGGAAATCGTCCTTACGACAAGGAACTATTCTTCTCAGTAGAAAAATTAGTTGTTTCCTTTTCTTCTCATCAAAACTGTAAATAGTTTCTCGTCATCATTTTTTTTTAAGTTAATGTAATTTTTTTATGGTCTACTTACAGAACAACTATTTATAGTTTATAATGGAACAATTTTTGATGGGGTTCTTTCAAAAAAAAGGAATAAGAAAGAGGCACATATGGTACTTAATTTAATGCAGCCTAACAGAATTACTACATTATACACTGGCTAAATTTGGGCATACCGAATTGATTGGGGAATACTTATTTTCTAACCCACATAGGGGAAGATGATACAGGGTATTTTAGGTGCATTAAAAGACTAAATTATCTTTATTTATTTATTATTTTTTTTGGTCAACATTATCTTTACCCTTAATACCAGATTTATATGTGCTGACACCAAAATTAGCAGGGAGATATGAGCGATTTGACAGCCAGCATCGCTTAATATTTTTTTATCCTCTATGAAATGGTCCTGCCAAAATCGGTATCCCCTTTTACAAACCGTGTTTAATACTTATATTCTATTTATTCAAAATATCAAACATAACATATTCATCGATCAAAAAAAACAAAAAATCCTCAAATATTCATCAATTCATTAAAAGTTTCACAACCATTATTTGTGTTCTTGGTAATTAAGAAAAATAGGTAGTCAAAATAGGAATTACCAACTGATTTTTCTTGATGTTCTTTGTAAAGGAAAAACATCACACACAATCGACATGTGTTACGCCTAAACAATAGTTGGTTGCTCTTGATGTTCTCCTTGAAGAAAGAACAACGAGAGCAATGGACAAGAACTTAAGAGAAGACCAGCTAATTATGGAATGAAGCAAATTCACAAAATTCCAGTATTTTTTCCAAAAATTTGTGGGTATGGATTGTTGTGGATGGAACAAATTTCCAAGTTTTTTATCATTTTTTTTTTCATTGCGAAAATATACAGGTATTAACATCTATACCCGCATAATTGATCTAAAGAATCGACATGTGTACGAATTCATACGAGCCGACTGTGCTGATTAATATCATGACTAGTATTGAACTGTAATTGGTAGTGTTCATCATTTTCAAGACAATACTAGTAATATGCCTTCTATCTAGATTTGATTGTTATAAACTTATTGAACTACCTAAATAGGGTAACTTATAAGTGTTTTTTTTAATTGTACCCTTGTATAACACTATAATACAATTCAAAAAATAACACGCACGAGTATTTGTAAATCTTATATTGTTGGAAAGTATTTATAAATACTTAAGCAAAGATTATTATGATGACTATCAATTTATATATATATATATACATATATATATATATATATATATATATATATATATATATATATATATTTCTTAGACTAAGATTTAGGAATACTAATCAATTAAATGACAATTTTAGGAATGTAGCCTTGTTAAATGTTGAGTACAATCTATTTGGGGGAAAAAAGAGCATAAAATTATCACCTTTTTCTTGGTACAGGGGGAGTTATAAAAGATAATATTAATAATAATAAGATTAATGAGAGAAAAAAAAACGGGAAACTAGATCAGCTAGTCATCCCCGTTCCTCAAAGGTTTGATGCGCTCCAGGAGGTCCCCGGATCGAGTCCCTGTTAACGCAATACTGCAGAATTTGACAAGGAAGGCAGAATTAGCTTGCCCCCTTGCGACATAATCAACCCACCCCATTCGCTTCGGCTGCCTTAGCTGGTTCCTCATGAGACTCGTTGGTAGCTAGCAACAAGCTGAGGTCCAACAACGTACTACATTAGTTGAACATGTTGCCGTGCTAGCCTACCAGCGAGCCTCATGAGGAACCGGCCAAGGGATCCTAGTGCAGCGGATAATATTGAAAAGAAACAAAATAGATAGTTTGTTCAGACCTCGAATTATTCTTAAGAATAACGACCATGAACAAAGATAATTACTTAGACCTCAGTTTTCCTACTATAAATAAAAATTAGAACTAAACTTGAGCAAGTTCAATAAAATAATATTATCAACGATATTCAATTATCTAGAATAATAACTTTGCAGACTTAAATAGACTTGGAAAAAACCTAACTTGTGGAATAAGAAAGGATAAAAACAACCCAAAACCAACTCAGACCCTAATTTGTTATCTTTGGAAAATTTAAGGTTATCTAAAATAATGAAAGTACTCTCTAAATAAAACTCTATGCCACAAACGACGACCCAAACAGACTCCTAACGAATAAGTTATTAGGAACACAAAAACTTTCATAAAATGACAAAAATGGCCTTTGAGGCCCTAAACGATGGAATTTGGCTAAATTCAGAAGAGCATGCGACAAAGTGGCATGTCTTGATCGTTGGGACTTTTACAATCAATTTAGACCCGTCTTAAGATAAATTATGACACTCGGGTTTTTAGCCTCCAAATAGGCTATAACTTGCTCATCTGCATCATTTTTCGGGGTTAAGAGAAATTCTCCCTCGAATTTCGCTGATCTTCGTCTTATGAATTATCTCCACGATACGACACCAAGTTTTTTACATTAAAAACATCAAAAGTACGGATATGGCTAGGAAGCTTCAACTTATAAGCATTCGGGTTAATCTTCGCAACAATTTTTATTGGACCAATCTTACGGGCCTTCAATTTGTTGTATTCACCTACAAAGAAATGATCCTTTGTTAAAGTTTCCCACACAAAATGTCCTACTTCAAAATTCACATTTGTGCGCTTTATATCTGCCGCTTGCTTATACATCTCATTAGCCTGGATTAACTGTTCTTCAGCCAACTTGTGAACTTGTTGCAACCGTTGGATACACTCTTCAGCTCTGACTCTGATTCTCTTCAAATCAGGAACAAGTGTTAAATCTAATGGTGCTCATGGGTTATAGTCATAAACAACCTCGAAAGGAGTCATACTTTACTGAGCGATTATATGCAAACTCAGCTTCACAAAGTTTCTGATCCCAACTCTTCATATTTTCTCCAACAAATATCGTAGTATATCACCCAATGAACGATTCACAACTTCTGTCTATCTATCACTTTGAGGATGATATGCGTTACTGAAGTTAAACCTCATATTAGCTAACTTCCATAAAGTCTTCTAGAAATAACT
The DNA here is from genome assembly GCA_023531105.1 of Papaver atlanticum. Classification (NCBI taxonomy): domain Eukaryota; kingdom Viridiplantae; phylum Streptophyta; class Magnoliopsida; order Ranunculales; family Papaveraceae; genus Papaver; species Papaver atlanticum. The sequence continues at coordinate 5,016,261 of JAJJMB010011819.1, forward strand.
AAGGAATCTTGTGTCCCGCTTACTAACAAAAATTGAACAAGGAAATCCATGCAGACAATATATGACATGGGAGAACAATTCAGCTACCTTCAGTGTATTAGTAGTCTTCTTGCAAGCAACAAAAAGCGCCATCTTTGAAAAACAGTCAACAAATACAAATATTTAATCATATGCCCTTTAGGTTCGAGGTAAACCCAACACGAAATCCATGCTCAAATCTGTCCAAGGTTGACCTGGAACTTTCAACGACATATACAAACCTGCATATTAGACGCTTTTCCGTTAGATACTTGACAAATTCGACATATATCCATAAATCTTCCAACCTCACGTCTCATTGTAGGCCAGTAATACAACTTTGAAACAAATTGAAAATTATTGTCTCTGCCCATATTTCCTTCGTTATGTAACTCTTTGAGAATCTTTACTATGAGTCTAGAATCTGGAATACATAACCGATTTCCTTTGAAGAGAAAATCATCATGCATATGGTAGTCACTTCTTTCCCTTGTATTGAGAACATTCACAATCTCCACGAAATATGGATCAGTTTGAATAAGATAAGAATATGAATCGAAATCCAATACCCCAGTTCTCATAGTATTGAGCAACAGACTCCTATGACTTAAGGCATCAACAACTTGATTCTGCAATCCATCCTTATCTTTCAGCACAAAAATGAATTCTTGTAGATAACCTACCAGACCACTTACCATGTCTAAAAGAAAGCTTTCCATAACTATTGATGTGCTTCAAAGAATCATGATCAGAAAGCATTGTGAACTCGTTATGAATAAGATAATGACACAAATGCTTCAAAGAATAAACTATTGCATAGAATTCCACATCATAGGTACTATAGTTAAGCTTAGTACCGTTCAACTTCTCACTGAAATAAGGTACTGGTCGTCCTTATTGACTCAAAAAATCTCCAATCATAACCTTTGATGCATCACAGTGTAATTCAAATGGCTTGCTGAAATCAGGCAGCACTAACAACAGTGTTGTAATCATCTTTGTTTTGAAAGCTTCAAAGGCATCATCAGGTTCATCAAATTATGAAAACGTTTCTCCTTTTATACATTCAGTGATTGGGGCCATAATGGTACTAAAGTGGGGAATAAAACGTCGGTAAAAAGAAGAAAATCCATGGAAACTTCTTACCTCGTGCAAAGTAGTAGGTTTAGAGAAATTTTTAACAGCTTCAACCTTAGACTCGTCTATTTTGATCCCATCCTAGGTCACAACATAACCGAGAAACAAAACCCTATCTGTCATGAAGGAACATTTCTTAATGGCTGCAAACATTTTCTCCCAGCATAACAAAAAAAGCACTTCTCTAAGATGTTGGATATGCAAATCCATATTAGCACTATAAATGGGAATATCATCAAAATAAACAATAACAAAAGTACAGATAAAAGGTCTCATTACTTGATTCATGGTATTCATGAATGTACTTGGTGCATTGGTCAAACCGAATGGCATAAACAATCACTCATATAAACCCTCTAGGTTTTTAAAAGAAGTCTTCATCTCATCACCGCCACAAATCCTTATCTGATGGTATCCACTCTTCAAGTCTAACTTGCTGAACAGTTGCTGAAAACCTTCGCTCCACTCAACTGATCTAACAATTCATCAAACTTTGGAATAGGAAAATGGTATATGATTGTGATTTTGTTCATAGCATGACTGTCAATACACATCCTCCACGTAATATCTCTTCGGGATCAGCAAGGCCGGTACTGCATATAGACTAAGATTTTGTTGGATCAATCCCTTTTGTAACAACTCTTCTACTTGGAAATGAAGTTCTTGAGGCTCTTTAGGGTTCATTCTGTAATGTGCTTTGTTTGGCAATCTTGATCCAGGAACTAAATCGATGCGATGTTGAATATCCCGAAGCTGTGTTAACTCATCAGGAAATTCATTAGGAAAGATAAAGGTTAAGCTTCAATGGTAATACTACTTTCAGCATGTTCTTCTTTTCCAATCAACACATACAATTCACTTGCATCTTCTATTTCATCTTCAAACTTCTTGAATGATAAGAGATTGGTAGCTTCTCCAGTAGATTGTTTAAGAACAATCTCTCCACTGGGTACCAGTACCATACGGACGTTGTCCCATAAAAAACTGTAGGTATTCTTATAACCATTATGACTAGTTTTTCTGTCAAACTCCCATGGAAGACTAAACAACATGTGACAAGCATCCATACTAGTAACTTATACCAGACTTTCTTTATATTGTTACCAATTAAAAAGGAAATGAAGAAACATTTGTTTACTTTTACCTCATTCCATTTCTTAAGCCATGAAAACTTGTAAGGATGTGGATGTGCCTTGGGAAACAAGTTTTTTATATTTTTGTTATGTTTAGAGTTTATTTAGGGGGAATTATATATATATATATATAAGGAGATCCAAAAACAAAAACTGTGAGACTCTTTTGTTTAATTAAATTTATTTTATTTTCATTAAACTTGTTGAGTTTATTGATTTTGATTTTTATCCATGGTTGGGGTTTTCCCGAAGTCTGGATACGAATCTCATATATATAGTCGTTATTTGTAGTGAATTAACGAGGTCTAGGTAAACCATATCTATAGTCGTTATTCGTCGTGAATTAACGAGGTCTAGATAAACATATAGATTTAAGAATATCTCCGTGAAGATCAACTAATTTCTATGAAAATCTACCCAATTTATTCAATATTTCTATTCCGCTGCGATTCATCAACTATAACGCTTCCGATCTGCATCAGTTTTTACTAGAGCAAAGTTGATTCTAGGGTTGATAAGATGCCACCAAGAGTACAAATCGGTTGTGTTCAAGGTCGAGGAGATTCTCCAGAAGATTTTAATGCATTAAGAAAATAAATAATGGTAGATATCAAAGGTATGCTGATTCGAAATAACATTCTGTCTGAAGGAGAACAGGTGAATAAGGTGTTGTTTACTGAAGAATAGAGTGGCGATGATGGTATTTTTGATGATGCTCCTGAAGATGATGAACCTGCTGATGAAGTTGTTCCGGGAGAACAAGGAGTAAACTTTATGGAGATAAAAAGTTGTCTTACCCCGCGTCAAGAAGATAAGATATATTTCCTTTTACTGTGGTCGATAGTAAGCTAGTTGTCGATTATTGTGATACACAAATAATCTTCTATATCTACCCTAACAAGGGTGAATTTTTTGAATCAACTTATGAAGATCCATTTTGGGTTTCCATCATACGCCTCATGCTTCGATACAGTATACAAATTATTATTTTTCGGCATCAACTCATACGTTCGAAAATTTTCATCATCAAATTACATGTATAGAACATGGTACCGGCAAGATTCGAGGACGAATCTTCTCCAACACCGGTAGAATGATAAAGGGAGATTTATGTAAAATAAATATATTATTTTATTATTATTATTTGTATTTTATTAATGATATTTTTAGTAGAAAAATAATTAATTTCCGGATTTATTATTTAGGATAATTATAGGATTGTCTAGAAGTTTATTTTAAGAGTTTTGATAAGTTACGAGAGTGGCCTAAAGGTAGTAGATACCTTTGAAAACAAGTTTTTTATATTTTTGTTAAGTTTAGGGTCTGTTTAGGGGGAGTTACCTATATAAGGAGCTCCAAAAACGAAAACCGAGAGACTCTTTTGATTAATTAAATTCATTTTATTTTCATCAAACTGGTTGAGTTTATTGATTTTGATTTTTATTCATAGTTGGTTTTTTTTCCAAGGTCTGGATACTAATCCCATATTTGTAGTCGTTATCGTTATTTGTAGTGAATTAACGAGGTCTAGATAAACCCGTAGATTTTAGAATATCTCAGTGAAAATCAACTAATTTCTATCAGTTCTACACAATTTTATCCAATTTATTCAATATTTCTATTTCGTTGCGATTTTATCACTGCATCAGAACCAAAGCGGATAATGGGGTTGATTATGTCGCAAGGGGGAAGCTAAATATACCTTCCATGTCAAATTCTTGGTATTGCGCCATCAAGGACTCGAACCCGGGACCTCCTGGAGAGCATCAAACCTTTGAGGAACGAGGATGACAAGCTGAGCTAGCTATCTGTTATTGAAAAATAAAATTAGCACTAAAGATATAAAAATAATTATAATTTTTTTTTATATTCATTTAATTCTGTCGGCCTTAAAAAAATATTTTAGTATTGCATGCTTGTTTTTTTGTGAACATCTCTGTTTGTTTTCATTATCTACATCACCGACACTTGCATAAGACAACTTAGCAAGCAAGTTAAATTTATATTTTTTCGGCGTACAATTACCTAATACATCCCATTTTGTTTTTTCACACAACAAAACATAACATAATAGATTTTTTTTCCCAAAAGCTCACGACAATAACAAACTCGCCTTCATACATATCACTTCAGACCATATACATTTCTTGTACAAAAATTGATATTTACAGTTTGATATTATTTGATCAGTGTTAAGTTTCGATTAAATAGTTTATGTTCGATATGTCAATCTATAAAGCCATATACTTTAATATGGTCAATGCCCACCGTACGGGAAATATGGGATATACACTATAGGCTATATGCATTGTTAATAAAGTTCATGGCTCCAAATAAAAAAAATCATCTTTAAATAAGTAAAAAGTTAAGATAATGGTGTGATGTGTACTGAATTTGTAATAAAGTACTCGTTAAATCGAAGTTTAAGCATTATTTATTTTGTCCATGAAATTTGCAAACCAGGTACTATGCATTATTTAGAATCATTCATAAAAATTTACAATAGTTCGGCATATTGCTAAGTAGGAGCTTTGACTATATGATAATGCTTTTTATTATCAAGTTAAGCGTTATTGTCACAAATCTTACAATTTTTTTTAAAAAAATTTATCGACAAAAACTAGTATTGTGCTCGTAGTTTTTTCTAAACATATTTTTATTTATTCGTAAGAATAAGAATAACTTCCGTATAAGTTAATTGATAGACGCATTTATGTGTCTATTTTCATCTCTATTGTGTATAATGTTAGTACCCATTTTTGTACTTATTTTGGTATTTTATCTCTTTGTAGGTGTTTTTTGGAGAAATAAGCTTTTGCGGCGAAATTGGCTCGAAAAGTTGATAAATGCAACCCAAGGGACGAGTGTTATGCGGACTCCAGCAACGGATAAGGGGCGACCATTGGATAAGGGGTAACCTTTCCCCTTCACGTTCAAATTCTGAATTTGGGCGGGAAACCAAAAACGTGAAGGTTGTTTTCTGGCAGTTTTGGTGGTAGTGATTTGGAGGAGTTTAAGGTCGATTAAACCTCTGATTTTCATAGGTTGGACTCCTTATGGGTTTAGGAATCTAACATGGGTGTTGAAATCGATTAAACTGGGCTCAATCGACGGGTTTTGATCTCAACTGCAAAATATGGAAAGTCACGTGTGTGACCGATTTTAGGAAATTTTAGAGAGATTAAAGGCAAGATTTTCTTCCCAAAGCTTAATATCTATCTAAGGAAGAGTTTAGAATCAAAAGGAAATCCCAGATATGCGTGGAAATTCTAAAACAAGAAATTGCCGCAACTTTGCCGTGAAGAGAAAGAAAGAGATTTCGGAAGATTTTGGAGAGATTTAATCGCTCTTTTTGATATAAATAGATTGGTTGGGTCATATAGAAGGGGTGTCGAGAGTTTGGGGGGCTGAGAAGGGCTGAGGAGTGAGAAATCAAGACGAATAGAAAGCTACCTGCTGCTGTTTCCGCTGGTGCGGAGCTAAAGAACACGAAGAACATAAGACGCACACGGAACAGTCGCAAAGAACACGAAGAACTTCGACCCACAACGAACCGTCGCAGAAGCAGTCTTATATTCAACTACAGAAAGCTGTTATCGTTTTTGACTGTCTTTGCTTAATACTTTCAGCGACCATTACCTTCCTTACAACAAGCTTTCTGTAACTATAGCTCGTCCTTTCTAATTAAAACACCTTATTTGATCAATGAAATCAACTTTTGAGCATATTTCTAATATGAGGAGCTAAACCCCAACACTGGGATGACGGAGGAAGCCCTATTTCACGCATGTGGTAATTCTAATAATTCTTTTATGGCTATTTGCATTGATTTTTAATTGATTTATGTTTTTATTGAATGGGTGTGATATTGTTTGATGATGTATGCTTGGTCAATGTATTTTTGATACATCATGTTTTTGATTTACAGTCATTGCTTTTCAAAAATCTACTTTTGGCAAAGAATAAGAGTACATATTTTTTTTAATATTTGAGCTATAATTGATTGGAATTATTATTTGAATCACATGAATGAAATTTGGTGGAATCCTAAGTCCCAGTAACTCTCGCACCTTTGTAATATTTTTGTATATATTTTTATTAAATTTAAAAACTCGAATCTTCACAAGTCCGAGTGAACGACAACCTTACTTACCACTTTAAAATCACATCATTAATATTTAGTAAAACTGAAATAATTATTTTTGTGTAGGATTTTGCATTTCTTTTTAGGCACTGAAAATTTTATTTTATCATGTTTAAAAAAGTTCAGATTTTACTCTTATAAAAATGATATTTAACCAAGACTGGTATTCCTAATTCCATTATAGCAAATAACATGCATTTTGGTTGATCATTAAAAACTAGATCTTACTTGTTAATTCAAATCTTGGTTAGTTACTCAACAACTTTATATATTCTTGTTGGATTCAGTATTTGTATACTTTGTAATACTCTTATTACCTTGTACAAAAATTGTTTGTATTACTATGAGTTTTTGTTTTTGGTTCATTTTTTTGAAAAACATGAATGAAGCATATAATAGGATGACATTAGAATCCGAATAAACAATTGAGGATTTCTCTGGGTTTCATTTGACAAAACAACTCAGATACTTGGTAAATTAAAAAAAGTAAAATAGTCTTACCAGGTTAATTGAATTCAAAGAGAAAGATAAGTAATATTTTTTTAAGTATTTGTGTTAAATATCTTCGAGCATCATTTCAATAACACTCATTCCAAGCCATGTCCCTTTTTGACCGTTGATCGTGTGGGCCAAATATTAAGTTCAATTTGGAATGGATTTCTGGAATATTGTACTTTTCACCATTATGCTTGCACTTCCATGATCTATTTCAAGTGGTGAGGTGACATTGAACATGAAAGACGAAAATCTTCGACCATTAGACTTGTTATTAGATTATCAAAATCCTATATGTTATAAAAAAAAGTAATCAAAGGGAAGAATTATTATGATATCTGTGGTTATTTGGGTTTTCTCATAATTTTAATAAAAAATCCGTCTTACCTATATAATCTTAAGTCGTATTTGGCGTCCTAGAAATTTTCATACTAGGTTGGATTATTAATTTAGAAAAAAATCGGCTAGAAAATGTTATCCTCATTCCGATTCTAGTTGTGGATAATAAAAACTAAAACATTCTTATTTGTGGAAACATTGAGTGTAAGGTTTTGGTATTCTCTCAATTACTAGTGTCCTAACTTAAGTTGAACGATTAAATATGTAGTTATTTCAAATTATAAAATACTTTCCAAATTATTCGGTATTGTAATTATATTAATATCTTTCTTTTTCCTCAGTACAATATTTTGTATAGATTATATTAGTCAAATATCTAACAACTTATATAAACATAAAAACATTGTTACAGTATCAGACAAACAAAGTACAAAGCGAACATGTAATAAATATGGAAAAAAAATATGCATTGTCATTCTTTTTTTGTGTTTTTGAAATATATAATTTCCGTTCAATATGTAACTAAACTCCATATTTTTCAAGTTGTTAAAAATCTTAAGATAGTAATATAGTATAATCGTGGCAACAATTACATGAACCTCATAATTTAATATATAAATTTACTACGATTTGACCAAAATTTCAACGTCTTTTTAAATAGACAAAGTCAACTGGAAATGCTAACAAAATTTGGGAAGCACTCTCCCTCCTAGCCAGATTCAGGTACCAGCTTTCAATATATATATATATATTTTCTTCTGATCTAAAATTCTAGCCTCATTCATGTTTAAGGCTTGGTACAAGCACTATTTGTGGCAATGCACAAGATAACGTTTTATCTCGTTGCATTTGGTTTATATTTAAGTGACTGTTTCTGCATAGTTCATATCCATTTACGCATTTAGACTCTCAAATATCTTGATTGGTTATGTTTCTAAAACCTATCACAGTAGAAATGGAACCAATTTGGCACATACATTCCTTGTTCTGCAACATGACCAATATGGATGAGCTTATTAAGGCTATCAAGGAACAAATCAACATAGCTTGCAAATTAAACAAGAGGAAGAATATGTAAAAATATTTTAGTCTGTTGGTAATCAGCTAATATCCTAGGGGATATCAACTTGTCTATAGGAACTAATTTAGGTGGGATAATTATTCTTTCTGGAAATGTACAAATATTAATAACAAAGCCCAAGATGAAGAATATAAATAAGGCATAAGTCTATCCAGACTAAAGACTGGTTAACCCTCTCATACTTTCGTCCGTGATTTTCTAATAAGATAAATGAACTCTGTTATTTTTATTTATAAGTAGGTGAAGTAATGAAGCTATGTTAGCTACAAATTGGGCTAACGAATGAATGTATAAGCCTCCTTTATTTTTTGTTAGTATTTGAAAGGAGGATGATAAGAGAAGGATTTTGTCCCATATGCAAAGCATAACAATTTTTCTTCTAAATGTACCCCGCCAACTAAAAAAGAATATTTTTATTATGTTACTCAAACACTGGCCCCCCAAGAGATGATTTTTTTGTTTTAGCATGAGAAATGTTTGAATTGTTATTATTTCCAAATAGTATTCCCCCAGTCCCTAGTTCATCTCGATTTCAATTTAACCTTTTTCTCAATAAAGAATGGATTAGTAAAGTGGTTAGTTGTCGCCCATAAATAATAGTAGCAATTACAAGGTCCAGGGTTCGAACCCTTACTCCAAGGGAGGGATCATGAGAACCATCAAGTGCCCTGATGGTTCTCAATTTTTGATTTATATGATCTATTCTTTAAACAATCCTTTTTAACAATGAATGTTACAGTAGAAACTCTATAAATTAATGATGTTGGGACCACCAAAATTTATTAATTAAGTGAGATATTAATTAACTGATAAATTATTAATTATTAATTTATACATTAATTGATATTTTATTAATTTATAGATAAATTTATTATGATATTTTCTAAATACCGTAACATAATAAATTCTTCAAAGCACTCTTAAATCTCCACTTTGCGTCACTGTAAACTTCGATCAACTTACAATACAAGTTTAGACAATTCGGATGAACAGTTAGACGGTTAAATCACTCAAGACCAGCAAAATTTGACTGAATGGTAGGGTTATCGCAACTCAATGAATGTTAAGATGTTCTGAATATCCGGAAGAAAACAAAGTTACGCAATTGTTGGATGATGAAAAAATAATTGAGAGCGTTATGAGAACTGATAAAGATGAGAAAGAAGATGATGAAAGTTCATGGAACGAGGTTGTTAAAGCGCCAACCACATTAAATAATTTATCGCTGAGCTGTGAGAATACAACACCATAAATATATGATAAAAATTAGAGATGAAACTCAATGTGATATTGATTTTAACAAAAAACAGAAGACAATTGAATCATTTTTCAAAAAATCTTCATTAATCATCAATGTATTATATATATGATGAATTATTAATTTATATTTCATATGGGGTCTACATAGCTCATCAAAAATGTATTATTTTATAATTTTAGCGAATTATTAATTTGACATGTTGTCCCCGACTCGGGACCGGCTAAAAGTATTGTTTAAGAGAATTTATTAAATAATCGAGTATTAATTAACGAAGTTTCTACTGTATTAAATTTTTATCTAATAAATATAAATAATTTGACAGTCATGTTTATATTTTTGTTGTGTCAGTCTTTTGCAAGTTCTCCAAACAATTTGAAATTTATATAAACGTGTTTTTTTAGTTTTAGATACTGGTGCACATCAGGGTATAAATAACAAAATACTATATGATTTCCATCAAGAATATAAAACACATTTGGCTAAGTTTACCTATGTAAGTGGTGGTCCAGATTTTCTCTCCCAAGAGATAAATCTACGGAGGTGGTTGATCCATGTAATTTAATTTAACTCCGATGTAGTGAACGTGCGACCGTTGGTAGGAAGGAAGAAAAAACGCCTTTGGTGAGACAAAACCCCGACTTTTCCCCAAAAAATAGCAAGACTGAACTGCATTTGATTCGTAGTCACCACCTCTGCGAGATCTGCAAACCTCTTTTCCGTTCTAAACCATCGCTCTCCATCCCCGATCCCCATCAACACCGATGTTACGACTTGCAAAATAAACGGTGTTATATATTAACGTTTGAGGATTCATCTTTTCCTTAATATTTTTTTGTGCATTGATCAAAAACCAATCATGTTATCCTCTTAATTCGATATATGAAACTCAATTCATCTGATTTGGATATGGATGAGCAAATTTGGATGAGAAAATTTGGGGTTTCTATAATCGAAGCTTCCGTCAAAACCTCAATTAGGTAATTTCGATCATTTATGTTAAGTTATCCCTAAAATTTGTTTCTTAATGCATATTTGATGTTTGCTATGCTGTTCGATTCTAGCTAATTTTTATTTCGGAAAAAATGACATGCTTTACTTTAGAGTTACAATGGATTTGAAATTTGAGGAACCAATACTCTCAGTCAGTTTCATGTTTTATTTGAGATTCTTCTGTGATTTTAATTATTTGTAAGTATAATATTGAGATTTTTATGCATGTTTTCAGTTCATTTCATGGGTTTTGTCATTTTTGAACAGTTCAATTAATTTGGGATTTCCAACAGAAAACATTTCCTTTCCTTTTCATGTAATTTATGCCTTATGTCGATTACCCATTTGATAGAAAACTGATGGAAACTATCTTTCACATTATTCCCTGATTTTCTCCTTCTTTTTATCGTGGTGGGTCTGAAATTTGAGAGTACAGAATGTCGTCAATTTTTCTTGGCGTTGTTCTTCATCTCCTAGATTTGACACAAGAAATCAGACCCGTATTCAAAAAACTGGGTTTAGTTTGAACGCGGGGTGAAAAGCAATTGGAAACTAATTTGAGGTTAGTTCTATTACTTAATAATACCCCATGTGTCTTATTTTAGGCTCATTTACTACAGAGTTGGGAAATGGATCACTCGACAAAGAATTAGATCAGAGAAAGCGTATAGTCATATAATTTTCGTTCTTTCAAAGATAGATTTGGAAAATGGATCACGTATGGGGTGTGAAAGAACTAGGTTTGAGAATGAATTCACTTGACAAAGAATTAGATCAGAGAAAGTGTATAATCATATACTTTTCGTTCTTTCAAAGATTGCAGATTATCTAACCACTAGAATCTTTGATATTTAGTTAGGAAGATTTTTTTTTGTTGTGATTTTGAAGTCACCTGATTTCAGAGTTCCTTATTCAAGTAACCGATGCTTCTCTTAATCATATCCATTGGCAGATTTACGTTTCTGTCTTCCCAAATGAAAGTTATTGCATTGCTGTAGTTCTTCGTTGCTGGGAATCGTAGGAGATAGAATTGGTCGGAATAAATAATGGTCATCTTGCTAGACTCACGGGAGCATTCTTCAAAGGTATTTACATTAATACAGGTTGCAATTCACTCTATATGTTGTATAGTGTACAAGAATTAACTGTGAGTATCATTATTATACAAAAAACGTCATAATATATTTTAACATGTATATTTGTTTTGGATCAATATCTTAGACTGAAATCATTTAATTGTAAGTTATAAAATCGAGCCTTAATTGTTCCCAGTTTGTCGTAACGAGCATGCGAATTTGTTGAGTAGGTGAACTACGAATTCAATCTGTTTGGAATGAATCTTCCCAAAACACTGGGTGTAATTCAAGACTAATTCAACTACATTTCAGGTTAATTTGTAATAGCTTTGTATGTTTATTCTATCAATTAAGATGGCTTTATTCCCAATGTCAAATCTTTTATTAAGATGGTTTCGTTTGCATATCTTTTGTTTTCCATTTTCATTTCTAAGCAGGTCTAAAGGAAGATGAGTAACCATAAAACGAGTATACAACATTCTTAAAAGAAAGGGAAATATTACAATGGTAAACCCAATTTTAATTTTTTTTGCTTCCATAACTTTATGTACCCTTATGCCGCCTTTTGTAGCAACATAGAGATTATAAATTAGTAGCGTGCTCACGTATACTGATTTCACATAGTCTTGAACTTTAGTATTTTGGTTTCAGTCAATTTGGTGACTGGTAACTTGAATTGTTCGTCATTCAGGTGTCCATAAGTTCTACAAACAGTCATCAAAATACTACTCGATATAGCACCAAATTAATAAGTTATTCAATGCTCGAGTACTGGGTTCCTAACAAAGTATTATTAGTACTTTTACTTTTTCCTTTCTTATCATGTTACTGTGAAACGTGGATTGTTATTAGAAGCATGAGAATTTTCTTCAGTTTGGAAAGTTCTGAATGCAGGGAAAGAAACCCATTTGGGGTAACATAACATTACGTATACTGCAATAGTTTAACTATTTTTATACAGAGTTTTATTTAGTCTTCTATTACAACATATTTTCACTATATTTGTTGGCAGAGTTAATGAAAGAGCTACCTCTGTTAGAGAGAAATCTCATATCAGTCTCTTTATTCTTTCCAGCCAAACTGTAAGGCCCTTATAATGTTTCACTTATTATCCTTAGCCCATTTTATATGCATGAAAATATTACACACTTCTATTATTTGATTGAAAAGGTCAAACTATTATGCTTAAAGTTTTTTTTTGATTTGCTTACCCATTTGCTAATTTCAACCCACATTTTAGTTGTGTACGTGAGCTTTAAAATGGAATAGATTCTCTGTAGATTGCAGTTGGGTTCTTAGTTAATTAATTAGATTTATAAAGAAAGTAGCGATGAAAATATATGTTTTCTGATTTAAAACAAGTATCATTATCTTTTTGGAAAATGGTGACTTCAGGATTACATGTTTATTATAATTTAGCGGTTGAGGACTGCTATTTTTTCAAAGTGCTTTTATTCTCTTTGTGCAGAGGAATAAACCGCTTTTTATCTGCCATTCTCATTCGGCATAGAATTTTATCTGCTACTTATACATCTGTTTGATTCTTTTCTTTAAAGCATCACATTATTTTGTACACGTAATTTGAAAATATTTGCTAAGGGCGACTCCTAAGCTGGCACCAATATCCACAAAGGTAACTTCTAAGGGGGCAACAACACTACCCACAAGGCAACTTCTAATGTGGAAGCAACTACACTCATATGTACACTACGTTACATGTCTCTTCATTTTGTAATTTCATATAACTGTAAACGTGCTAAATATATATGTTTTGTTTACATAAGCTGGAGGTTAACTCTGTGACTTTAGAGGATAATTACTACTCCAAATCTAGATGGGAAGAAGTAAGTGTTGGCAATCAGATATTTGAAGAGATAGCTCAACCACCTTCTATATGAGGGTGGTTCCTATATTCGCAAGACTAAACTAAACATGAGGGTTCTATTAGTGGAATATTTACTGATTTTATAAGCATTTTTATTTATTTTTATTTTATTGTAAGGTTTTTTTTTTTCCCTGTACTTGCAGAAATTATCAGCAGTTAAGATTAAGCTACTGGAACTAAAAGACGGTCTCTTGATTTGCTATTCTTTGTGGCTTAGATTTGGCGAATCATAATCTGGCTCTAAAGACATCGTTATTGCACCAGTTTATATGACTGTTCTTATTAGCAAGGGAGAGTTGTCACAATTTTGCTAAAACCGTATGACGTTGGTTTGGTATTTCGCAGCATGTTAGTTTAGCTTTTGTAAATCTTCATGGCTTTGTGGGAGTTGATTAATATGCAAAAAAAAGTTTACACACGTTCTTGACTGTATACACTTAAGTTGTACTACTTCTAAGAATACACTAATATATCTGCGCAGACCTTTTGATTTCCAGCTTCAGTTTTCATGCATCAATGCTGGAGCTGATATTTGGAACAAACGGTATCTTGAATTTGTTTGTACTTACTGGTGGCGCAGAAATTCATTGGAATTAATGCTTATCAGTTTTGCACTAATTAAGATAATACAAAATGCCTCTCTCGCTCGAACCTATTTTATGATCCTCAACTCCCATTCACTGCAATAACCCCTTATCATTCTCTGAATCTTCAATTCTCCAAAAACTATGACATCTCAATACATAGGCTATTCTTCAGTATTCATCTATAATTTACTATTCCATATTTTAAAATGTTATTATTAGGTGCATAACTTTTAAACTATGAGCTTGATTTTGAATTTTTCCTATGGCTGACTTCATCATCCATATGTGTCGGTTTTTCTACCACATCAACCGGCCAAGAGAAAAATGGAAAACAGGACACTTAGTTTTATTCTCATGGCCCGTGCCGCTCTAGTACAAAAACAAAATAAGGAAAAACTATAATACGGAAAAACTATAAAAATCATTTTTTCTTCTTCTTTTCTTGAAGTATATTACTTTTACTTATTTAAAAGGATCAATCAATTATTTTGGACGAGGGAGTAATTTATTAGTTTAGTATAGGTACCCAAATATGTACATGTCATATCATAGATTCCCTATATAAGCTCAGCTAGGATTAAGAAGTATAAACGTTAAAACCGTGTCTTCTTCAACACACTCACTCAAGTTCACAGAGTCACAAGAACAATGCCTATCTCTTTTACTTCTCTCTACTCTTACTTTCTCTCTCTAGAATTACTCGTTCCCCTCCTATAAAACCCTCACATCATCCTTCTCATTTACATTTTCTTTCACCAAATATTTTCCGTACCGAACGCTTCCTTGAGACACTACTGTATCTTCTTCAAAGCAGAATATGCAATATAACCCTTTCATTAATTCCCTGCTTTCTCATTGAATACTCTTAATAGATCCACACCTCAAACTTCTCCATGACCACTACTTACCAAGAACCTCACCAAGATGATCACCATGACGAAACCGGCAATGAAAATTTCGGTACAGGTCGATCTTATGACTGTGTATTTTGCAAGAGAGGTTTCACCAATGCACAGGCATTAGGTGGACATATGAATATTCACAGAAGAGATAGAGCTAGAACTAGTACTAGGAATGCTATGGTTATTCCTAATCAACCTATTCCGAATCATCAAAAGAACAACATTAATGATTATTCATCGATGCATGGGGGGTACTTACGAGCAAATTCTACACATGAAGTGTGTGTTTCTCCGGTAATGATGGATCCACTGGTGAACTACAACAGGTATTATTCGTCTTCACCTTCTTCTGCGTCTACTCGAAGCACTAGTAGGCACCAAGCTCTACCACCACAGCAGCCATTGAGGTTGTTCGAAGAAGATAATCGGTATACGGGTTTAGGGTTACGAATGGGTTATTATGCAGAAGAAATGAAACAAAATGATAATGAAATTCATCAAGAAGTTGATTTAGAGCTTCGACTTGGTACATGATCGTCACCTTATAATCTTAATTTCTCATTAAATTAGAGAATAACAGTTCCATATTTTTCTCTCCTTAATTACTTATTCCAGTTGGTTTTTATTTATTTATTTATTGTACAGGACTAGTTAAGTGATTAATGTTATCAACTTCAAACAGCAGATTTTAATTAGTCAGACCAAATTAATCGATCATTACATATTATTGTTACTGGTCCAATTTATGATAATTATTGTTAGCTATTAATTCTTTGACATGCTATTACTTATATCTTATACCAAATAATGAAGTAATTAGATTAAAAACATAGCAAGTGTGGAATCAAAATTTTCTTTGAGTTCAAATTTGGCCGTTATATTTTATGTTGTGATCACAAAATGTGCATGGAGTGAATTAAGTGTAGGAACGGAGGCAAGATCTTTAATGCGTGTGTACTTTGTGGATGAATTGAATGCTGTATATTTGATTTTAATCAATCTCTTTCAATAAAAGAAAAAATTGAGAGTTTGAAATTTCCAAATATTTAATGCTTATGATGCAGAAAGTTTGATGTCAAAGTTACCAGGTTTTGCACTGCACACATGAAAAACTTGTGACCCATAATAAATTTTACTGGCTTGATTTCTTTTCTCAGTACCATGTCCCCTAATTTGTATGTTTAATCTTATATCATTCCCTGATTCTCTAAATTTGACATCCACCCCCTGAAGTTGGCCTTTGGTGACACATACCCTCATTTCTGCCAATGGGTTTCTAATTTTCTATATTTTGAACTACTTATAAGTTTTAACCTTATACATTCCTTGATTCTCAAAATTTTGACATCCCCCTCCACCCCCTGAAGGTTTTTTTTTTTTTTTTTTTTTTCCGAATCAAAAGTTGGTCTTTGATGACACAAACATTCCCTCATTTCTTGTAATGGGTTTTTACAATCTGAACAACTTATATATTTGCAATACACCCCTCAAAGACCTCTAGTCAAGAATACGTTACGGAGAAAATAAGAAGAAGGAGATTGCATAGCTGCTCAAGATGGTTTAGAGTGAGCTTCTCAACTAAACTGCATGGTTTTTAACTTAATAGGAACAAACAAATTGCTAAACAAAACAATACAAGGTGGAGCCAGAAGAACCGGTTGGAAGACCAACTTAAAAGTTGATCAACTTATTTTCTCCTTAAACTCTTTTGAAAAAGTAACTCGGTGACTATTTAGATTTCCAACTTTTAACAAAGATTGGGGGTAGACAACAAAATCCTCAAATATGGGAGGCAAATGAACTTCCTACTTTGTCACTGATTTCTTTTCTTATCTACAAAAATAAAAAAAAATAAAAAAATTACATTAAGGAACTTTTAACACCGTATTTTTATTTTTTAAAAAACCAAAAACTTTATTGAAAATAATCAGAGTTAAAGATTACAGACCCAAAAAAGAAACAAAGAAACCAAAAACCAAAGCAAGGAAAGAAGCAAAGCAAAACTGAAATCAAAAAGCTATACAAATCTGTAGTAAGGCTGATCTGGGAATTCAAGGCAATTCAAGTTGCTAGGTTTCTCATTGAAGACTAATCTCTGTCCCTTCTGTAAATGAACTCATTTCTTAGCAAAATGGTCAGCAGAGAAGTTGACTTCCTTGTACACATGATTGAAAGATATTAAGTGAATGCCAGTCATAACCTTTTGCCATCTTGCCAGAAGGAACCAAGGAACCTTCTGTTGCTGTAAAGCTGTTATACAGGTCTTGGAATCTGATTGCAGAATTAATTTGAGATTGTGGTTTTCAACAGCCCATTCTAGAGCTTTGATACAAGATATAAATTTTTCAACATAGTTAGTAGTAATCCCCAGACCACCAGATTCTGCAAAAATAAAAGCACCAAAATGATTTCTAACTATAAAACCATAACCAGCAGTACCTGGATTACCTCTAGAGGCACCATCACAGCATAAGAGCAGTTCATTCTCACTTGGAAGATGAAAAAAGATCTCAATTATTGTTGTTCTTCTTATTTTCCTGGCATGGATATAGAAGTATTGTAAAATGCCTCTTTCAGCATCAGAACCCCACATAACTCCTTTTAATCTTCCTTCACAATCATGGACCATCCTTGTTATCTTTAATTGTAATTTGGTAATAACAGGCTTCTCATCATCATAAAAAATTGTATTCCTCAGGAACCACAGTTCAAGCATAGCAGTATAAGAGCTTATAATCCACATTTCTTTGATCATAGGACTAGAATTTTTACTCATTTTTAAAACAGCCTCAAAAGAATTTGGCTTAGGGAAATGGAAGATACCTGCTAGCCAGCTCCACAATCTGTTACTGAATTCACACTTCCACAAGATATGATCCATATTATCCTCTCCATCATGGCAAATATAGCATCTAGAAGCAAAATTAAAGCCCTTTTTTCTCAGGTTTTCCTTTGTTGCACAAACTTCTCTAGTTATTTTCCAGACATTTGCAAAAGTAGAAGGAATTACAGCAGGGTTCCAGATTTTTTTGTACCAATACGATTTTGGCTGGTGCAAACTAATTTTGTTCACAACATCAGAGACTGTGAAATGCCCAGAATGACTATTACACCAGATCAATAAATCTTCACCTTCTTTAATAAAAGGTAACTACTCGATACTGAAAAACTGTAAGAAGTCTTCATGGAAGCACCAATGCTCATTAAAAATTAACTCTTGTACTTTTAAATGAGGATGCAAGGAAATATAAGGATGGTTAGGAAAAAACTTACATAGTGGTTCTTCAAAGATCCATCTGTCATTCCAAAGAGAAATTTGAGTACCATCACCAACAACCCATCTAGTATTCTCATTGAAATCATTAATAACCCATTTTATGCCACTCCACACAGAAGATCTTCTGTAGTATGTAATCCAGTTGCCATTTTTATCCATGTACTTAGCAAGAAAGAATTTGGCCTATTCATCTTGGCAGTGAATAATTTTCCATAAAAGTTTCATTAGAAGGGCTTTATTATATCTTCTAATTTCCTGATGCCAAGACCCCCTTCCTCCTTAGAAGCACAGACATTATCCAACTTAAGAGTGATACATTTTTTATCCTCAGCATTGCCTGACCATAAATAGTTTCGAATAATTTTTTCACAAGCCTCTATTACCTTTCTAGGCCATTTATAAATGGACATGTTATAGATGGGTATACTGCTAAGAATATGATTAACCAATGTAAGTCTGGCTTGAAAATTGAGAAGTTTCCCACTCCAGGCAGCTAGCCTAAGATGCATATATTCAACCAAATGGCAAATGTGTATAGATTTCATTTTACCTTAAGCAAGAATAACCCCCAAATACTTGTCAGGAAAAGATGACAGATCCATTTGAAAAAAAGCAGCAATTTGTCTCTTCCTAGTATCAGATGGACCATCAACAAAACATTTGCTCTTAGTAGCATTAACCACTTGACCATAAGCAGCTTGATATTCCATTAGAAGAGATTTCAAATTCTCAATACTTTTCTTACCTCCTTGCAAAACAAAAATATGTAATCAGCAAACATTAGATGGGTGGGGTGAATACCATTCCTTACAACCATTGGTTGAATTTTGTTATCCATGACTAATTTTTGGATATTTCTACTTAGAACATCCTGAGCAAGAATAAACAATATAGGAGATAGTGGGTCTCCCTGTTTGAGTCCTCTACCAACACCAAAAATACCAATTGGACCACCAATAAGCATAATTGATAATTTGGTAGAATGAAGTAGCACCATAATCCAATTGCAAAACTTAGCATAAAAACCAAACTTCTTTAAGGCTCTGTATAAGAACTCCCAACTCATAGTATCATAAGCTTGTGTTATATCTAATTTGAGACCCACATTACCCCCTCTTCTAATGGATGACATTTCATTTACCAACTCAGAGGCTAGTAAAATTTGTTCATGAATGTTCCTATTCTTAATGAAAGCATATTGTTGCTGGGAAATAAGATTTGGCAAAAAACTAGTGAGCCTTTCAGTAATAATCTTGGTTATAATTTTAAAACAGAAGTTGCTAAGACTAATTAGTCTAAAACTTTTAGCATTCTTAGCTCCTTTCATTTTAGGAATCAAGACAAGAAAGTTGGAATTCATACCACCAGGGATCATGTTGTTTTTCCAGAAGATTTGAACAGCATCCAATAAGTTGTTTTTGATTATATCCCAAGCTGCTATGTAGAAAACTCCAGTAAATCCATTAGGCCCTGGTGCACTATCAACATTCAAATTAAATACAACATTCTTGATTTCATCTTCATCAGGACATCCTTCCAAAAAATTATTGTCATCATCAGATATATGTTGAGGAACAACATCAAAAATTGAATCATTAATCTGAACTGATTGATATTCAAATTTATTTCTAAAATAATCAACAAGAACATCAGAAATACCCTGTTGAGTAGTGATAATATCCCCAGAAGAATTCTCCAATTCAGTGATGGTATTTTGAGATTGTCTCATTTTTATACTAGTATGGAAGAACTTTGAATTCACATCACCATCCTTAATCCAATTCAGCCTAGCTCTATCTCTCAAAAAAGTATGATAGTTATTGGCAGCCATTTCATATTCACCTCTAGCAGTTACTAAATTATTTAATAAAGAGATGTTAGAAGGATCCACATCAGATTTAACAGTTTCTTCTATAACCGTGTCTTCAGCCTTTTTTAAGAGTTATTTTAACATCTCTAAAAACTTCCCAGTTCTACACCTTCAGATATTTTTTCAATCTTTTTAACTTGTTCACGAAAATAAAAATGGGATTACCAGCAATGTCTTCATTCCAGGAATCAATGACCAAAAGAAGGATGAGAAAGCCACATTTTCTGAAATCTAAAAGGGGTATTTAAAGCTCTATTAATAACAGTATCAGAACCAATAAGGGGACCATGATCAGAAATTCCTCTAGCAGCCACATGATAATGCCAACCACTAAAGGTGTCTAACCATTTCATATTAAACAGAGATCTGTCTAAATTGCAAAGAATTCTCTTATTCCCAACTCTGCCATTACACCAAGAGAAATCTAAACCACTTTTAGGAGCTTGAATAAGCCCACAAGAATCAACATAGACATTAAAATCACTAACAGCAGAAGTAAGAGGACTCCTACCACCTTTTTTCTCATCAACAGATAACACAGTGTTAAAATCACCCAGAATTAGCCAAGGTTTATCAAGCAGACTAATCTCATATAAATACTTCCAAAATTCTCTTCTATTCACTGTATAAGAATTAGCATGAACACCAGTAACCAAAACACCACCAACCTCCACAGTTATACATCGACTTGAAGAATAAACAACAGTAGGAGTTTGAATAGAGCAGTTCCAAAGAAACCAAATATTTCCCTTATTATTATCTTTAGAGTTATGTATAATTTGATGATGCATACCAGGCAACTTAATTCCACATTTTTTAACTTTAATCTTAGGTTCCACAATCCAGACAAGAGATGGATTATTTGTCTTAACTAAAGAGTATAATTTTTCTTTGTCCTTTTGTCTTTTAAGGCCTCTGACATTCCAGAAGATTACTTTCATTTAAAAGGAGGTTGAGGAGGAGGAGTCAGACTCCCTTTTTCCACCACATGTTTCAAAATTTCCTTACTAGCCTTCCTTGTGACAACTGAAATAGTTTTTACTGGTTTTGCTGGAGGTTTTTTCTTCACATTTCCAACACTTTTACTAGCTTCAGTAGACTCAGGAGCACATTGAGTTATAGAATTATCTTTTTGTAAAATAGTAACAGGTTGATATATGGAGCCAAATTCTAATAAACTTGAAGTACTGACCTCCTTAATTTCACCATCCTCAGAGCTAGAGTAT
Source organism: Papaver atlanticum (assembly GCA_023531105.1). Lineage (NCBI taxonomy): Eukaryota > Viridiplantae > Streptophyta > Magnoliopsida > Ranunculales > Papaveraceae > Papaver > Papaver atlanticum. Next base: position 5,037,682 of record JAJJMB010011819.1, read on the forward strand.
TCACTATCATTATCTTGTAAAACTTCATATTGATTAATATTAATGTGAATTTCAGGATTAGAGTTAGGGAGTAAACCTGATTTAGGTACTCCTCCTATAATATCCATAAAAGGAGCTTCAACAAGTAAATCTTCTGCTACTTTTGTTGGATGCCTTCCAGATGAAGAAGCTCCTTTAGTGTTGATTGAAGTATTTGGTAATGAAGGTTGAGAAATCTCAACTGATTTAAGAACTAGAGTTGAAACCACTGAAGACTGAGCAACCAAATTGTTTGAAGCAGAAGTATCATTATTTTGACTCTTTGGTGGTGTGGAAGTTAAATTCCTCTGATTCTCAGTTGTTGCAGAGATTGTTTGGTAATTCTGCATTCAGAATGAAGATGACCAACAATTTTGCAGTTGTTACAGAATTTAGGTAAATTTGTTAATATCACCCCTTGAGAGAAAGCTCCATATCTTGTAACAATCCATAGTTTATTAGGAATGCTTTTTGCTAAATCAACTTCAATTAAAACTTTAGCATAATATCCACTCTAATAATTTAGGGTAGCTGCATCAACTTTGATTGGGTTACCAATAGCTTTACTAATCTTGAAGAGAGTTTTTTCATCCCAATATTCTAGACTTAGCCCTGGAAACTGAACCCAAACCATTGCCTTAGATGTACGTTGATTTTCCGATCTAAAATTTTGAATCCAATTCCTAACTTTTAATATCTGATCCTGAACTTCCCATTTACCAGATTTGATATAGTTTTTGTCTTCATCATTCGCTAGTTGGATCGTAAAAAAACCCTTACCCAGTGGAATCAACTGACATTGACCTTTTAAACTCCATTGATTTCTTAAAATGGTAGTTGCTTCTGAAAATTTGATACGAAGAAAATCGAGTCTATCAATCAAAGAAAATCTCCATGAATCATATCATCATAATCTTGATCATCAATCAAATTAATTGCAGGATGAATTTCAAGGGTTTTTGATAAATCTACTATTGATGGATCCATCTCAGAACCATTGTTTTTTTCCTCAAAACTCATATTTGTATGAAACAAATCAACCAGACACCAGAAATAAAACTAAGAAATCAAATAAGTAATAACTGTGGCACCAATCATTTGAAGATTGCAAGAAAATCACCTGAAATTAATGAAGATTGTGCGAAAATTGAAGAAGCGTTGAAAAAATGAAAACTGAGTCAGTCGCCCGATCCTCAGAGCTCAACTCGCCCGATCTTGAGAGCTCAAAAAATCTAGGAAACAATAAACACCGTAATTTTACTATATAGTATAGGGGACTCACATTAGTCACATGGGATACCACACTAATATTACTAATCAAGGAATTATTAGGGATGTAATATTTCGACGCGACAATACCAGATATAGTATTGGCAATAATTGCCCACCATTAATTGAGTAGCCAGTAGCTAAACTAGAGTATGGATGGTAGTGTCCTTTTAGCCTCTTGAATAATTACACTTAACAGTATGATGAAGACGACAAAAGAAAGATGGTTTTAACTCGCTATGAAGTTTCCATTTAAAGGGATATTAAGAAGTATTCAGGCCAACAAACAGTCGAATAGGTAAATTCATTTAGTTGATACAAGAAGTAACCGAAATTGGAAGAGGGAAACTAATTTCCTAAAAACCATGCAATACCAACTCGACCAATTTCACAAATTTTGCAAGAAACTGGATATACCCCATCTATATCAGCTTTCTGTTTTCTTTTCTGGAACTTCTGGAAATGAATTGGATTTCAAACAACACCATATATCCCCGGACAACATCCTTGCACAGATCTTGAGGCAATAACAAGAATTCGAATGGGAAAAAGAAGTTTTGCCCCCGGTTTTACCTGGCGACCCACCATCCAGGGCCACACCAACAAATATCAGAGCAACAACAATGATATTAGCAGGTTGGACCAGACCCGAACCGAAGATCTAACACGGATGCGGCTGCTAGGGGACATCCAGGAATGGCGGGAGCAGGTTTATTTGCAGGGATTCAAGTGCTCAAACTGTGATGGCTCTCGCGTAGCCTCTAGGAATAACTATAGCGCTAATAGCCGAAACATGGGCAACTCTCTTGGCATCAAGAACAACAACGGGGAGACAATGGCCAAAAGTTATATTTGAAACGGATTCGGAAAATTTGACGTGCTTCCTAAAAACGGAGACTGAAGCCCCGTTGTATATTGCAGAAATGATTGCCGAAATAAAACAGAGAGTGCACCAAATTCCTCATTATGTTTACAACTATAGAGAAGGGAATCAAACAGCAGATGGTCTGGCAAACTATGCAGCAGACGGAAGCCAAGCAGGAAACTTATCAACAACAATATGGGACCAGGCAATACCACATTTTATCAACCAAATTCTATCAGATGACTTTATGGGTACAAAATACCCACCTGTAATAACTAGCTAGGCCTGTTCTTTCTATTTCTCATGCTTCGGGAAAAAAAACAAACTCGACCAACAAGGTCACGACTAAATGTTGTAAACCGTCATGCTCCTCGATTCCTAGTGATACTGTATTAAATAGCTAGTAGTATACTTACGGCAACTAAAATGACCGCAATCCTTTTTTTTAATCAACTAAATGACCGCACTACTATCTTCTTATATGTTTCCTTCACGATAAATTTCATCAAATAGTCAATTAGCTAATGCGCAGGTGTACATACATAGCTAGCTAGGGTTACAGTGATATAGTCTATAAGTTTGATACTTTGCATGTGATGTGTGATTTACTTAAAATGAACCTGAGTTGGACATTGATCTTTTTACACTTTTACTGCTTCACGTATGACCTTTTTTTAGTTTTCTTCTTTTCATTAGCTAATACATATCTAGAAGCCCAATTACGGCTTATCGTATTCGGTTTATATTAAAAAAGCTCAATTGCAACTTATCGTAGGAAGCCTAATAATCAAGGTTGTGAAATCGTAAATCGTAACATGAATCGTTTTTCCAATTTTGAGAATCGAATCGTATATTGAATCGTGAATCGAAAATTCATGGTTGATTTTCAAATTGTTATATTATGCTTATAAATATCATTAAATTAAATTAAATATCATTTAATTGTATAATAAGTATTAAAAAAAAAACGTTCGTCATTAACAACAACGAATAACCTGGCACAGTGGTTAAGTGTCCACTAAAACGAGCTGGAGCTCTCTGGTTCGAATCGCATCTAATTCAAGAGTCTTTCTGTTTTGAAAGATTCGATCCACAAAACGATCCAAATCGATTTTGAGATTTTTGAACCTAATCGAAAGATTCAACTCGTGAATTGTACGATTTTCACAACCATGCTAAAAACTAATAAGCTATTTGGACTCGCTCAAATAAGTAATTTTTTTTTGCTTGTTCAAGTTGAAAAGTCAATTTATTTGGAAATGTTATCTCAATACAACTTTTATAAGCAAACAAAACTTTTTTCTGGAGAGAATTTTTTTAGCTTCCAACTTCTTTGAGAAGTCGCTTCTACTTCTCCTCGGGAATCATATAGTATTTTTATCACATCTTTCCTAATAAAAATACTTTCATTTTTCCTCTTTTTATTTCGCAAGAACTCAATAATTATCACGGGAAGAGAAGAAATATACGAGATGAAAGAAAAATATATACAAAATATACAAACACCATCAAACAGTTAGCATTCGATAACTAATACATATCTTCAATTCATATGCATGTGTAAGATATGTATTTGATGATAATTATACCCAATTTTCATGTATAAAACATTATGCGATATCGGCGGATGTTGGTCCTAAAATGATATACATGCATGAAGGTTATGGACTTCTGTGTAATTACGGTATGGCTTATAATGGAAGGCCAATTAATGGCTTATCCTAGAATCCCAATTACGGCTTATCATATTCGGTTTATATTAGAAGCTTAATTACGGCTTATTGTAGAAAAATATTTTGGCTTGTGTAGAAGCCTAATAACTAATAAGTCACCCAAAGAAGTAACATTTTTGCCCTTTTCAAGTTGAAAAGTCGAAAGTCTGATTGGAAACGTTATTTTAAAACAATAGTAAACAAATAGATTCTTTTGGAGACAATTTTTTTATCTTCAGATTTTTTTGAGAAGTTACTTTTACTTCTCCTTGAGAATCGTATGATAGCTAATCTAATTCTTCCTAATAAAAACACTTTCCTCTCTCCTCTTTTTCTTTCTCAAAAGCTCAATAATTGTTATGATAAGAGAAGAAATACACCAGTTGAGAGATAAATATATAGCAGATGATCATTAGAATATTGATGAGATTTTTATTCGCCTCGGGTTTGTTTCTAAGTTATATTTCCCCCTCCTAATCTAGATTATAAAACAAAGTTTGGACAAGTTAGGCAAGACAAAGAACGCTCCGGGTTTATTCTTGGGAAAGCTAAACCGATGGTTGTGGTTGTTTACATCATCATTATATCATTAATTTTTTATAATAAATATTTTATTAATCTCTCATTATTTAAATGTATTATAATTATCTTAATAAGTACACTTTCATTAAATAAAAGATTTAGAACACCTTTCATAATTAAATGCTTTTCATTTTTTCGGTATGAGATCACCTTGAGTATCAAGGAATATCTTTGAACAATTAATTTTAAGAGTTATGTCCATGTTCAAATAATGTCTACATCTAGAAGTTTCTCAACAAACCCTAATTCCAAGCTTCACACAAAACATAAAGAGATATGTGAACATTGGAAACTCGGTTGCGTTTTGCTCCTTGGGATCGGTTCTACCATGACTCACAATGTAAGTTGTAATCGGTTATACCATGCTTCCCAAACTAGGTTGTGACCGGTTACACCTTGCTTCTTAGAGGTAGTTTGTGATCGGTTACACCTTACTTCTCGAGTTAGCTTATGATCGGTTACACATTGGTTCCCAAAGTAACTTGTGACCGATTACAACTAACTTCCCAATGTAGCTTGTGACTGGTTACACCATGCTTCACAAAGTAGCTTGTGACCGGTTATACCTCAAATCTCAACAAGTTAAGATAGGTTCTACCTTGTCATCTTGTATTGGTCATTCAAAAGATATTCAATAAAGAACCTGACCAATCATGATTTCCTTTCAATTATGAAACAAGTTCATATATGTACTTCCTTTAAACAAATGTTATAAAATATTGTTTCCTATGGTGAAATCATACCTATATCTTACACATAATCAAGTAACTATATACAAAGATTATGTTGATGTCGTATTTACGAAGTTCCTAAACATAAGCGTTTATACTTCGTAATTCAAAAAGTTCCTTGACACTTTGATCATAATGATATGACCAAGTCTAACCACTAGAGTATTATTTATATACAGCTTCGCATGTTATGTTTTCAATATAATCCGACTTGAAAGATACGTTAGGAATGGAAACAAGATCAAGTCAATATTACTAACCTCGGGTGGAAGGATGATGTCCTCGTCGTAGTCGTTACTTCTTCACATTCTTCAGATCTTCGGAGTAATACTTGTACGTCTCAATATTCCTAGACTTTCTAGTCTAGCCTAAACGAAGTTGACTCTAGTATTTGATCAAGCGACTCTAGATGAGTTTTGATATTAAAATATGACAACCAAATGTGACAGACCAACGCTTGGTGGGTTCAACCAAGCTATGCTCTAACATCTATACGAGCAGGTAATCTGTCTAGGAGCATTTTATTTATTCGAGAGTCGAGGTATGAGATAGTAGAAGCATCATACTCTCGTTTTGAATATTTATTTTGAATAGTTAGGGAACATTTACGACATCCTGAAGACGTTATTTCTCTATACTAGTGGTCAGTCCATCTAGGAGCCGTCCATTAATTATCGATTCTATACAGAAGTGGATACTGGAATCGCTCATCATAAATGATGAGGTATGCGCAATATTGAAAGCTCAGCTGAGAGGCTTTAATGATTGCATATTTATGCATGCCCTGAGAGGATATACAATCAATCAGAGATTATCGTGGCATGAGCTTTCATGTCTAAATTCTAAAATATGAATTTCACATACTCGTCTGAAGCTAGATCATAAATATGCAAAATTATGATTTTACGATTTTAGCCTTTTTCAAAAATCCACCATCAACAGGAGCGATATTGTTGTAACAGGTGTAGGCTCTCCCAGTGAGATACTTGGAGAATTCTTTGAGTCGCAACACCTGATTATATTCATGTTCTCCTAATGATTCTATGAACCGGGAGATATGTTCTCTGGCTTTTCCGGTACCATCATACAACGAGAAAGGGGGGGATGAATATCCCCTTGGATGTGGGATTCTTTGGATGTTTATTGGGTAAGGAGGCTGGCTCCTTTCTAGTATGCGGTCAACGATAATACATACCTCGTTATCTTCCCGAGTGTTAACTCTGGAGGTGTTGGCACCGCCGACAGATGCTTTTCTAGATTTATCCATTTGGCGATGACGCTTCTCTGGTGTTAACTACTCCGTAAAAGTCTTAAGATATGTGAGAACTTTCTTCTGGGTGGTGGCCATGGCTACTTGAGTTTCCTCCAACGTTTCTTGTCTCTTCATTAAATCATCTATGGTCGGTGGTGCTTGCTCCTCATTTATGACATCTTCAGTGGTATAGAGGAAGTATTGGTATTTCTCGCAGAGGTATTTTCAGGGGTTGATTTCTTGATCTTTACCACTTGTATTATTGGAATTAGGGGTGGCTGTAGAGCCTGAATTGGGATTAGTTACTGATCCATACCTAAGATCCACCAAAAAAAAATTCCATATGATTGAAGAACGGAATTTGTAGCCGAGAGGTTGATCTCCGTCTATGGTCGCCAATTGTTAATATCCAAAAAGTACTCATAGGTAAAACAATATAATGTTGAAGTACTTTCTTTAGGTTCGAAAATCAAAATTGTACAAAACGTGCCTAAACAAAGAAATTGGTCGTTCACATTTTTCCTCAGTTACAAAGAGAGAAGATGTTTTGATCTTAGGGGAGGGAAAGCAAATAAAGTTGAGGAAACTGAAAACGCGGGGGTACCAAAATACACCATCACTTTTTTCTTAGGAAATCTGTATGCACAAACTCAACACAATTCTGAGAGTTCAACTCAATCAAGGAATAATGTCTAGAGTTATATCTCTCCCTCTCTTGCAATTAGAACGTTTACAGAACCAAATCCGTGAACTTAATTACAAAGAGATTACTTGGACGGTGCCAAAGACCAATGTCAAAGAATCAATCAAGTCGTATCCAATAAAACAAAGTCGGATGTATCTACTATAATTGATTTTCGCACAACCTGTGATATTTCAAATATAAAGATAAACAATATAATGCGGAAAAATAAATAACACAGACACCAGAAGTTTTGTTAACGAGGAAATCGCAAATGCAGAAAAACCCCAGGACTTAGTCCAGATTGAACACCAAACTGTATTAAGCCGCTACAGACACTAGCCTACTACCAATTAACTTCGGACTGGAATGTAGTTGAGCCCTAATCGAGTCTCCCACTAATTAAGGTACAGTCTCGCTCCTACACCTCTTGAATCCCAGTAGAACTCCGCGCAATTGATTCCCTTAAGAGATGGGACAAAAGGAAGGGACATCTCTTGTTCCTTTTTAGTTGGATGAGCATCAACAACCATTGGAGCGTACGTTTCACGAGAAGATGTTGTGCATGGAGCCTCCATGATTTGTAAGAATAAAATGGATTTGTGAAACAAAAATATATGGCTCAACAAGCAAAACTTCTTGTGAAAGAGATATGATTCTTGAAGTAGAAGTGTTTTGGGGTAAAAACTGTTTCTGCTGGTTTAGGTAAATTTGGGTGTGTTAATGAGAAACGAATTTAGACCTAAGCAAATGCACTGCACGGGAGTACTTTAGATTTGAGAGATCAATCTGTACAATCCTGGCCTAAACCAAGAAATGGCCGTTCCAGTCTTGCTTCGGTCACAAAGTGAAGGAGAAGGGTTGGTCTTAGAGAGGGAAGCAAAGAAAGTGTTGAGACCATAATGGTTAATTCTGAAGGTGTGGCTATTTATGACTTGTATCAGAATTTGAAACTGGCTTGCGGAATGTAAGCTATCAGTTTTTTTTGTGTTTTTGTGGATATTGTGTTGTTGTTAACCAAAACTCTTTTGTCGGTGTGATTCGAACCCAGCACGTTGTGTGTGTTAGGTGAATGCTCCACCGTTGTGACATGGTTGATGTCTTGAGTATTTTCGTGAAAAATATGTAGCAGATTGCTGAGTGGGTCTCGTATGCAAGACCCAGTTATTCTGATTAATTGTACGCCAGCTAGGTGGCGGATAACCATGTGTGGCAAGTAAGTCAGGAGATTTGCCGCAGGAGAATTGCGTGTGATGCTATTAGGTTAGTCTTGGTTGGTCACTTAAGACTTACCATAGGCCGATCAATTCCGTGGCGAATTTGGACGGATGAGATTGTAATTCATGAGAGAAGGTGGCCGTTGATTATGGACACATTCCGTTGGCACCTGGTGATGGCATAGTGGCGCCAGTGGCATGGTGGCACGATTGGCACATGCTAGTGGCATAGTGGCGCGAATAGCGCCTGGCGTAGCCTCGATTGTTATATCTTGGCATATTGGTGTTGAATCCAAATATTGCTTGGAAATATTGGCTCTAGTTGCCACATCAAACCTAATGCCATAGGTAGCATTATTTGGCATGGTTGGCGTAGAAACCTTACTTAAATTAGGGTTTGGCATGCCAAAACCCTAATTAGCACATGTGGCATGTGGCCGTGGCACGACATTCTTTGTGCAGATGGTGCCATGGACACGTCAAAGGAATTATGGCAAGGCCATAATGTGGGAACAACCACAGGCGCAAGGATAGACATGGGTAGCCATAGCATGGCGCCATTTTTAGGGGTTCCTGGGTCCTGCATGGCTCGTGACATGTTGTGGGGCCAAAGTGACGTAATTTGGGCCACGACTGGAAATTAGGGTTTCGACTAGTTCCGCTAAAGAAAAAGTCATGCTTATGATTAGAATACCCTGATTGAAGTCCGTTATGGCGTTGGCCACGAATAGAAATTGGGTTAGCACGTAGCTGCGCCATTTGTGGCACATTGGCATGTTACTGCGACGGAGTGGCATGTTGGCATGCCGATTAGCACGTTGGCGTGGCATGGCGCGTTTGGCATGGTTTGGTCTTTTTATGCGCGTGGCGGGTTTAGAATGACCTGATTGGTCAATAGAAAAGGGGCCGGCCAAACATAGGGCGTGGCCACATCTTTAGTGCGCGTGGCGCATTTAAAGCGACCTGATTTGCCGATAGGAAAGAGGGCCGGCAAGTATGGTCCCGACCACATCTCATGTGCATGTGGCGCATTTAAAACGACCTGATTGGTCGATGGGAAAGAGGAGGGCCGGCAAGTAGCATGGGGGCGTGACAATCTGTAGGTGGCGCCGGCTGGCCTATGGCATGGCCACACCTCCCTTTGTTGATGCTCCTATTTTCCGCGGCTCCTCTTTTATTCCTTGTTTTCTGATTTTGGGTAGGACTTTGCACCTACTAATCCATGGCGGATCAAATGCCTAGTTTTCCTAGGTTTAGTTTCGACCAGCAGGGTCTGATATACTGCGCAGGGCGCAAAAAAACCTAATTTTTGCAAATTAATTAGGTTGATATTGAATCTTATGAACTATCACAAAATTGATTGGATTCTGCGTGTTGACACAGAGTTATTTATTTCTAGAGAGCAGCATGCTTTCTGACTGAGTACTTTTATGCAAACCTCAACCTTGATACTTCGGGAAATTTATGCTACTCAGCTGCGAGTGAACACTAATTGTCATGTCATATCAATATTAAGGGTTCAGCCGTGGAACACAGCACAAAAAGTATTCAGTGAGTCCCATATTAATGAATAATACAGGCAGGGTGTCGAAATTTACAGAATATCTGAGATTGTTGCTACATGCACCATTCTGCATAAATTTCATGTAAACATATTGAATTGCTCAATTAATGTGCAAATGAAGAGGTTGTGTACTCATCACTTTTACATGGATCTATCTCTTTGCAGAATGACAGCATAATAAATGCAGGGTTTTACAATTTTAGCCCTGAACTAAAAACCACCATCAACATTAAGTCCCCTACTTAGCACGCAATAGTGACATTGTTGCGGGGTAAGCATTAGAAGGTGACAGTCAAGCGGCAAAATAGTCAGGCCAGAGTAAGTAAACATTACCAGGGAAGTGCCGCCTCATATCTTCGGGATGTGCTTATGCTAGGGCTTCAAGCTGGGGAAACGTATCCTTCCTTTGACTATCTGGCCGTTTTCTCTCGGTCTTCATTAGGGCTTCGATGAGAAACATTACTCGGTCGAAGTTGAATCCTTGACTATCGGATAAGTCCCGTTGTGGTTGTTCAACATCCGTTTCTCCTTAGGGTTTCCGCCATATATATGCAGGTGAACTAGACTGTCCTCCCCATTTCAGAAAAAAGACCCTTCTTGTTGAATTCATATCTCTTCATCATGTCGAACAGAAGTGAGTCATCTTCAAGCCAGTCAGACTCTTTGGCCAAACACAGGCGGCTTGTATCCAGAGTATGACTCTAATTAACTCCTGATTTTGAAGTGATGATTCTTCTTTTCCTCATAATACTACTATTTTTTTTAGAGTGGGCAGATTACTGGGTCTTGCGACAAATCCCCCGTCTGGATCATCCGAGTCAAAAAGATCATACCGGTATGCTTTTTACTGACCAATAGATATTTGCTTGCCACTACTGGTAGGTAACAAAGTGATATTTTATGTTTTTTGTAGAGGTACCTAGCTGGAACATGCGTGACCGTGGTTGACGATGATGATCTGTCCACTCCTCTTCCTTCAAGCTCGAATACGCAGACTGCTGCAGACCTGGAAAATGCTGATTTGGGTATTTCCTGCTACGAATACCCCAATGCAGGCTTGCCATTTGATATTCACATGAAATATTTATCTTTTAGTTACCGAAGTGTTGGTGAATTCCTAGTTCGGAAATTATTCGTGGCTTTGTACACAAAAATATAGAGAAGATATGGCCACATTGCCACTAGGAACGTGGTGCGGCATTGCTTTTCTTCTTTAGTTACCACGGTGAACTTTCTCCTGCCTATGATTGTCGAAATGGAAGGCACATCCATTCGCGACGTCGCTGAATTAATTGTTGAAAAGTAGGAGAACATGGTATCTACCCGTGTGCGGCACCGTCTCGACATTGTCAAAGTTGATCGAGCCGGCATCCTCGCTAATGTCATTCTTGCCACAAGGCTATTTTGGAAGAGGAGAAGGCTCTGACTGCTGAATCTGAAAAGGTGGAACAGGCGATCCAGAACTTGAAGAGTAGGACTGGAAGGTATCAAGATAGGTTGAAGATGATGCTTTCAAGGAACTAAAACTTATTGGATGGTCTTTTATGAGCCATTCTTCTTATGCAGTCATGAGAACGCCTGATGGCTCTTATGGGTTTTGAACTTTTTTTTTAATAATTGTATTGGGTTTTATAAAAAGGCAAACGAAATTTTCATTAATATGTCCTGACTAAATGAAATTTTGATAACTTAGATGTGAGAGAAACGAAAAATGCCTGGCTGGCCATGCTATGAAACTGCAAGGGATGGAGTGATGGTCAGGTGTAGTATGCCTTGAGCCATTTTTCATTGATGACCGCTTCCAATTTGCCTCCATCCTCTTTGAAATTCTTGTAGTACCCACTGTTATACGCCTTGGTTACCACATAAGGACCTTCCCATTTTTGGGAAAACTTTGGTGCGGACATGTTTTGCTGAATGTGCTTAGCAGTCTTCAATACCAAATCTCCTATTTGGAAAGTTCGAGGTTTTACAGCTTTATCGTATGCTATGGAGACCCTATTTCTATACGGCTGAGCATGCTCTTCTGCTTTAGTTCTCCTGGAGTCCAGAATATCTAACTCCGCTATTCTGGCACTCGATGCTTCGGTCTCATTCCATTGAACTCCACTCGCCGCTGCAATCCTAGCGACGGAATTTTAATCTCTGCCAAGAGAATTGCATCTGCACCATAGACAAGTGAATAGGGAGAGATGCCAGTAGAGCTTCTAGGTGCCGCCCGATATGCCCATAGTGCCATGGGCAGTTGTTTGTGCTACGTTCGAGGATTATCATGTACTGTTCGGCTGAAAATTCAAATTAAAGTCTTGTTGGTGCTCTCGGCTTACCCATTCCCTTGGGGGTAGTAAGGAGTAGAGAAGACTTGCTTAATTCCATATTCTTTGAGTAACTCTAGTACTTGCTTGTTGGCAAAGGGAGTGCCATTATCAGTAATGATGTGCTTAGGCACCCCAAACCGACAAATGATGTATTCCTGAATAAATGCTGCAATCGTCGCTCCAGTAGTCCCTCGTAGAGGAATAGCTTCAACCCATTTAGTAAAGTACTCCGTTGCGATTATGATATACTCATGCTGCTTTGATGATGGCGGATTGATCTTCCCAATGATGTCAAGTCCCCAGCTGTAAAATGGCAACAGACTACTTAACGAGTGCAGGGGATCAGAAGGTAAGTGGATGAGGTTCCCGTGAATTTGACATTCGTGGCACTTTTGAACAAACACCGCTGCATCGTCTTCCATAGGTGGCCAGTAATATTTCTCATGTATCTGGAGAAATAGTTTCTTCTTCCCTTGGTGTTCACCTTCATGCGTCTCCTTCAACATAATTGGGATTTCCGCCTTTGCTAGGCATCGTAGCAGATCACCTCCAAAGTTTTTACGGTATAGGGTTCCTTCATGAAATATAAATCTTTTGGCTCTTTGCTTCATCTTGGCTGCATCCTTCTTATTGGTAGGGAGTACACCGTCGCGGAGGTAACTGATGTATGGCTCTCGCTAGTCCCTAGCGTGGCTAATGTTAAAGACTTCCAATTGATGTGGCGGTGCTTGACAATTGGAGCAAGGCCCTTCGAGCGATCGATATTGAGTCTCCATATCCGGCCAGTAGTAGCCAGGGCGTTGAAGACGACAGTAAAGAGTTACCACCAACGTTTGTCCACAAATTTCACCATGGACATGGTTAAGTTGTAGATGTGCTTCTTCATCTCCAAGACATCTCGATAGGGATCTATCTGGGTTTCGATGATATAGCACCCCATGAAGCATGAAGAAGTTTTGTAGGGTTTTGAGACTAACCTTTCCTTGGGAAAGCGAACTGTTAAGCTCTTGAATAATCAGGGTCCTCCAATCATTGGCTTTAGTATGCTTAGACTGCAAAAGCCATGTCGATGCCACGGTCCGTCTCCTCACCTTCAAAGTCTCTTACAAACCTTCGAATTGCAGCTTCGAGGCTAATGTGGCTAGGCAATCAGCGTGTTTGTTGTTGTTTCGACCGACATGAGTTATGGTCGCATCAGCGAAGTAATTCAATAACTTTTGCGCCTCAGATCTATACGGGGCAAGTGTTACCTCTTTTAGTGCGTACACTCCATTCATCTGGTTAACCAGTAATTTAGAGTCGCCTCTTACTTCCAGGTGTGTGGATCCTGCTCGTTTGGCCAGCGACAATCCGATGAGAAAGGCTTCATATTCCGCTGAATTTTTGGTGCACTGAAAGTCCAGCTTGAAAGAATGTGAAAAGACTTCACCAGTTGGAGACACTAGAACCACACCCGCTCATTCGGTATTATTGTTAGGGGTGGTGGATCCGTCGAAATATAGTAACCACGCTTCTTCTTTGACGAAAGAGATCTATGGAATTGGTACCTTCTCCCGGGAAAACTTCTAGTAAGTATGTTACTGCTTGTCCTTTATTAGCCCTTGGGGGAGCGCATGTTATATCGAGCTCTGACATTTGGAGGAGCCATTTGGCCGGCCTGCCTATCAAGGCCGGTTTTGAGAGAAAGAATTTGACAGGATCGGCTTTAGATATCAACACCACTTTGTTCGACAGCAGATAATGCCTAAATTTTTGAATAGAGTGAATCAGGGCTAGGCATTCCTTTTCCGCCTTGGGGTATCTGAGTTCGGCATCTCTCAAAGTCTGACTGAAATAGTATATAGGGTGTTCAATTCCTTCATCGTCTTCTTGAGTGAGTAGAGCTCCAACAGCAGCATCGCTGGAAGTAGTGTAGAGGCACAATGGTCTTCCTTGTATGAGAGATTTCATGACAGCTGGCGATGATAATATTTGTTGAATCTTCCGAAATGATTCTTGCTGTAGCACGGTCCGAACGAAACTTGCTCCCTTCTTCAGCAAGGGGGTGAATGAAGCAATAAGCTGGGCTACACCAGGTATAAAACGCCGAACGTAGTTTATCTTGCCCATGAAGCTCTGGAGTTCTTTTACAGTTCGCAGAGGCGGCATCGTAAGGATGGCTTGGGTCTTGGATGGGTCTACGTTGATTCCTTCGGCAGTCACCTGAAATCCCAGAAATTTGTCTGAGGAGACAAAAAAAGCACATTCAAAGGGTTCATTTTCAGCTTGTACTCACGACACCTTTCAAACACTTGCCGCAGGACCTATGTATGGGCTGCTCGAGTTCTTTATTTGACCACTATGTCGTCTACGTAATCTTCGACTTGCTTGTGCATCATATCATGGAAAATTGCAGTCATGGCGCGTTGGTAGGTAGCACCAGCATTTTTCAAACCGAAAGGAATCACAATATAATAAGAGTTTCCGAGAGGAGTTCGAAAAGCTGTCTTATTTGCGTCATGCTCATACATCTTTATCTGATTGTAGCCGTTGTACCCATCCATGAAAGATAACATGCCATGTCCGCTGGTGGCGTCTACTAGCATATCAATGTTGGGAAGAGGAAAATCGTCCTTGGGGCAGCATTTGTTCAAATCCCTAAAATCAACACAGCACCTAATTTGACCGCTTTTCTTCTTTACAGGAACCACATTGGCCAACCAGGTGGGATGGTGAATGGGTTAGATGAAACCGGCGGCTAGTAACTTCTAAATCTCAGTCTTGATTTTTTCCTCCACATCGTGTCTGAACTGCCATGGAGATTGCTTGACTGGTTTGGATCCAGGTATTATGTATAGATTATGAGTGACCAGTTTTTCATCCAAGCCAGGCATATCCTCGTATGTCCACGCGAATACATCTTGATATTCCTTGAGAAGATTCATAAGTTTTGCGCGTTCATCTTCACATAGAGCCGGTCTAATAGAGACGGGTCGCGGAGATTCTTCGCTTCCGATGTTGACAATTTCGAGTTCATCTGTGGTGGAGTTGGTGCCGTCTTGCAACTGCCGTGGAGCGTCTGGTACTTCTTCTTATGGCTTGTCGTTATGATTGAATTCCATTGGGCGGAGAGACTGGGTGGTAGTCTCCCCTGATAATTGCTAACAACGACGCCGATAAAAGTCCGCTCCCTCTTGGTATGAGGATAAGCCGAATTTCCATTTAATGAGGGAAGATTAGCATGTCCCGTCAGCGGAGGTGTGTCATAATATCTGGCCCCTTTGTTTAGTGATGCGAGCCTGTCCTCTTCCTCATTCGACGTCCATGCAGGGAGTGGAGTACAGTGAACCTTGCCTGGTGAGTCTCGTGAATTTTCCTTTGGATCGAATAGCTCCACGCCACAAATTTGTGCATAAGGAGACAACGACGCGAGAATGCGAACAACTTCTTCATTCAGCATAGTTTTCAGGCATTGGTGATACGTTGAAGGGATTATCATGTTATCATGAAGCCACGGTCTTCCCAGTATCATGTGGTAATCCGGCTCCTTCTCTATTACTTCGAATTTCACCTTCGACTGGACTGGTCCCACTGACAGATTCAGAATGATGTATCCATATGTGTTGGTTTGGTTTCCTTCGAAATCTGTCATCATGGTGGGTTGCCGTACGATTTTACTTAGCCGCACCTTGGCTGTCCTAAGGTTTCTAAGAGTAATGATATTCGAGGATGCTCCCGTATCAATGAGAGACCTTCTAAATTCTGAATCCTTGATTCATGCAGTAACATATAGGGCTCTGTTATGACCCTCTTATGCCATCATGTCATCTTCAGTAAATGTAACATTGTTGACGGACATCTCTGACATTTTTGAAGCCTATGGATGTGAAGGAGCCAAGCGCGTATCTAGGGCTATTTGATTGATCGTAGCAAATGTCTCCGCTCGCTGATCCTTTGAAAGGTGTAGAAGTTCGCATAAACTTTCTACCAAAGAAGATGCTTCCTGACCCACTGGCCTCTGGTTGGTAGTGAAACTGTTGATTCGAGGACGATCATCTGAGGCGTCAGTCCCCAGCGTTGGAATTTCTGGAACAGGGGAGCCGATCCAATCTGATGTCAATCTGACAAGAAAATTGAGTATGTTATTTATCGTCTCCTTCATCAGGTCCATGTTCCTTGTGTGGATCTCCTGAACTCGCGCCAACTCGATTAATCTTGGGATTTCTTCATTGGCTGCGCCATTGGGTATGGCGTTGGAAGGAGAGATGTCGCCGTTTGCAAGATTCTGACCGGAATTTGGATTTGTTGAATCAGTTCTAAGACCGACCATCCATTTGAGAATTGGGGTTACAACCGAGAGATTAACCTCCCACTGTGGTCGCCAGTTGTTTTGGGTAAAAACTGTTTCTGCTGGTTTTGTTAAATTTGGGTGTGTTAATGAGAAATGAATTTAGACCTAAACAAATGCACTGCACGGGAGTACTTTAGATTCGAGAGATCAGTCTGTACAATCCTGGCCTAAACAAAGAAATGGCCGTTCCAGTCTTGCTTCGGTCACAAAGTGAAGGAGAAGGGTTGGTCTTAGGGAGGGTAGCAAAGAAGGTGTTGATACCAGAATGGTTAATTCTGGAGGTGTGGCTATTTATGACTTGTATCAGAATTTGAAACTGGCTTGCGGAATGTAAGCTATCAGTTTTTTTGTGTTTTTATGGATACAGTGTTGTTGTTAACCAAAACTCTATTATCGGTGTGATTCGAACCCAACACGTTGTGTGTGTTAGGTGAATGCTCCACCATTGTGACATGGTTGATGTCTTGAGTATTTTCGTGAAAAATATGTAGCAGATTGCTGAGTGGGTCTCGTATGCAAGACCTAGTTATTCTGATTAATTGTACGCCAGCTAGGTGGCGCATATCCATGTGTGGCAAGTAAGTCAGGAGACTTGCCGCAGGAGAATGGCATGTGACGCTATTAGGTTAGTCTTGGTTGGTCACTTAAGACTTACCATAGGTCGATCAATTCCGTGGCGAATTTGGACGGCTGAGATTGTAATTCATGAGAGAAGGTGGCCGTTGATTATGGCCACATTCCATTGGCACCTGGTAATGGCATAGTGGCACCAGTGGAATGGTGGAACGATTGGCACATGCCAGTGGCATAGTGGCGCGAATAGCGCCTGGCATAGCCGCGATCGTTATATCTTGGCATATTGGTGTTGAATCCAAATATGGCTTGGCAATATTGGCTCTAGTTGCCACATCAAACTTAATGCCCTAGGTAGCATTATTTGGCATGGTTGGCGTAGCAACCTTACTTAAATTATGGTTTGGCATGCAAAAACCCTAATTAGCGCGTGTGGCATGTGGCCGTGGCACGGTGACATTCTTTGTGGAGATGGTGCCATGGCCACGTCAAAGGAATTATGGCAAGGCCATAATGTGGGAACGACCACAGGCGCAAGGATAGCCATGGGTAGCCATAACATGGCGCCATTTTTAGGGTTTCCTGGGTCCCGCATGGCTCGTGACATGTTGTGGGGCCAAAGTGACGTAATTTGGGCCACGACTGGAAATTAGGGTTTCGACTAGTTCCGCTAAATCAAAAGTCGTGCTTATGATTAGAATACCCTGATTGAAGTCCGTTATGGCGTTAGCCACGAATAGAAAGTGGGTTAGCACGTAGCTGCGCCATTTGTGGCACTATTACATGATACTGCGGCGGAGTGGCATGTTGGCATGCCGATTAGCACGTTGGCGTGGCATGGCGCGTTTGGCATGGTTTTGCCTTTTTATGCGCGTGGCGGGTTTATAATGACCTGATTGGTCAATAGAAAATGGGTCGGCCAAACATAGGGCGTGGCCATATCTTTAGTGCGCGTGGCGCATTTAAAGCGACCTGATTGGCCGATAGGAAAGAGGGCCGGCAAGTATGGTCCTGACCACATCTCATGTGCATGTGGCGCATTTAAAGCGACCTGATTGGTCGATGGGAAAGAAGAGGGCCGGCAAGCAGCATGGGGGTGTGGCTATCTGCAGGTGGCGCCGCCTGGCCTATGGCACGGCCACACCTCCCTTTGTTGTTGCTCCTATTTTCCACGACTCCTATTTTATTCCTTGTTTTCTGATTTGGGGTAGGACTTTGCACCTACTAATCCATGACGGATCAATTGCCTAGTTTGCCTAGGTTTAGTTTCGACCAGCAGGGTTTGATATACTGCGCAGGGCGCAAAAAATCTAATTTTTTTCAAATTAATTAGGTTGATATTGAATCTTGTGAACTATCACAAAATTGATTGGATTCTGCGTGTTGACACATAGTTATTTATTGCCAGATAGCAGCATGATTTCTGACTGAGTACTTTTATGCAAACCTCAACCTTGATACTTCGGGAAATTTATGCTACTCAGCTGCGAGTGAACACTAATTGTCATGTCATATCAATATTAAGGGTTCATCCGTGGAACAGAACACATAAAGTATTCAGTGAGTCCTATATTAATGAATAATACAGGCAGAGTGTCGAAATTTACAGAATATCTGGGATTGTTGCTACATGCACCATTCTGGATAAATTTCATGTAAACATATTGAATTGCTCAATTAATGCGCAAATAAAGAGGTTGTGTACTCACTACTTTTACACGACTCTGTCTCTTTAAAGAATGAGAGCATAATAAATGCAGGGTTTTACAATTTTAGCCCTGAACTAAAAACCATCATCAACAAGAAGATATTTACCATACAGGATTTCGGAACCATAAAATTTCACGTACTATAATAAACAAAACCTAAAACGGGATGAAAAATTCATTTTTGTCCCTTTTAGAGTTTTGTATATCAAAATTTTCAATACCATTACTTGAGACATATATTAAGATAAACAGACAAGAGATGGAGATTCAAGTAATAATATTCAACTTTGATCAAATGCCCTGATGTGCACAGTTCTTATCTCTTTTAAGGGCACATGATAAAAGAATCACATTCAACAAAATTAGATTTCTGTTGAGGTGAGCATTAGATTGCTCACCACAAGATTCCTGCACATAATTGATAATACCCTACGGAACGTTTAGCCCGGACTCCTCTATTTGTTTGAGATTTTTTTATCCTAGAATCACTCAATCTTTTAGAAGAAGAAGAGTTAACTTTGTCTACCTCGGGATTGGACTTTTGAACAAGTTTAAGCACATTTGCCAAATGACCAGCCCTCTGTTGCAGTTTGTTTACATACCTTAGTTTATTTTTGTATTTGAAACATTGTGTGAGTCTGTGACCCTTACTGTTACAATAAGGACATGTCGGTTTGGATATTGATTCAGGAACAACTTTAGCAGCTAAACGCAGGGTACCTGAAACATTAACATAATTTTCATTAGTATACGATAAATCTATAATATTCTCCAATGATTTTGATGATGAGTCATCAATTAAATTATCAAGATTGGTATGAGTATTGCTACATTCATTAAAATTGATAATTTCTCCCAAGAATGCTACACTTGAACCATCATCCTCTTCAGAATCATAATGATCATACGTTTCATCAGTTGTTGCAGCAACACTCTTATTGCCAGTGTATTCCTTACGATTTTGGCACTCATTAGCAAAGTGACCGAATCCTTTACACTTGAAGCATTGTGGCATATCCTCATCATCATGTTAGAATCTCTGTTTTTTACAGAAAAACGATTATGTGGCTTAGTTGATGTTGGAGGTTTTTCTCTGGAGAACCATTTATTTCTCTTCCTAAGAAGTTCTCTAAACTGTCTTGTGATCAATATACTGAGTTATTAAGATCTTCATCTGAAAAATCAAGATCAACAAGATCATCTCCAGAGTTGTCAACACTTTCACTTTTAAGAGTTTTAGTGTTTTTCAGTGCCTTGAACGCAATATCCTTTTCAGCTTTATATTGCAATTCATGATCAATGATCTTCAACTTTCCAACAAGAGTATTTCTGGAAAGAGTTTCAAGGTTGTTCCCTTCCATGATGACATGTTTCTTAGACTCGTATCTTGTTTGTAAAGATCGTAGAATTATCATCACAATGTCCTTTTGGGGAATAGTCTTCCCTAATGAAAAACATGCATTAATAATTCAAGACACCTTTTGATTAAATTCATCAAACGAATCTGTTAGAGCACTGCTCGGTCGAACTCGCAAGCGTTATTATCTCAAGCTTGTTTATCAAGTTTAGTTGATCAAAACTATATCTTGATTTCTAGTCTACTTATAACTATATCTCGTATTAGGATAGAAGTGTGTGGTTGAGCATTAGACTTCATGGCGTTTACCGATTGGAGAAGAAGATCTAATGAATATCTTGGAGGAACTTCGACGACAAAAGGTATGTGGAGACTAAAACTTATCTATCACTCAAAAGTCTATTCAATTCTATCTACTAATAAGACTAAGTCATATAGCTATATAGACTTTGTGTTATACACATTTGAAATTTCGAGTCGAGTTTATCTTGTTTATATAATTCTCGAAATATGAGTTTAAAGCTTAGAATGCTTCATCATCTACTTGACAACTTTAGTTGTAAACAATTTATTTGTTGGAAACTAAATATTAAGTCAAGATGATCATGTGAAAATTACCTTGAGCATCTTATATGATCTGTGTGAGAAAATCATTCGATGTTAACTTGGGATGTTTCGTATTGATCAAATAATCATTTGAAAATTACTTTAAGCTAGTGGTATGTGTAAGATTACCATTGTTGTCTTCTAAGGATGTTTCAAATCGATCAACAAAAGTTTTAGAACTACTGCCAATGTATGGATACAGCACAGTATGCGTACCCAATATGCAAACTGTGAAGTACTTGTTCGGGTCCGGAACTCTTGTTTGCGAACGAGTTTATCTGTAATGGGTCCGGAACTGTGGTTCGCGAATAGTATTTTCGAACGGTAAAACTAGGCAAGGTCCGGAATGGTAGTTTGCTAACTCTGTGGTTAGGTTCTAAAATCGGTAAGTATGACAACTTTTTCACATACTCTGTATAATAACTATTGTCTATACTCATGAACTCAGGTTCGTTTGCGAACTGAAGTCCCTGGATTCTTAATGCTTTAAGGTATGCGAACTCATTTTGCAAACCGTGGCATTATGTTCATGAATTGGTTCTTGTATAAGTACTTTGTACACTTACAAACCAAGCCGAATATGTTTCAAATGCTTCATATATATTTCTATGAGATAGTGAACATTTGAACAACTCTCTTAAAACATATTCGGATACATTTGATTATCTATCATAATTGGTTGATTATCAGATTTAGTCTAGAAGTGTTAGATGAATATAGCCAAGTTAAAAGTGTTCATATGGCTAACTTCGGTTAACTGTTATTGAGCCAACTCGTTATACACGTTTAGGTACGGTTCATCCATATCTGAATATAAGTATATTTCATTTGTGTGTATCAAGCTAAACTATCTAACGGTGGAGATTGATTGCTTATTTTCTAAGCAAACTGATGTGAGTTTTAATTGTAGTGACAGTGGTGGTAATAGGATTCGATTCTCGAACTTGTGAAGGATAACTTTAGACTTAAATTCAAAACTAAACAGAAAAATCACTAAAAATTATAGCAAACACTGACAAAGTTGATATCAATAATAAAAGAACACTGAGGCTGAGATTCCACTAATTTCCAAGTTCAAAGTGATTTAATCTAGTATTTATATTCATGCAATTTTCTCGTTTAATTTGATTCTAAACTAATGCAACATGTAGATTTTCAAAATAACAAGTGTAAATCCGAAGCATAAAACATCAAAAACCTAGGTCCAAGAATGCTCTATCAAAAGAAATAACAATTGCTCAATAAAAATCACTCAAACAATTTTCAATCAAGGCAAATAATCATTAAATAATTGCTATAAAATAAATAAAATAGAATATACCACTTTTTGTTGGAAAAATAGCTTCCTCTATCGCCTCAGCAATGGGGTTTAGCTCCTCATATTAATCATAATCTCAAAATACATGTTTATGGCTCAAAAGTTGATTAAAAGGGAGAAAAGTGTTAAAACAGCGGATTCTGCAGTTGCTGAAGGTCTAAAACAGAAGTCGGAATTGTTGCTGAAAAGCTTCGGTGACTGCAGGAAGATGCGACCGTAAATCGTTGTCACTGAAAATAAGTCTGTCTCTGCAACTGACTCTGAGGGTCTTATGTTCTTCGTGTTCTTCTTCTTCGCAGCAGCATAAAAATTTCTGAACTCGACTCCAGTTGATTTTTTTTCGCTTTTCTAAGGCTCTAAACTTCTCCAAAGTGTTCGTAACCCTTCCTTAGCCTCTCTAGAGCTTATATATACCTCACAGATCGGTTTAAACTCGATCAAAATCTCTTTTTTTCTTCCCAAAAATAATTTTTTTTTTCTCGGCCAATTTTTGTTATTTCTAACCTGTTTAATCACTTCACCTCCTTCCTGAATTATCCAAACTATCCTCTTATGCTTCTACAGACAAATCCTTGCAAAATATAACATGTAACTTCTAAATATAATTCGAAACTTTTGTCTGTTTCCATTTTTATTTTTATTTTTCCTGTTTTATCAAAACCCGATCATTCAGCCCATTCTAATCGATATAAACAGATGTACCAACCTTGTTTACTCCATTCAAGTCCATCCCAACTTAGTTTGGCAATTGAATCACGATAAAACACTTCCAAAAATCAATCCAAAACTTGCCAGGAAGTTACGCAGGTGACTTTTTTTTTTCCCGCCAAAATGAAATTTCAAACGAAGGGGATGACCTCCCCTTATCCAAACCCGGTCTGTGCTTAGCAGCTGCCTGGAAATGGGTTACCCCTTATCCAAGGTGAGAGTCCGAATAGCAAATGTCCTCCCAGGAGCCTTTAGCAACTTTTCGAGCCAATTTTCCCGCAAAAGCCTATTCCTCCAAAATACACCTACAAGGGATAAAATACCAAAATTAGTACAAAAATGGGTACTAATACTATACATAAAAGAGATGAAAATAGACACATAAATGCGTCTATCACAAACTTAGAATGAATCTTAAGTCAGGAGTTCATCTAAAGGTGAATATTAATTGCTTTGTTAATAAGCTATCTTAGCTTTGATTATAGGAAACCCTAATTTGAAAGACTATATAAGGAGAAGCTCTAGCATCTGGGAAACCTAATCCCGATACTTTTGTGTGTCCTAGTTGCAAACTAGAGTCGATTCTCTCTTAAACTAGCTTTCCAGTTCTTTTGAAAATCATTATACTAGGTTTAACAACTTAAAGACTTCGATTGGGATTCGAGAAGCCAGGTCCAACTATTTTCTTTGTAGTTGCGTATCCTGATCTTACTTTTAAAATCATATTGAGTTTAATCTTCTCTAAGATTTTCTCTAGATTTATCTCCGATAGGTAAGATATAAAAAGTAATCACAACAGTTTTTTCATCTCAGACTCTTGTGATTCCGCAATAACTTCTTCTGTTAATTAGTTATGTTATTGTGAGGTGACTAATATTCTAAGCTGCTATTCGGAAGATATAAGACCGGATTATTAGTTGAGTTTCCTGCTCACCTTGATCTTTATCTTAAGACGAAAACAACTAATAGAATAGACTAATCTGTGGGAGACAGATTTATTTATAAGTATTCGACTTTGGGTCGTAGCAACTTCTAGGATGTAAAGGACATCATCTAGGGGAATCAAGAGCACAGAGTCTTGCGAGATTCAAGAGGCGTAAAAACGCGACTGTACCTTAATCGGTGTGAGACTTGGTTAGGGATCAACTACATTCTAGTCCGAAGCTAACTTAGAGTAGGCTAGAGTCTATAGCGGCTTAATACAATGTGGTGTTCAAGTCTGGACTAGGTCCCGGGGTTTTTCTGCATTTGCAGTTTCCTCGTTAACAAAATATCTGGTGTCTGTGTTATTTCTTTTCCGCATTATATTTTCTTTATATAATTGAAATATCATAGGTTGTGCGTTGTTTAATCAAAGTTGATAATTCCGACCTTGTTTGTTGGATAGAACTTGATTAACACTCGGACATTGGTCTTTGGTACCATCCGAGTTATTCTCATAACAATCAGGTTCACGGATTCCTATATGTTTGATTTACTGATTGTGTTGAGAAAGAGATAATGCTCTTTGATATCTTTCTTGATTGAGTTTCATTAAGTTGATACTCTCGAAACTATATTAGAGTTTAGTCCATACAGATTGCCGAAAGAAAAAGTTGGGTGTGGTTATTGTATCCCCGCGTTTTCAATTAGTATCATAGCAGGCAAACACGCTAAGACCTCATAAGTATGTGTTTGAAGAAATCTGGTTATTATGAACGAGTGTATCTCTAATAACGTACCAGTTCAAAAATTACCAGATGATTTTCAAAGCTTGGATTCACCTGAGAGAACTGTCATATCTAGGTCAATATCTAAACATTCTCTTGATGTAGAACCTGTTGATAACTGGGAAACATGCCTATAAAAACAGTTGGATGAACTTTCTGATGAAGGTGATTCAGATATTAATAGAGATTTTGATGAGGAAGTATCAGAGTATGTTAAGCTATTGATAGAGATTTCTTTAAGTTGGAAGAAAAACTTGCAGCAACTGAAGCAAGGATTAACTCCCAGCAAACAAGTTTTGATGACAGAGAAATCACTTATCTCACTCTAGAAAAAGGCCTTGAGGCTGATTTAACTGCTGCTCTTGATAAAATCAAGATGTTGGAAGATGACTTGAAAAAGTTCAACACTAGTTCAAGCAAATTATCCACAATGCTAGGATCAAGTAAAAATCATCGTGATACACGAGGATTTGGCTATAAGGGAATAGATGCTCCAAGTATTAGCAAATAGGTAAAATTTATCAAGGCTAGTGATTCTTCTGAACAAATGGTTTCTACTGATGGAAAAAATGAAATACCTTCATCGGCAGTTAAGGTTCGAATATCAACCTCCAAAACCAGCACACATGAATCCGGGTAAGAGCGTTCTTTATGTTTGTCATTATTGCGGAAACAAAGGTCACCTGGAAATGGGATGTCGTTTTCGTATAAGGAATGAAAAAATTCATGATATTCTTGTTTGGGTGTCAAAAAAAGTGATTAAACCTATATCATATGTTAAGGATAACACCCTTGACATTACGGGTTGTGGACATCCAACCTAGCTTCTTTCTCTGAGGTATCTCCTTCAAATACGATTTCTTAGATAACACAAGCATCTTTAGACTTAGTGCAGGAAGTCACATGGTTATGAAGATATGGGCTTATGGCGTGGATAATAATGTTTAACCCGTCAGAATTATGCTTT
Source organism: Papaver atlanticum (assembly GCA_023531105.1). Taxonomy (NCBI): domain Eukaryota; kingdom Viridiplantae; phylum Streptophyta; class Magnoliopsida; order Ranunculales; family Papaveraceae; genus Papaver; species Papaver atlanticum. The sequence continues at coordinate 5,063,169 of JAJJMB010011819.1, forward strand.
GCCGCACTTATCTCGGATTTACTATATTGTCCTAATGGCGTCGTAACAGTGTTTCCGTCTCTAACAACTATCGACGCATCGTATCCAACAACTACAAGTTTCAACGTATCAAAGTCACGGGTTTGTAAAAAGGAACACATAATAATTTTCCACCATAAGTAATTTGTGCCATCAAATGATAGCAGTACGTTTATCGAGATTGCACTCCTGTCCATATAGTCAGACTGCTACAAACACAGACTTGTTAGGTCTTAACGTGTTTGCCTTCTCTAATACCAATTGAAAACACGGGGGTACCAAAATACACAACAACTTTTTTCTTAGGAAATCTGTATGGACAAACTCAACACAATTCCGAGAGTTCAACTCTGTTAGAGCATAGCTCGGTTGAACTCACCAAGCATTGGTATGTCAAGTTTGGTTTTCATATTTTTGTATCAAAACTCATCTAGAGTCGCTTGATTAAATGCTAGAGTCAACTTCGTTTAGGTTAGACTAGAAAGTCTAGGAATGTTGAGACATACAAGTATTATTGCGAAGACCTGAAGAATGAGAAGAAGAAGTAACGAAATACAACGACGACATCATCCTTCCACTTGAGGTTAGTATTATTGACTTGAACCTGTTTCATTCCTAACATATCTTTCAAGTCGTGTTATATTGAAAACATAACATGCGAAGCTGTATATATTGTACATATTGTGTATAATACTCTAGTGATGAGATATGATCATAATAGTATGATCATAGTATTAAGGAATTAGACTACAAAGAATAACACTTATCTTTTTTACTTCATAAATATGACATCGACATAATCTTGTATATATATATATATATATATATAATTTTATGATTATGTGTATAGGTTAATGGTGAAGATTTAATCCTAGGAAACAATGTTTTACATTTGTTTAAAGGAAGTACATTCATGAACTTGTTTCATGAATCGAAAGGGAAATCAATAGGTTTATTGGTCCGGCTATTCATTGCATATTCTTTGATGACCAATATGTGTGAGTTGGTAGAACCGATTTTAACTAAGGTTATGTATCTTGATATAATCGATCATAATACCTAGACTTATGATTTGGTATGACCGGTCCTGGTAATTGGTGTAACCGATCCTAAGTAATCACCATGAGATGGTATGATCGATCCTTGTAATTGGTGTGACCGATTCTGGTAATTGGTATGACCGATCATAAGTGGTTATGTGACCGATCCTTGTAATTGGTATGACCGATCCTAGTGACTGGTGTGACCTATAACAAGTAGATACTATGTTTAGGTAGAATCGATCCTAGTGATTCGTATAATCGATCCGAACCCATGTATATGACTTATAAGGACCGATCACAACTAACCATTGTTACTTGGTATGACCGATCACATAGTAGTCTTGGAATACTATTAGAACCAATTCTAAACTTGTTTGGAAATATGGTAGAACCGATTCCAAAAAGCAATCCATGTAAATACGAAATAAGGATTTGCAGTGTAAAAATGTCAACATACTTTGAACATGAGCAGTAACTCTTATCATTTATTGTTCAAAGATATTCCTTGGTACTCAAGGTGATCCTGTGCCGAAATAAATTAAAAATCTTTTAACCAAGGTTTTTGTTTTTTTATGCTCTAATTACCAGCAATTAATGCATAGCTCTAGTAAATAAAAATTAGTAATGTGCATTTACTAATTTGAGATTTTCTATGAGAGATTTAAGAAATATTGGGCATTCATTGCATATCTTGAGAATATTTTCGGTTTTGGAAATTCCTTGGTGTCCAAACATCCTTGATCTATAAATACCTAGGTTTGCATTTCTAGCAAACTATCCTAAGAGCCAGGAAAACTTCATTTTTGTTGTTTCTGGTGGAGCCGTCTATTCGGAGAGGAAAGTATCCTAATTAGGCGAAATTTCTTACGATCGCTCGTTTAAAGACTTCTGTGTGATCAAAAAGCTCAACAAGTACCGTTGGTGGGAAATTAGATAATTAGAGTGTTATTAGTTTTCGATTTGATTTGATTGACTAACGTTTGTTGAAACTTTGATTGCACCTAGTTTGTTTATTCTTGAAAAACTTCTCTTCTGATATAAGATTTACTCAGACTAGATCAAAGTATCGACGAGATCTTTAGAATTGTTGTTAGATCTAAAGAAATCTTGTGATAATCCATTGTTAAAAGACTCCGTTCTGTGTGTAATTGATCACAAGATATTCAAGTGTTGTTGTACAGGTATTTGAAGGCAATAGAAGATTTGAAGAAGAAGAAGAATTCTTATTAGTTTTCGTATCTTGTGGATTTAGTACACAAACCTTGATCGGCTGGTGATAGACGCATTTATGTGTCTATTTTTATCTCTTTTGTGTATACTGTTAGTACCCATTTTTGTACTAATTTTGGTATTTTATCCCTTTGTAGGTGTTTTTGGAGGAATAGGCTTTTGCGGCAAAATTGGCTCGAAAAATTGTTAAAGATACCTGGAAGGACATTTGCTATTCGGACTCTCATGTTGGATAAGGGGTAACCCATTTCTAAGCAACTGCTAAGCACAGACCGGGATTGGAGAAGGGGCGACCATCTTCACCATTTGAAATGAAAATTTTGGCGGGAAACTATTATACAGCTGCGGAAGTTTTCTGATTCAGTTTCTAACCGAGATTTCAGGGGATTTTTTCACGAGAATGGTTGGGACTACCCTGTTACATCAAAACAGGGTTAGTAAGGAAGTTGGTTATGTTAAAAAAGGCAGAGTTAATCGGTACTCTTTAAAACAGGAAAAAAAGTTTCTCGGTAAAGTTAGTTTTGGTTATTTAGGGAAGGTACGCAAGTGTAAAGGAAAGATAATCCTCTGGGATTCTATGATCAATTCAGAAGAGTTTGGAAAGGTAAAAACAGCTAGAGATGCGTCGACAGAGAAGAAAAAAAAGAAATTTCGTAACTTGAAGAGAAAGAAAAAAACCAAAGATATTCTCGAATTTTCTTGGCCCTATGAGGTATAAAAGAGTTGGTTCGAGTCCAAGAAGGGTTATGAACACTTTGGGGGAAGTTTAGAGCCTTAGAAAAAGCCAGAAAATCAGAGACGAAATTGTTTTCTGCTGCTGCTGCGAAGAAGGAGCGAAGAACATAAGACGCACATACAACAGTCACAGAGGCAGACTTATTTTCAGTGACAACCAGTTTCTATCGTTCCTGTCTGCAGTCACTGAAGCCTTTCAGCAACGATTCTTTCTTCTGTTTTAAACTTTCAGCGACTACAGTATACTATTTTATCCCTTTTAATCAATTTTTGAGCTATAAACATGTATTTTGAGAACATGATTAATATGAGGAGCTAAACCCCTTAGCCTAGGCGACGGAGGAAGCCATTGTTCCATGAAAAGTGGTATAATTCTATTTTAATTATTTTTGCAATTTTTTATATGATTATTTGCATAGAACTAATATAGGAAAATTGATTTTTATTGAGTAGTTGTGAATTGTTTTGATGGAACATGCTAGGTTTCAAAACTTTTGATGTTTCATGCTTTATGGTTACAATTATTACTTCAAAAATCTATTAGAGGCAAAATATTAGAATCACTTTAAAAGAAAAAAGAATTGCATGAATATTGATTAGAGTTTATCACTTAATTGGTTAATGATGGAATCCAGAGTCTCGGTGTTTTTATATTTTTGATACAACTTTATTTAATTGTTGAGTTTAATTTGAGTCTAAAAAATCCTTCACAAGTCTTAGAGTTCGAATCATTTTTACTAAAACTACAAAACACATCAGCTGGGATCCAACTAGAATCAGTTTATCGTTGATAGATATGATTGATTAGTTGCGTAAGATTGGCGTCACTTTGTAGTTTCTTTTTGAGATATGTATTGATTGATTTCAAATCTAAAGATTGATTATTTCGGTATTCAATATTTAGATTGATCTAAATAGACAAAGGAGTTTATTAGATAAAACATAAGAGACTTTGTCAACAACTCATCATTATCTTGTAGCAAGATTCATTAGATTGGTTACCAAACAGATTCTTTCTTTGCTATTTGGAATACGATCCAAAGGACATGCTATTCACGTGCGTGACTCTAGAAGTCGAAGGCGCAGGGATACTGAGGGAACTAAGTAGCTAGGGGTAGTCTGCCTGGTCTCAACTATATGAAGTTGGTATTAGATTTTGTATATCGACTTAATTCTGAGAGTATTAGAAACTAGATTAGGTCCTGAGGTTTTTTTGCATTTGCAGTTTCCTCGTTAAAAAAATCTTGTTGTGTCTTTTACTTTGATTTCCACATTATAATTGTTATTATAATTAAGTAAAATACACAAGTACGTTAACTCTGTAATACTTGATATTGATCTTATAAAGTTTCGGTTAATTCCGAATATATTATCAAGTACACACTTTGTTGTCGTATCGTGTTGATCTCGTATCCATAGACGATCACATGAAATGTGAACCGAATTATCATATTGTCTCAACTTTGTCCATAGACGATCACATTCGGTAGAGGACTTATAGGTTGAAATAAAAAAGATTGTGGTGTATTTTGGTACCCTCGTCATTTCAACTGGTATCAGAGCAGGAAAACACGAAAAGATCTAACAATCTGTGTTTGAGGCGATCCAACCAATAAGACATGATTCGAAATAATAAAAGTAAAGCTAAATTTATAAATGACTCAGTTAGCGTACATCAAGATGTTGAGAATAATCTCTCAAAAAGGGTCAATGGAAATTAGTCTCGTAATTCTTTTCTGAAATCAAGAACAAAGTCTATGACTGGTAAACACTTGATTGAGAATCATGTTCATGATAAGAAAAGAATGCATCCAAAACAAAAGGTACAAGTGCCTGATTCAAAGCCTGTTTTGGATCCGATTCCAATTATTGGTGAAAAATATTTTGTTTCTATTCTAGAGAGTAAGAAAGATTTGAATTCACTATCCTTCCCTAATTCTGAATTTCTGATTGGATTACGAAGGTTTTTCATTGATAGCCTGGAAGATGTCTTAGAACTTATTGTTCAACTGAATGTAAGAATTTGTGAAACAAAGCGAGAAACACTTAGCCTCCAAAATAATATGGCAGTTTATTCGGAACAAAAACTGGCTTTGTGTAATGAAGTGAGTCAACAAACTTCAGAGTGTGAATATCTTACACAATCGCTGGAACATTCACAAGAAAGGAATAGAATCCTTAAAAGGGAAATTCTTACAGAATCATGTCAAGAGGTATGCTTTGAAAAATCTTTAGAAAGACATTTTCAACAAGGTATGGGTACCTTAAAAAGACATATCGAAAGTCTTGAAACAAAGATCTCTACAATCTGTAGGATGTCTGATCAAGACTATATGTGTTCGAATAAAAAGGAAATACCATCCTGGGATCAAAGAGTAATCAAGAATATAGAGTCACGCAATAATCATGATGAAAAGGATGTATCAAGCTCCTTCGAAACCCAAACAAGGACACAAGATCATGTCCCTAAAAATAAGAAGGAAGATGTTACTCCAATGGTACTTGGTGAGGAAAATTCCTCTCACCCCAACACTTAACAATGTTGGAAAGTGCATCCTTATTATGCCTAATGTTTTGATGTAAGGAAACACAAGTATCTGGGCATCTGATATCCTGTTAATATCTCTTATTCAACATAGAGAGAATACACAATCTACTTGAAGATATTTAATAATTCTTTATGTAGAAAAGTTGCCTTACAACAACTTGTGTAAACATGATGAGTTTCCTTGTCTAATGAATTTTTAGATACATGATTTTGAAGATTGACTCTTTTCAAAAAGGATCTTTAGGATTCGGAAACACATAAGATGCGAAAGTTTTTCGAATCTGGTCAGAATTATTTATTTAAGGCTTATACCTATGTTTGGTATATGTTTAATTCCTCTGGTATATGTACTCATCTTGTTTGAGAACTTATACTAAAAAGATGTATCCTCAAACCAGATCTCAAGCCAAGATTTTGAAAGCCTTGAGTGAAAATATTTCTAGTGAATCTGTTAATCTTGTTGATTCCTTCAAGAAATCTGGTTGTGAGGATAAAGGAAAAGAGAATGAAGATGTGATATCTCAAGCATGAGTTACTAATCTTCTTGTCAAGAATAGTTTGGATGCTAAGATTGATATTCTCAATCTTCGTCAAGTCCTCCTCAGTACTGTTGAAACTCATCATAGACAGACAGCATTACTAAGAACTGTTATCTGTAACCAAAGAAAGCTGATTAATCTTGGGATCGGGAATAGGGAGTATTCTCGGAATATTAATCGAAAGGTTAATTCTTTATCCTGTGAACATAATCAAGGTACCGTGTGTAGAATCCGGGAAATCAGTCGTGATGTTGTAGATGAAGATCCCGAGAAATTTGAGGATATTGAAGATGATCTTTGAGAAAAACAGTGCAAAGATCTAATCAAGAAATAAACATCAATGTATTGATTTATTTCGATATTTTTGTATAAGGTCTATTTGGAATAAAACTATCATTATTATTTATGAATAAAATTATTATTTTATGGTTTTTGTTTCATATGATAGTTTCCGATTACATAGCCTGTGAATGAATGTCTATATTTTTGTTATGTGATTTTCGGTTTATGAGATGTCTGATTTAGGTTTGTATTAACATTAATATTCGATCTCATATGGTGTAATCCTTATGATTTATGTGGGTTTTTGATTTAGTGGGATTAAGTTTAAGCCCATGTTGGTAGGCTTTATCAAAGGATCATATATAAGGTGTTCCGATTGAAACTCATATGTGGAATCAATTTATGTTTACATGAGTTGTGTTTAGCATAACATATGTGTTTCAGTTTTTCAACTTTTGTTATTGGTACGCATTAGTTACCTTTCTCCGGTAAAGGTTGCTTTTGTTGTTGTTCTTTTGTTCTTGCGAGAGGATGAAAACACACTGGGGGAGGGGGGAGTTCTTATTTGAACTTGCGCTTAATGATATATCTTTCTGGGGAGACGTGGCTGCGGAAATTTTGGTAACGATTTTATTTGTCAGTTAATCGTTTTTCCTGTTTAAGAAAAGCCTGTTTATATTGCATATTTATTGCTTTTGCTTAACAAAATTTCGGTACAATTGATATGTTCCATTATTGTGTATGGATTGTTTATGTGATTCAATTGTTTCCGGTTAAGAAAAACTGTGTCAATTTATTTGACGTATGGTTTGGTATCTTCTTTATTATTGGGGTATCAAGTGTTTTTGCTTAACGAAATTTGGTGCAATTGCGGTGCTGTAATGTATATATTTGTTTCAATTGCTTTCGATTAAGGAAAATAATTTTGCAAGTCAATTTATTTTGGTTTGTATCTATTGTTTTTGGCTTAACAAAATACGGGATCATTTGTTTAGTCCAATTGATTTCGGATAAGAGAAACTAAGTTAATTCTGATATTAGTTAGACTTATCAATTGGAGGATTCAATTATTCAAGTCTAATCGAATGCCTTGACCAGAAAAACTAGTTAACTAACCTAGTGTTTTTCTTGTCTAAAGGGAAAGGTCTAAGTTATTGTCTGAATAATTAGAGCCTGATGAGAAAAACAAAGTTAATTCTGGTCTTTATTTTGGTCTTGTCGAATGAACCGATTGTGTATGTGTTCGAACCGTAAACCAAAATTTGTGGTCAAATCGGCTCAACAAGGGAATTAAGTATCTTAGTTGATTTGTTGGACTATTAGGGAAAATTGCTTCGGGCAATTGTTTCCTTGATAACATATTGAAACTAAATTACTTTTGTAGTCTTGGTTTTAATATTGGTTATCTAAAATGGTATGTGAAACCTTTGTGCTTAACTCTTACAGGTTGTACAAGTCTTATAGATTTGTAAGATCCTTTCAGTGTGTCTTTTATTTGCTCGAACCTTTGTCATTTTGTGAAAAAAAGGTGGAGAAATGTATGGAGTAAACAAGTGACTTTTAATCACTAGGAAAGGACAATTGTTCTTAAACGTTATATCTAACGAAAGAGTAAAGCATTGACTAATGGGGAGAAACATATCATATTGATGTGTAGCAATTCTTACTACAAAAGGGGGATAACAAAGATGTTCGGAATGAATATTTACTTATCTTTTATTTGGTGTGTGTGTGTGTGTGTGGGGGGGGGGGGGGGTGTTAAAAGATTTTGTAATTCAAATGTCAACAACGGCATTTATTGATTGAGTATATGCAAGTTATTGTGTTGTTGAAACTTGGAATCAAGCGTATGAAGAATGAGTTATTTTGTAATTCGTTTATCTCCATATGTAATAAGATTTTTTTCACTAAAATTGACAAAGGGGGAGATTATTAGAGCATAGCTCGAATGAACTCACCAAGCGTTGGTATGTCAAGTTTGGTTGTCATATTTTAGTATCAAAACTCATCTAGAGTCGCTTGATTAAATGCTAGAGTCAACTTCGTTTAGGTTAGACTAGAAAGTCTAGGAATGTTGAGACATACAAGTATTACTCCGAAGACCTGAAGAATGAGAAGAAGTAACGAACTACAACGACGACATCATCCTTCCACTTGAGGTTAGTAATATTGACTTGAACTTGTTTCATTCTTTACGTATCTTTCATGCTATATTGAAAATATAACTTGCGAAGTTGTATATACTGTACATATTGTATATTATACTCTAGTGATGAGACATGATCATAATAGTATGGTCATAGTACTAAGGAATTAGACTACGAAGTATAACGCTTATCTTTTGAACTTCGTAGATATGACATCGACATAATCTTGTATATAGTTTTATGATTATGTGTATGGGTTAATGGTGAAGATTTCATCCTAGTAAACAATGTTTTACATTTGTTTAAAGGAAGCACATTCATGAACTTGTTTCATGAATCGAAAGGGAAACTAATAGGTTTATTGGTCCGGCTATTCATTGCATATTTTTTGATGACCAATATGTGTGAATTGGTAGAACCGATCTTAACTCAGGTTATGTATCTTGATATAACCGATCATAATACCTAGACTTATGATTTGGTATGTGTAGTTACCTAAAATCGTTGAGAGGCTAAAGTGGGATTCTAGGGTTTCTGAAAGTGAGTTACGGAAGGTTGAGCATGAACTGTCTTCTCCTAAACCACACACAATGGCCGTTCAAAGGCTGCTTCAGTCACAGGGAAGAAGGCTTAGGCTGGTCTTAAGGAGGGAAGAAGATGAAGAGAGAGATCAGAGAACAAGTTATTGCTCTGAGAGGTTATGAGAAAGTTGTTCGTAGCTTGGAGAAATAAATGACCTATTTATAGCTTAATTCTCTAATCTCAGGTCGGTGAAGATAAGGATTGTTTTCCGTGCCGTGCAGAGCAATTCTCTTGTCTCTTCAGGAATAAATAAATAAACTAGGTTGAGTTTATCTCATTATTCCACCGCCTTTACTCTCTTCTGCGGTGAGAAATAAGCCGGGCATTTCTCACACGTGTCGTAGACCGCCAGACCAAAACCCTAATTGTTATCCCCCCATTTGTGTGAAGATGAGTCAGTCTTAATTATTATCCCCCCATTTGTGTGAAGCTGAGTCAGTCTTTGTGATGATGTGTTGAGAGAGAAAAATACTCTCTTTAGCCGAGTTGGCCAAGATAGAGAGATATTCTCCGATTTGTAAGAATGACTATGATGAGTCACGTGAAAAGGCATGGGATGCCTCGGAATTCGTGTGGAGAGACTGAAAAGGAGACTCGATTCCTACATGAGGCTCGTGCCTACCATAGGGAATATTCATCCTTGTCTGAGATTTCCCCAGAGATTTGAATCTCTCCAAGATTTCCCGAGAGATTTGAATCTCTCCGAGATTTTGGAGAGAGATTTGAATCTCTCTGAGATTTCACAGAAAAATTTGAATCTCTCAGAGATTTACGGACGGATCAAAATCTCTACGAATATTTTCTTAACTGTTCTGAGTCTCTCTGTGGTCAGATGGGACTCGTCCTAAAGAGAGAGAAAAAGGCTTTGTACGCCCGATCAATGTTACCGCGAGACTTTGGCTCACTTGTCTTTGACCAGCGTATCTTGCAGAGATGTGCTAGGAATCAGTTTTGCACGTATTTATGGGGCCGACATGACCAGTGTATCTCAGAAGGATGTTCTAGGAATCTTTCGAAAGGGCATAGAGGCAGAATAACCAGTGTATCTCGCGGGGATGTCCTAGGAATTAATCGGAAACCTCAGTAAGTCGAGTCAGAGCCTAGAGTAGACATGACTAGTGTATCTCGCGATGATGTACTAGGAATCAGTCCTTGATCTCAAATAAGACGAGTCGTGCTTACAGGAGACATAAATATCTCCGCTTTGGGTCATAAGTCTGCCGGGGACGTTTTTACGCATCTACAGAGCCTACATGACTAGAAGTATCTCGTCGAGGATGTATACTAGGAATCATGGCATCACAAACAGCTGCGTCTCACGAAGACATATTGGAATTGTGACTGTTCTGGTTCATAAGCTACTAGGGACGTTTTATGCTCTACAGAACCTACATGACCAGCAGTATCTCGTCGAGGATGTGCGCTAGGAGTCACGACATCGCGACCAGTAGTGTCTCGCGGGGATGTATACTAAAAATCATGGCTATGAGTGCCTTGAGGACCAAGGGCTTAATCTCTCCCATGAGAGTTGAATTCTGTCTATAGTCTTGAAATAACACTTTTGCCCCTTATCCAAATTTCACCATCTACATTAAGTCCCCTATTCAGAGTAGAACCTTGATTGTTCTATGATGAGTATATAGATGGTTATGAATCGTTCACGTACGAAATTACGATCTACTTGCAGAGTCCCCGAATTGATGCTTAGTTTTGCTTGCTCTGATTCTGGACTTCAAATCAACTATGGACTTGGGAGTTTTATGGGATTTTGTGTTAGGAGACAATACCAACGTGACAATTAATCCTTGATGAAGTAAAATTTCAGTTTTGAGAGACTAGACTTGCGAATTAAGGTTTATTTGATCAAAACCCTAACTTCTTCCTTCTGTGCAACTCTGAGTTTGGAATTGACCCTGGACTTGGAACCCCTTTAGGCTTTCGTATTGGGAAGCATCATCGGAACGGGTATAGAGTCTTGTAGAGATAAAATTTCCATCTTGGTCGAATGGGATTTGCAAATTAGGGTTTACTTGGACAAAACCTTAATTTCTTCTCTTTGTGCATCCTTGAGCTTCCGAGTTTGTGTAAATGAGTATTTGGGGAAGAGAGGGATTTGAGCGGCTTCTTGGCTGTCCGTGAGGTTGGAAAAATCCTATGAGAATAAATTGGCACTTACTTTTGAAGTTACGGAGTCCCTATCCCATGCAAATTCTGAATTCAGGTTTGTACTGCACCTAAACCCTAATTTCTGTTTTTGTCCGTGTCTAACTCCTTCAAACACTCTGGAGATGCTTGAATAGGCTTGGTAGGCGTGCATATGTCTTGAGGGGTTAGCACCTTTTGTGATAAGAGCATATTTAATTTCTTGCACCAATCAAACACCTCTTTTTTAGTAAAAATATCCATTTTTGAAACTTAACGGTATTTTTGTCAAAAACCATTATGAGCTTGATCATGAAAGAGACCATGAGATTCCCTAGGTGTGATCATGGATTGAGAGAGAGAGAGGCACATGTGTGGTCCTTATTTTGGAAATTATGAACTCGAACTTCCTTGTTTAAGCTAAATTCAAATTAACTTCCTCTGAAATTTCGTCTTTCTGCTTTCTGTTTCAATTCCGTTCTTCTTTGATCGATTAAATAACTTAATATGCATGTGCATAAATTCATTAAGATGAGTGTGTGAGAACTTGGTAGGTTGTTGGTTACTTCAGGGCAACCTTCTTTGAAAAAATAATCAAAACTCTACCATAAGGGAATTTAGGTGAACATCCCTTTGAGCTCGCTTTGGTTGAAACATGATGAGCTAAAATGGGTTAATAGAGGTGCATGGGACCTTCCAAGTAAATAGGGAGAGGATCGGCTCCCTGTTATAAGAGGAAAAATCCAATTTTTATTTATCTTTCCAGAATTAGGGTTATTTTGTCAAAACCCTAATTCTCTTTTAATTTTTCTCTTCCAACAAATTCCGAGAGAATATATGACGTCCCAATACTATATAGAAGCATCCTTGCTCGTGTGAGGGGGTTGGCTCTTTTACTTTTTGGAGAAATCCCTTTCTTTGTCGAACTCTTGAAATTAGGGATATTTTGTCAAAACCCTAATTCTCTTTTCAAATTTCTCTTCTAAAAAATTCCGAGGGAATGGATGACGTCCCATTGGTCTTGGAAAGTGTTTACACAAGTGGGGAAGGTCTTGGCCACGGTTTGGAGGAATTTTTGAAGAAGGAAAAGCCTAGGTTTCCTTATTTGACCCAAATTGCCTTAATTTCCTCTTTTTGCTCTAATTCCTTTTCCTTTTGCTTCAAGGCTTCCTTTTTGAAATCAAATTGAAAAGAGAAGTATTTTTACATGTAGTAATGTATAGAACCGATCCACTTCCTCCCACGAATTCTACTTGCACTGAAATTCTTTGTTTGAGCGGAATTCCTATTTCTGTTCGAAGTATGACTGGTATTGCAGGAAACCGTTTTAGTATACTTAATGTTTGAATTTAATTCTTGACACATGAATTATAATCGTGACATGAATGTGCTGAACATATTCCTCTTGCTTAGATGATAGCTATGTTCGTCTTTCAAAACGATCGATATTAATCTTCAAACTGATGATATAAAAGTTAGCAGAAGTACTGATGATCTTGAGTTTGCTGATGTAGATACCCATCCTTCGTTCTTCATTGAGGTACCATCGATAAGTCTTGAGCTTTATATCTCCTTAATCATATCTGATGCATACTTCTTCGACCATTGAATAAATAGAAGTAGTCGTATTTGTCAAGGATTCTCTTCGTTTAGGTGTTTGTCATAAAACTTCAGATTTGAGACATTTAGGGAAAATGGATGTAAAATCTTCATACAGACTCAGATTTGAGTCCCCGACCCAAACTTTGAAAGGTAAGAGGAAAATCTTTATAATGCAAAAAGAATAACTTGATTCCGAGTTCATTTGGTCAATCAAATCCATGCATACTTTTGACTTCAGAAATCTCGTATAAAAATTTCAGGAGTTTGCAGATTGCACTTACTTCGGTGTTGGGACCACATCTCCTAGCTCGTTTGTCCGTTTGAGGCTCCCTTTTGGTATGTTGTTGGGAAGACATAGAGGAACACATTTGCTTTAGAAAGTACCCCGAAATTCCTTATGAATTGTCATCAGTTTTCAAGTCTTTGCGCTGCAATGTTCATCAATCCGAATTACCAAAGGAATCCTTGTTTCAGTTGGAATCTTAAAGCGTTCTCTTGCTTCAAGCACAACCCGTTGGAGTATTATGACTTCACTACCCTTACTTAGCTTGGTTTAGGTCGTGAATTTTGTATTCTTAGGCCAGAGACACGTCCGTGGTATGATTATTCGTTTTTACTCTTTGGTTTCCAGAAAACATATTTTGCTTGATCCCTTGTGAAAGTATGGACCCGAATGAATCCGTGAGTATCCTTGGAGATATAGAATTGGTTTCTTGAGATTGAAATAAGGATATTTATATAGGCATGAGAGCAAGTTTCGGCTTTTGCTGATGAGGCTTGAAACTTCACAACACAAACAAACCCTATTTACAGACCCTATGTATATGCCATGTGTCTTCACTCTCTTAGTGTACTTCTTCTAATTTCTCTCTCGTTTGTAGAGTTGCATGTAAAACAAGAATTTTATGGAGACAAAGTATTCCTCATGGCGAGAAAGGGTTTGACTTTGGTAGAATGAGGATGAAGCAGGCTTCAACAATTTCAGAGGGCCTTCAGAAAGAGGTTCAGGGTGCAGAGAGACAACCGACCGAACTGAGGGTAATTTCACGGGCCTTATATCTTCTTTGACTTCGGAAGAGACACTTGTTGGGGGATTTAGTGTCATGATAATGATTACTCTGAACGGTCCTTTCTTCTAAGGATCTTGTAAATATGAGAAACTTGATAATAACCTGTGAAAATCTTTTCTTTCAATGTGAGGTAGTCGCGAGAGTCGCTAGATGCTGTTGGAACTGTGATCGCTGTCGTATGCGACAAAAATAATATTACTTTCTCACTACTCAAAATATATTATATAGCAAGGGTAAGAAAGGATCGTTCCCACAGAGAGGACTTGGATTGTTATAGATTTCGATTTCTTACACAAACAATGGGGGGATTTTCTGTTTTTATGTAAACTAAAAGTAAAACAAAAGCAAACATAAAAGTAAACACGTAAGTCAAGATGTAAAGATATTGGTTAAGGATTTCGTTTTCATTCACTAACATGTTCTTGTCTTAATACCTAGAATTGATATTTAATCTCTCATTATCAAAAGCCCTAGGATACCTTGATTGCAAGAATATCCCGCTAATTTCCTCTTGTCATCAACAAACACATTAAAAGATATGAATATGAATTCTATCTAAGAGAATAACCTAACGTGTAAAAGCACTAATCAAGTTTAATTCCCTAGAAGCATTAAGTTTTATGAAATCAGGCCAATCAAAGTAATCGAACGTGTAAAAGCACTAATCCGATTTAACAAAGGTTATGATCCACTTGTGACTACTAGGATATATCACTACAAGCAATATTCACAATTATGCTACTTGTAATCAGAAATTTGTCACTTTTGCGTATAATAAACTCTAATCTAGCAATAAAGATGAAAGCAAACTCAAATCGATTCGCGACTCGACTAAACAAGTATTCAAATCATGTAGCAATATTAATGGTGAATCATAAACGATAATATTGAGACAAAACTAATTCATCAATCTAAGAAACATGTTATGTGAAATCAACTTACTCATTAACCAGTAGTAAAAATCTAGCTCATGTTCATGGAGTTCATAACAAGAAGAAAAATATAGGTTTTCATATTTTCTAAACCCTAGAACAAAAGTAGAAGCCAAGATTCCTAGAATTAGAATAATAGAATAAAACCCCTTTATAGACTTTAGGGGTGAGCATGGGCCGGTTTTTACCTCATCCGCATCCAATCCAATTCACTACGGATTTCAAATTTGGCATCCGCATCCAATCCAACATCCAATGGATGCCCGGATGAACGGATTGGGTGCGGATAATCCAATGGATTTGTGTTAGTTCAAATTTATAATTAAAAAATAAAACCAATATATATGACTTCTTATATAACCTACACAGTTTATATATGTATATAAATACATGTCATGGACAACACTCCAAGCAAACACCTTAAAAATTCCAAAACTATCTATATATTTTCTAGAAATTATATAAATTTCCTTAATCTAACGGATATGGATGTCCAACGGATTTTCAAGGTTGCATCCGGACCCAATCTGTAATCCGTTGGATTTCAAAAATCTCATCCGCGTCCAACCCATTAGCGAGCGGTCCGAGCATCCATCCACAAAAATACGGTTGGTCTAGGTTAAATCCGCTGATTACGGATAAAATGCTCACCACTAATAGACTTCTTGTATTTCAACTAATTGCTTCGACTGGTCACAACTCAACCACATATTTGCCTTAACTCGGCCCACAACTCCAGTCCAGCCCATTAGGTCCATTACTTGCTATGCCTGTCAGTTTTGTGGAACTGACAGTGCAAATTCCAGTTGCAATTCAGGCATCACACAGCTCCTTCTCTGCATCGCTCCTAACATACATATATACTCTGCTCAGTTCCACCATCCCATTCTCAACTGTGTACCTACAGCTCCAGGCCACATCTGATATGCCTTTCTCATCCAGCCAAGACGGCAACAGCATCACCATTTTCACTCATGCCGTCACTGCAACATAACCAGCTGGTGCTCCTCTAAACCCATTCATCAACATACCACCACCAGACCATAACCCTCGTTCATCTCTAGTTGCAATCTCAGCATCAATATCCCATACTTTCCTCAGCCAAGACCACTGCCTCCATGTTCTAACCATACACAATCATCCAATTCATTTTAACAATTCAGCTCAACCAATTCTGCTTCATCTGACTTTGAGTGGCATCACAAATCCCTGCAGCTCCATCTTTGTAACAACCAACAGCTGCGCACCACAAGCCAAGTCACCACCATTTGCACCTCAGCTGTTCAGACCTGCCTTGCATCATCTCTACATCATTTCCGCAGCTTCAACTTAAGCTACAACCCTGCAATGCACAGCTCAGCAATCCATCCATCCTACACATGACAGTCACCAGCATGAACACCACCAGTACCATTTCAACTTCTCTTGACTGCAACAACAAATGCAACCCAAATATTCCAATCTCATCACCTGAACCAATTCATTACCAACCATCTCAGCACCTTGCTTTCTCTCTGGATAACACCTGGAACCTAATACATTCATCTAATAATCAGTGCATTCTTCACATCTTCTGCAGCTTTACAGTCCATTGAGCAGCATCACCAAAAGCTAACACAACCAGCACCTCATCTGTCGAGTACAATCCCCATAACTGAACCACAGAACCATAATTCCTTCCATTTCTGTTCAGCTACACTAAACACTGTCTGCAATGCCACCAGACTCCATCAGTTCCGTCACCAGTTCTAGACGAATCCCCATTAAACCAATACTGCAACACTGCCTTACCTGCAACCTCCACTTTCCATTTGTCCCAGCTCAAACCCTTCAGCATAACCACAGAACTCAGCCATAACTCCACCTGCAGGTTCTGTTCCATTTCAGTCACCACCAGTGCCTCACTGCAGCTGCACTTCGCCTTACACCACCAAAGACTCGGCTAACTCCATTCCACCATTCTCAGCCATAGCACCCATATGCCCATATGCCATCAGTTCATACCCACACAGCACAGACCCAAGCATCAACTCGAACACATACCTTCACAGGCTCTGAATTTTGGTTGTTGTCTTCACGGCAAATCTCAGACCACAAAATTCCAAACTTCTGAGTTCAAGGGTTTGAAATCAATCACAGTACAAATTCTTGAGACTAAGCACACACCCACGCTTAATCAACCCTTGAACCAATCATTAACATCACCAGATTCTTAAATCGATCGTCTTCAGCAAAACCCTAACTTCTCTTAACTGAAATCTCAAATCTCCCATCTGTTCTTCATCAGTTCATCTTCTCTGAAATCTCCTCCATCACTGATGTCAACAGTAACCAACTGCTTCTGAGAACAGCCATCGTCGATCCCTGTTTCTTCTTCATTTTCTCAATTCTATCCCTGAATTTCTCAGCGTCTCTAACTCTCACAGCGCCTCCCTTTTCTGAAATTGAGAATGAATAATGATTGAAACATAACCCTGAATTCTAGGGCTTGGTAACAGGAAGTGGAAATGACTGTGGCACCCAGTTATTTGGATTCAGGACACCAAACTGAGGATTCCCCCTATTTCTTATGTAGTTTGTCCCTCATCCTCAACTGGCTCCAAATATCGCTTGCCGGTGAAATGACCAAATTGCCCTTCTTGCTCAAAATGGACGCTCTTCTTCTTCTTTCGCTCCAAATGACTTCATTGCACCTAATAAACTCAAAAGCAAACATAAGATACATAATTTACAAGAAAACTCGCAAAGAAAGCAAAAAAAATAGATAAATATCAAGGTGTTTACAACACCTATCAAACTGTCTTGAACAAGCTAAACTCCGTTCTTCGTTCTTAGAGAGGCCCTTATGTAAGAGATTCCAGTAGCTGAGGAGATGTGGAGGAAATGATATGAAGGCCTTAAAGAAGAAGAAACAGTTTTCTTCCCGAGAGGTAGAGGCGCTGCCAGATGATTTCCTTAAATGTTGGTAATTTCCCCTCTAGACCTTTTATGTATGCATTTGGTAAAGGAAGGGGACTATCATGAGTTTTAATTTGTGCACAACCTAGCTTGATCCGTTACGTGTGCGAGTAGGTGAAAACCCGAAGTTAAATTCGTAATAGAATGTCCTTCATTGCGCGATCTTAACTCCAAAGGTTGTAAAAACTAGGTTTGACGTCTGATTTCAGTGGTTGACCCCGACTATCGAACAGAAAAGACCCAACCTTCACCTATTGGAGAAATTAGGATTTGGAGCTTGTTTTTCCGGTGATATGTCCATATGAAGTTGAACTCGGAATCTAGATTTATTTAGCAACAATTCCTTCAAGTGTTTTGATGATATCTCTTGGATTGTGTATTGAAACTTCATGCCCTTTTAACACATGGTAGGAGAAACGTAGACGATTTTTTTTATCAAGGGCGCATTGTCGAATTCTCAACCCATTTGTCCAGTTTTTCGAGTTAGCTGGATGAAGTATGAGGCGGTTTGAAGGAAAATAAGCTACTGACCCTGGTTTGTCTCAGCCGTGAATCTTGAGCAGAAAAACAATTCTAACGCGTTGGGGTAATCTCGGTGCATGCTTCCTTTCTAAAATCCTTATACGGGGTTTCGTAAAACCTAGCTTTCTTGATCGTGATGGAAGCCCTAGATGGGTGAGTTATTCTCTGGATGAGACAAGACCTGATTTTAACTTGTAGAAGTATTTCGGTATCTCTGTCATGGGATTGAGTTCATTCCCGTGGGATAGCATCCCGTATTTTTTTTTTTTTTTGATATCAAAGGTTAAAGCGCTTGTGCCTGAAGGTCGGCCGTGGGAGCTGAGGCTCGAACAGGATATCTGATTCTCGTTCATACACCTCTAGTGATAAGTCTCTAACTTGAAGCGTTCTGAATCCTACCAATTTGTTTTGCACCCGGAATCTCTGGGTTAATGGTATAAGAGTCTTTCATCTAGGAGTTGGATGTTTGAGCCCCCTCATGTTAGTCACAAAGATGCATGATGCATGGTTCTTTTTCAGTCCCCAGTTTGTTGTATGAATAGGTATTTTCATTGACTCGGGATGCTTGGAAAATGAAATAAGATCCTTGTAGCGTATGAGATTGAGTCTTCAAGGTAGGCAAGCGATACTCTATGAGTTAGAGACGTCTGTGGAGAATTATATCGAGATACTGTCCGCATGTGTCTTCATGCACAAGATAAAGTTGTTGTTCGGCCTCTACTAGGTGTCTTGACAATGACTCGTGCGAACATTTGTTGCGAATTTTTCGTTGAGATCTATTCTTCTAGGAAATGGTCAATCAAACTTGAGAGTAGTAGACACCTTCTGGGACTGGGGAAGATGTATCTTGTCCTTCATTCATCACGTCCGACTCCGACGCATGGGGAAGCTTGTTGAGCAGGTTTTTCGATATAAGAGGCTTTCAATGAGGGGGACCGCTAGTAGGTGTCTGGCTGAGTAGCGTATATCCTAGAGCAACGATCTCGTATCCTTACATTGTTTACTTCAGTAACAGTAGTTGGTTGTGGTTGTATGTCGAGTAAAGTTTTATCTGAATTGTTTGCCTCACGACTATCGCTTCGGATTTCTTTTCCCTTGATATATTCGGTTGCAAAGATATTCTCCTTCCCCGTCTTGGGTGAACTAAGATCCCATCATAAAATGAATTTGGATGGTCGTTGGTGCAGTTGAGTTAGAGGCTTGCTTAGACTTGGTTGTAATTGCTAGGGCTAGTTCCTCTTATTTCTGACGGGACGTGTGTTGAGATAACATATCGACCGTCGGCTTTGAATCTTCGGATAAGTATGAGTTTTGGCCGAGCAATGTCTTAGAAGCTAGTCCCATCTTATACTTTGTCGCGTTTTGGTCATGATCCTCTGAAACAGGAAAATGACAAGATGCATCTCGGCTGGCGATTTATGACCTTATGTGGCTCTGCAACGCTTTTTTCTAGGTCACAAATTTTTTGGAACTTTTTCAAGTTTTCGCTAAGTTTATCCTGTAGACGACGAAAATAAAAATCCGATAGAAAAAGAACTAGGTCAATCTGATACAGAACGAAAGAGTTATAAATAAAATAGTAAAGTGAAGTAAACTTCCCGAGTCCACTGTGATCAGGTTGAGGGCCCTTTACCTAAACGAATTTTGGAGCAAATATTCATCAGAATCTCCAAGTTTAGAGCGTCATCTGGTCCTTGAGGTCCTTGAGATTGATAAGGTCGATGGGATGGTTGCTCTTTTGCTCTGTCGCGTTCGTAACGAGCTTCATCTTCTCCGGTGAGGTCAATTGCAGACAGACTGGATCCTGTCTGTGCTTTTATGATCAGTTTTAATATTCCTTCTTTAGGAAACGTGTACTCGATCTGATTAGTTGGATTTATCCCTACTAGTAACTCTAAATGTCAATCTGAGATTTTACTAAATTCTGTTGAGTCCTCAGGAGCTCGCCTTGATCCTTATCCAACGTTTCCAAGGATTAACGGTAGATTTCCATGAAAATAGGTTACTGGCCTGTTTTGTTATGCAGTAAGAGATTCATGCGATCCAGGACGCATTAATCTATTCACTAAGGTCAAACTCGAAAGAGAGAGAAAGTGCTGGTAGGGATAACTCTCTCGGCTAAGTCTCTAATTGATTTACAGAGACTGAATCAATGGAACGTTTTTATGTTTGGATTGGTGGAATCGGCTTCCTTCCTAAGAGACCATGATTGAGATCTGTAACTGAGTGAACAACTTACCACTGTGGTCGCCAAAATGTAGTTACCTAAAATCGGTGAGAGGCTAAAGTGGGATTCTAGGGTTTCTGAAAGTGAGTTATGGGAGGTTGAGCACGAGAAGTCTTCGCCTAAACCACACACAATGGCCATTCAAAGGATGCTTCAGTCACAGGGAAGAAGGCTTAGGGTTGTCCTTAGGGAGGGAAGCAGATGAAGAGAGATCAGAAAACAAGTTATTGCTCTAAGAGGTTATGAGTAAGTTGTTCGTAGCTTGGAGAAATAGATGACCTATTTATAGATGAACTCTCTAATCTTAGGTCAGTTAAGATAAGGATTGCTTTCCGTGTTTTGCGGAGCAATTCTCCCGTCTCTTCAGGAATAGATAAAGATAAACTAGGTTGAGTTTATCTCATTATTCCACCACCTTTACTCTCTTCTGTAGTGAGAAATAAGCCGGGTATTTCTCACACGTGTCGTAGACCGCCAAACCAAAACCCTAATTGTTATCCCCCGATTTGTGTGAAGCTGAATCAACCTTTGTGATGATGTGTTGAGAGAGAGAAATATTCTCTTTAGCCGAGTTGGCCAAGATAGAGAGATATTCTCCAATTTGTAAGAATGACTATGATGAGTCACGTGAAAAGGCATGGGATTCCTCAGAATTCGTGTGGAGAATCTGAAAAGGAGATTCGATTCCTACATGAGGCTCGTGCCTACCATGGGGAATATTCATCCTTGTCTGAGATTTCCGAGAGATTTGAATCTCTCCGAGATTTTGCAGAGAGATGTGAATCTTTCCGAGATTTTGAAGAGAGATTTGAATCTCTTCAAGATTATGCAGAGAGATTTGAATCTCTCTGAGATTTAAATCTCTCCAAGATTAACGGACGGATCAAAATCTCTACGAAGATTTTCTTAACGGATCCGAATCTCTCTGTGGTCAGCTGGGACTCGTTCTGAAAAGAGAAAAAAAGGATTTGTACGCCCGATTAATGTCACCGCGAGACTTTGGCTCACTTGTCTTTGACCAGCGTATCTTGTAGAGATGTGCTAGGAATCAGTTGTGCACGTATTTATGGGGGCGACATGACCAGTTTATCTCAGAAGGATGTTCTAGGAATCTGTCGAAAGGGCCTAGGAGCAGAATAACCAGTGTATCTTGTGGGGATGTCCTAGGAATTTTCCGGAAACCTCAGTAAGTCGAGTCATAGCCTAGAGTAGACATGAGGTGTGTATCTCGCGATGATGTACTAGGAATCAATCCTTGATCTCAAATAGATAAGTCATGCTTAAAAAGGCATAAATATCTCCGCTTTGGGTCATAAGTCTGCCTGGGACGTTTTTACGCATCTACAGAGCCTACATGACTAGCAGTATCTCGTCGAGGATGTATACTAGGAATCATGGCATCACAAACAACTGCGTCTCGCGAAGACATATTGGAATTGTGACTGTTCTGGTTCATAAGCTACTAGGGACATTTTATGCTCTACAGAACCTACATGACCAGCAGTATCTCGTCGAGGATGTGCGCTAGAAGTCACGACATCGCGACCAGTAGTGTCTCGCGGGGATGTATACTAGAAATCATGGCTATGAGTGCCTTGAGGACCAAGGGCTTAATCTCTCCCGTGAGAGTTGAATTCTGTCTATAGTCATAATATGACACTTTTGCCCCTTATCCAAATTTCACCATTTACAGTATGAACGGTCCTGGTAATTGGTGTAACCGATCCTAAGTAATCACCATTAGATGGTATGATCGATCCTTGTAATTGGTGTGACCGATTCTGGCAATTGGTGTGACCGATTATAAGTGGTTATGTGACCGATCCTTGTAATTGGTATGACCGATCCTAGTGACTGGTGTGACAGATCACAAGTAGGTACCATGTATAAGTAGAACCAATCCTAGTGATTGGTAAAACCGATCTGAACCCATGTATGTGACTTGGAAGGACCGATCACAACTAACCATTGTGACTTGTTATGACCAATCACATAGTAGTCTTGGAATACTGGTAGAACCAATTCTAAACTTGTTTGGAAGTGTGGTAGAACCGATTCCAAGAAGCAAATCCATGTAAATATGAAATAAGGATTTGCAGTGTAAAGATGTCAACATACTTTGAACACGAGCAGTAACTCTTATCATTTATTGTTCAAAGATATTCCTTGGTACTGAAGGTGATCTTGTGATGAAATAAATTACAAATATTTTAATTAAGGTTTTTGGTTTTATATGCTTTAATTACCAGCAATTAATGCATAGCTCCAGAGAATAAAAATTAGTAATGTGCATTTCCTAATTGGAGATTTTCTATGAGAGTTTTCGGAAATACTGGATAAGCATTTATTGGAATTAGGAAAACCGAATTTGGGCATTCATTGTATATCTTTAGAATATTTTCGGTTTTGGAAATTCCTTGGTGTCCAAACATCCTTGGTCAATAAATACCTAAGTTTGCATTTCTAGCAAACTATCCTAAGAGCCATGCAAACTTCATTTCTTGCTGTTTCTGGTGGAGCCGTCTATTCGGAGAGGAAGGTATCCTAATTAGGTGAAATCTCTTACGATCGCTCATTTAAAGACTTCTACGGGATCAAGAAGCTCCACGAGTACCGTTGGTGGGAGACTATATAATTGCAATGTTATTAGTTTTCGATTTGATTTGATTGACTAACGGTTGTTGAAAATTTGTTGGTTTATTCTTGAGAATATTCTCTTCTGATATAAGATTCACTAAGACTAGATCAAAGTATCGACGGGATCTTTAGAACTGTTGTTAGATCTAAACACATCTTGTGATAATCCATTGTTAACAGACTCCGTTCTATGTGTGATTGATCACAAGAGATTCAAGTGTTGTTGTGCAGGTATTTGAAGGAAATAGAAGATTTGAAGACGAAGAATAATTCTTATAAGTTTTCGTATCTTGTGGATTTCGTGCACAAAACTTGATCGGCTGGGATCCAACTAGAATCAGTTTATCGTTGATAGATCTGATTGATTAGTTGCATGAGATCGACATCACTTTATAGTTTCTCTTTGAGATCTATATTGATTGATTGCAAATCTAAAGATTGATTATTTCGGTATTCAATATTTAGATTGATCTAACCAGACAAAGGAGTTTATTAGATTAAACATAAGAGCCTTTGTGAGCAACTCATCTTATCTTGTAGAAAGATTGATTAGAGTGGTTACCAAACAGATCATTCCTTTTTTGTTTGCAATACGATCCAAAGGACTTGTTATTCACGTGCGTGACTCTAGAAGTCGAAGACGCGGGGATATTGAGGGAACTAAGTAGCTAAAGGTAGTTGGCTTGGTCTCAACTATACGAAGTGGGTATTAGATTTTGTATAACGGCTTAATTCTGAGAGTATTCAAAACTAGACTAGGTCCCGGGATTTTTCTGCATTTGCGGTTTCCTCGTTAAAAAAATCTTGTTGTGCCATTTACTTTAATTTTCCGCATTATAATTGTTTTATTATAATTAAAGTAAATTGCACTTGTACGTTAATTCCAATTCACTTGATATTGATCCTATAGTAAATCGGTTTAGGACCGTAACTATTATCAAGTGAATATCAAGTTGTCGTATTGTCTCGACTTTGTCCATAGATGATCACACTTGGTATCGGAATTATAGGTTGAAATAAAAAGATTGTGGTGTATTTGGGTACCCTCGTCTTTTAAAATATTTTAATTAAGGTTTTTGGTTTTATATGCTTTAATTACTAGCAATTAATGCATAGCTCTAGAGAATAAAAGTTAGTAATGTGCATTTACTAATTGGAGATTTTCTATGAGAGATTTCCGAAACATTGGAAAAGCATTTATTGGAATTAGGAAAACCAAATTTGGGTATTCATTGCATATCTTGAGAATATTTTCGGTATTGGAAATTCTTAGGTGTCCAAACATCCTTGGTCTATAAATACCTAAGTTTGCATTTCTAGTAAACTATCCTAAGAGCCAGGAAAATTTCATTTCTTATTGTTTCTGGTAGAGCCGTCTATTCGGAGAGGAGAGTATCCTAATTAGGTGAAATTTCTTACGACCGCTCGTTTAAAGACTTCTGTGGGATCAAGAAGCTTTACGAGTACCGTTGGTGGGAAACTAGATAATTGCAGTGTTATTAGTTTTCGATTTGATTTGATTGACTAACGGTTGTTGAAACTTTGATTGCACCTAGTTTGTTTATTCTTGGGAATATTTTCTTATGATATAAGATTCACTCAGTATAGATCAAAATATCGACGGGATCTTTAGAACTGTTGTTAGATCTAAAGACATCTTGTTATAATCCATTGTTAACAGATTCCATTCTGTGTGTGAAGTGTTATTGTGCAGGTATTTGAAGGCACTAGAAGATTTGAAGACGAAGAAGAATTCTTATTAGTTTTCATATCTTGTGGATTTAGTGCACAAACCTTGATCGGCTGGGATCCAACTAGAATCAGTTTATCATTGATAGATCTGATTGATTAGTTGCGTGAGATTGACATCACTTTATAGTTTGCCTTTGAGATTTATATTGATTGATTTCCAATCTAAAGATTAATTATTTCGGTATTCAATATTTAGATTGATCTAACCAGACAAAGGAGTTTTTAGATTAAACAAAAGATCCTTTGTCAACAACTCATCGTTATCTTATAGAAAAATTGATTAGAGTGGTTACCAAACAGATTCTTCCTTTGCTATTTGGAATACGAACCAAATGACTTGATATTCACGTGCGTGACTCTAGAAGTCGAAGGCGCGTGGATACTGAGGGAACTAAGTATCTAGGGGTAGTCTGCTTGGTCTCAACTATACGAAGTAGGTATTAGATTTTGTATAGCGGCTTAATTATGAGAGTATTCAAAACTGGACTAGGTCCCGAGGTTTTTCTGCATTTGCAGTTTCCTCGTTAACAAAATCTTGATGTGTCTTTTACTTTGATTTCCGCATTATAATTGTTATTATAATTAAGTAAAATACACAAGTACGTTAACTCCGTAATACTTGATATTGATCCCATAGAGTTTCGGTTAATTCCGAACCTATTATCAAGTACACACTTTGTTGTCGTATCATCTCGCTCTCGTATCCATAGACGATCACATGAAGTATGAACCGAATTGTCATATTGTCTCGACTTTATCCATAGATGATCACATTCGGTAAAAGACTTATAGGTTGAAATAAAAAGATTGTGGTGTATTTGGGTACCCCCGTCTTTTCAAACTCAATTACTAAATAATGTTTAGAGTTATTTATTTATTTATCTCTCTCTCTTTCTCTTTATCTCTCTGTGTCTCTCGCAATTAGAACATTTACAGAACCAAGTCCGTGAACCTAATTACAAAGAGATTACTTGGATGGTACCAAAGACCAATGTCCAAGAATCAATCAAATCGTATCCAACAAAACAAGGTCGGATGTATCTACTATGATTGATTAACGCACAACCTGTGATATTTCAATTATAAAGATAAACAATATAATGCGGAAATAACAATAACAGAGAGACCAAAAGTTTTGTTAATGAGGAAACTGCAACTGCAGAAAAACTCTGAGACCTAGTCCAGATTGAACACCAAACTGTATTAAGCCGCTACAAACACTAGCCTACTACCAATTAACTTCGGACTGGAATGTAGTTGAGCCCTAATCGAGTCTCCCAGTGATTAAGGTACAGTCGCGCTCCTTACGCCTCTTGAATCCTAGCATAATTTCGCGCAATTGATTCTCATAGCTAACGTCACACCAACTAAGAGTTGATTCAACTCAATTGAAGACTTTAAACCAATCTGCCACCCACAGACTTAGCCTATATAAGTGATTTCCTTTACGATCAAAAAGTTTGATCAAGGTGATGGAAATCGATAGCAATAGACAGAGTCTAGTAAACCTCAAAATCCGGACTTATGCAACCCGAAGTGCATCCTAGATTATTACTCACCTCACAAGTTTAAAACTTATGGATCAACAAAGTTTGAGACGAATAGAACTTTGATAATTTATATCTATCTTGATCAAGTGAGCAACTCAACAATCGATTAAGATCAAGATACTCGAGTTATCAAGAAAAGATAACTGGACCTGGCTTTATGACTCCTTATGAAGTCTTTGTTGTCGCTAAACCCTAAAATCAAGGCTGCTAATAGGGGGTACCAAATTTCTTGGGGGTGTACCAAAATGCATATAAGACAAAATATGTATTGGTAAGGGATTGGTACACCCCCAAGAAATTTGGTACCCCCTATTAGCAATCTTGCCTAAAAGGGTTAGGAAGAGGACGACTCTACTTACAACTAGTACACACCAAAAAGTAGTGTTGGGATTCAAAGATCCCAGTTGCTTGAAGTTCCCCTTTTATAGACATTAAAAGCATAGGTTGCTTTAGGTTTAAGCTAAGATATCTTTGGAACCAAGCAACAATATCCACCGTTAGATGAATCTTTGAATCTGACTTACATAAACAAGATATATACTCTGGTTAGGTGAAACCGTAACCGAACCGTGTATAAATACTATGTTCAAGGTGGTTAGCCAAAACTAGCCGATTTGAACTTATAAGCTTAATATTTATTTTCATGAACACTTAAGACATTAACCTTGTGTCACAATCATGTGATCAAATAAGTCTAGTTTTTTTATATAATTGATCAAATGCTAATTATTTCTAAGAAATAATTTTATCGCACTTGAATATAATAGACATGGTTAGTAGATGTACAAGGTACCAATACCATAACCGTTCATGAGTCAGGTCAATCACAGTACGTTGATCGCTGTCGTATGCGTCAAAAATAAATTCACTTTCTCACTTACAAATAATATGGATTAAGTATATGATAAGAAAGAGTTAGTTCCACGGGAGGCTTATGTTGTTATAGGATTTCAGTTTCTAACTAAGGGGGGATTTTGTTTATATCAAAACAATAAAATAATTGAAAGAAAATAAAATAATCGGAATAATCAATAAGGAGAAGACATTGGTCACGAGATAGTATCATTCACAAACATGTATTTTTATCAATGACTAGAATTGGTAATTTAATCTCTCATTTACTAAAAGTCCTAGGATATCTTGATCGTAAGTATATCCCGCTAATTCCCTGATTTCATCACAACCACATTAACAGATGTATATGTGAATTCTTCTTAGAAAGCAACCTAAAGTGTAAAAGCACAATTAAGTTTAACTCCCTAAAAGCACTAAGTTCTATGGAATAAGACTAATCAAAGCAATCGAACGTGTAAAAGCACTACTTCGATTTAACCAAGGTTATGATTCATATGTGACTATAAAGATATATCACTACAAGTAATAACCACGCTATGCTACTTAGAATCAGGGATTAACAACTTTTACGTATTGAAAACCCTAATATAGCTTTAGCTTTAAATGCACATCTAATTGATTCCGGACTCAACCAAACTAACAATCAAATCATATGACAATATAAACCATGAATCATAAACAATAAATTATTGAGACAAAACTAATTCATTGATGCAAATATCATATTTGAGAAATCAACTTTATCTCATAACCAATAATAGTATTTAGCCACTCATAGCTATGGAGTTCATCATAATTAATAATAAAATGAAGAGGATAAAAATAACGAAAGCAAACCCTAGAGTTGTCTCCGGCTCTCTCCAAAAACTCCAAGTAGTAGTATAATCCGTGATAACCAAAAGAAGTAGAAGTCTTCCATTTTATGTTTCCAAAACTAGGTAAAGTCTTCAATACCCAAATCCAAATAGTCCACCAAGCCCACATAAGAGAAATACCCATGTAGAAATTCTGCCACAAAAATGTCATCGGAAAACCGGTGCCAGCGCCAGAAGTTGGCCGGGAAACAGCCGGAAAATCACCTCAGTCGACTGGGAAAGTCAAACTGATTGCCGGTCAACCGAGTCAAAGGAGAGTCACACTGAGTTAACTCGGGTCAAGCCGACCGAGTCAGGTCTAATCAGATGGTGAGTCAGAGTCAGCTAACTGACTAGGCTGAGTGCCCAAGGCCAGAGCTGTTGCAAATCCTGAGCCATTGTCCAGGCTACAGTCAATGATGCGCCTTGTTGGTGTATCATTTCTCACTCTTGCAGCTTCAACTGCACTTCTTACCAGGTCCTAATTCTCCATTTCAGCAACCTTCACAACTGAATCTGAGCTTTCAAATCAAATCCAAACTCCATTCTGCTATACATAGTTCCATCTAACTCGGCATCATTTCTGCAATTCAGACTTGCAATTCCCCATAATTCAGCTACAACCTTATACATTCTTCAATTAAACTCGACTGCAATACTGCGTAATTGCAGCAACGAGCATCACAGAACCAACCATTCCCTGTGTAATTTATCTTCTCAGTCATCACAAGCCAACTTCTACGCCATTGCAGCTACCACTGCAACAAAACAAAACTCCACAACCTGCATTCTCCTAACATTCATCTACAGTGCTAACTCAGACTCCACTGGATACCAACACCACTGCTATAATCTAAGGATCAGCTCCAACAACTGGTTAGGTTCTTTCCCTGTAAAGCTTGAATCTCAGACCCATGAAATTCACCAACTATTAACTCAGCCATCCAGTCACCAACTGCACCATTTCTTCAAAGACAACTCCATTGTCTATCCATTTCATCTCCACCTGTAATTCAGCACAAAACCCATTTCATTTATCTCCCCTGTCACAGCTTAGCTCATATATCTGTGGCTCAATACTTCTAGCGCTCAACATCACAACTAGCTGCCATGTTCAGCTCCAGTTCCTACACCAGAAACTCCAATTACACTCCATGTTCTCTGGCTACTTCACTGCAGCAAAACCAACACCATCTGCATCTTCAATAGCAACCACAATTCTGTTCCTGCACAACCTACTTATTCATCTAGCATACCCATTTCAGTCCCATGGAAACAACAACACAACCAGTTTGCAATTTCATCAAGACCACCACCAATCACTGCACTGTAACACTGAACCCACACTGAACTACCACCTGCAACCCTTAACAAACCATAGCCAATACCATATTACAGTTCAGCTTCATATACTTTACCAGATTAATCACCAACATCAGTTACTACTTCTGCCAATCTCAGTACCATCTTAATTGTTCTCTTCATCTCAGCTCAAGAACTGCATCTTCATCTTCATATCTGTAATCACCAGCAAATCTAAGACAAACCACATCTTCAGCTGCAACCACTACTCAATTCCATTGTCTAGCTCTATCCCACCAATTCTGTCTCAGCCCAAATACCACCTCTTCTTCCATCTCTCTGTGTTGTACTCTACAGCACCAGCAGAAACAGATCAACCCTAATTTCTCCAACTGCTTCATGATCTAAGCCAACCCATCTCTGGTTTCAACACCAAAATCAAATCCCATTTCTTAATTCGACCTCAATACTACATACAATCATAAATCGACCTAAACCCATTTTCCTTTTTCTTCTGATTTCGAGTTCAAATCCACTACCAAATACCCATGGTAAACATCGATTCCATTTGTCTCGAATCATAGCATGAACAAATCATCTTCTTCAACAGTAACTTTTCTCTCTATTCTCGATTCAAACTTCAATCACATCACACAAACCCTAATTTGTTGAGATCTCTGTAAAATCCACTTCAATTCAATCTCCTCTGTAACTCTTAGAGCTAGCACATAGCAGCACTTCAATTCACTTTGTTTAGTCCTCATCTTCATTCTCTACTTTAATGGAGCCGCCGTAACTTCTTTAACTTTCGGACAGCATGAGGTATAATGATAAGAAAAATGACTGAATTTTAGGTCATGTGTAGGAGTAGAAATTGATACATGCACCCACTGTTATGGATACGGGCCATCAACGGATTATTTGGCCTGTCAGTTATATGGAACTGACAGTTCATTCCTCACCTCCTGTTTGCGCAACCTTAGCCGGTTCCAAATATAATTCGCCTGTGAATTGACTTTTTTTCCTTTTACGCTCCAAATGGACGATTTCTCCTTCTTTTGCTCCAAATGACTCCAAAGTACCTAAACACTCAAAAATAAACATAAGATACATAATTTACAAGAAAAGTAGCAAAGAAAGCATAAACAATAGATAAATATCAAGGTGTTTACAACACATATCAAATTCCCCCACACTTAGACTTTGCTAGTCCTCGAGCAAATCAAACAAAACTAATTCTAAAATACATACAACTCCCTTTCGTTGAGGTTACGGTCACACTTAGCATGTATAATAAGCTTTTGAACCCCTAGGTGTCCCTAGTGGACGAGTTTTAGTCTCGTGAGGGTTTACTAGAGATATACTCACAAAACCTACTTTTCCAACTTACAAGTTCTCCGAAATGATAGCATCCAACGCGCTAAGAAGACATAAAGATTCTGCACATTAGTCATAAGAAGTTAAACATATCAAAGAACACATTCTCATGCTCAAAAGTTGAGAGAGAAATAATCATCCCTTATCGAAAGAATTCAGGTTCGAGAGTGATCGAAAGTCTCGACTCTGCCTCACCAGAAAAGGTTTTATGAAATTTCTCTCAATAATAAACAACATTTTTATGGGTCACACTTGTGTCCAGGTAGGAATGAAGAGAGAATTCTTGCGACACGCTGAATGGTAGGAAGGCAAAACCCTCCGAATTATTTTGAAAACCCACATCTTTTATAATTTTGAAAACCTTTTTTTTATGACGATCTCTAAGAAAGGAAATCAACCACTTAACAAATGTGGGAATATGCTTACTTACCTTTTTATCCGTTCAACATGCAGTTAGCACCACTCTCACAACATCCATAAAAACGTCTTCGGTCTTCAATCCTTGTCTTCTTTTTCGGTCTTCAACTCTTGATGATAAAATCTTGAACTTCGTAGAATCTTGACAATGTGATTCTTTCCTCTAATTCCTTGTTGCTTGAAACTTCATTATGGATATTTCTTCTTCCATTGGCTTTATTGAAAGAATACAAAACTAAAAACGAACTAAACAAACCTAAATATGATACAATGATAAAAAAATTTCCTTTCTTTCTTTTTTTTTTATAATTTTTTTTTAAATTGCTAAGATTATAAATCATACATAGTTTTGGTTGGTATCCCAGCAACAAGATGGGCCCCAACACCTTTTTGAATAACAACTCCTAATCTATGGAAAATAAAACTGCCTAGACCACTACAAGCATCATTACTAACTAGATAATTCTTCAAACTCTTAAAAAAACACAAAGTATCTTCACTAAGCTCCCCTAAAGTGGAGAAGGCTAAAACGCCTAAACCATAGCCATGTGAAACACATTCATCTAGATATTTAGTGTGTTTGCACGATACGGCTCTTTAAATGGCTTGTCCTGGGACGAAAGCGCGAACACCTTCACAAGTGAAAGGCGAGACACTTGTGACATCCATACAAATATCTAAGCCATTTTCCCAATTATAAACAAGTATGTCCGTAGGACCTAAATCCTTGTTATCATCAGATAAAACCCCCAGAGTAACTTCTTTTCGTGCATGGACACCATCATTGTATCAAATATCTGCAATCACATCTCGTACCAGGTCGTGTCGAAACTTGATCCCAACATCCTTAGCATAATGTAGTGCGTGATCACCAAAAATATCCAAAGGTCTATTACAGCTTGAGCATAACCCGTCCGCTACAAACAAGGGAATACAGAGCCGGTAACAAACCACTGCTCTGAATTGTCTAGGACCAAGGCATTGGTCCAACCCGCTGATGGGTACGGCCAAAAGATAATCTTGTGCATGTTTAACCCGGTTACATTGCCACAAAATGGAATCTCTTGCAGATAATGAAAATTGGATAGGGATTTGCTTCTTAACTGAATCAAAATAAGTAACTGCCAAGAAATGCATAAAAGGGGGGACAGTATTATCGACACAATAATTAGAAGGTAATCCCCATACCTAAATAAAGTTCTGAAGAGCCGACTGATAGGCAGAACCTTTATCCTTTAAGAACAAGCTACCAAGAATAACTTTCTGCGCGGAAGTAGTCTGAATCTGGGAGGCAAGATAACAGTAAGAGCGTGTGTACGCCGTAGTGTAAATACCAAGACCACCATCCTTGATATGCAGGGTAGCTAATCTCTGTTGCAATGGTCCAAAACCAGCTCCATCCCCTGTGATTACAAGTCTCAAGTACTAGAATAAATTGTCATCAAAAAGATCAATAGCTTGTTGTATGGCTGCTGGATCAGTAGCTTTTCTTTTTGATTTTTTTTCTCTTTTCTTTTTGATTGAGACAAGAAAAATAAAATAAATACAAAACAAAATAAAAATAAAAAAATAAAACTAGTAATAAACCTAACGCAATTTTCTCTTATCTTTTTTTTTTTTTTGACAAGAGAAAATAAAATAAAAGATAAAATAAAAATGCAAGTACAAAGGCCATGGTGTAAGTACTTAACCACTTGATTCTTCACAACGTTTATTGTCTCGATATCATAAACTTCTTGAACTCTCATCTTGATAATCTTCGCTCTTGTACATAAGTCTTCAACTTGTAAAAATTCTGCTCCTTGTCTTGTATGCTTTACTTGAATCAGAAATATGCTAATTTCTGTACCGTTGCTTATAAACCTTGAACGTCTTTAACTTTCCTTCGAATTTGTGATGCTTCGCTTGTTGTTGATGATGGTGTTTCTATGGATCTGTTGGTGTAGAGAGAGATAGAGTGGATGGTGCTAACTGCAAACAAGATTACAAGTGATATGTAAGTTAGCAATTCGATGTCACCCCATGATTGATAAAATAGCACTCAAGAGATCAAAGTGGTGCTTCTATTGGTGGGAGGTTGGGTAGCTCACCATTCTACCCGGAATTAACGAACAGTGACACACACTCTAAAAGCACATATTTAGACAAGTACAAAGAATTGAAGGTTGGTGCCTCGCTTAATGTAACAATAGGTAGTCTCCACTATAGGGGATCACAACTCTAATACCGAATTCAGTTTGCCACTGGCACAGTTAAATGCAATTTTAACTCTCATACAACTAAGCAACCCGATCACGTTCTCTAGCATATCTAAGTTCAGTCACTCTTATGAGAATTTTGATGTAAACTTAACGACATGTATACTATGTGACACTAAACTAACTACAAGTTGGAGTTTTTCATGCACTGATTTACACAAAAATTAAAAAAAAAATTGAAAAATTTACAATGCAAATGCTTAACCACTTCCCCACACTTAAACTTTAAATTGTCCTCAATGTTAATTGAGTCATCCAAGTAGAGTCAAGGTGGGAAATACTACATGAAATGTGACAATAAATCATAAAAAGTAAATTCAAGACAAGAAAAAAAAAACTAAAAACAAGACAAGAAATACTCATCCCATGGGTTGCCTGCCATGTAACGCTTGGTTTAAAGCCGTCAACCCGATTATCTCCTTGCTTTCTACGACTCCTCCAGAGGGAGTGCATTCACAAAATTGTCTCCTTCCACAAATTCCAAAGTGAAAGTCTCATAGTATGGTTTCAACCGGTGTCCATTAACTTTAAGTTCCTTTCCTGTAACAATACTACGAATTTCCACTGCACCATGAGAAAACACATTAGTAACAATAAAGTGTCCAATCCAACGTGACCTTAATTTACCCGGAAATAATTGCAAGAGATAATTAAACAAAAGCACTTTCTTCCCAATGCAGAATTGTTTCCTAGAAATTATATTATCATGAAATGCTTTGGTTTTTTCCTTGTAAATGCGTGAGCTTTCAAATGCCTCATTGCGGATCTCCTCTAGCTCTTGAAGTTGTAACTCCTTTGCTTTTGAGCACCATCTGAACAGACGAGGTTACCCAAATATACCTCAATCTAAAACTTTTGCACCTATAAGTCCTCTTACCGAAAGTGATTGTCTATGGACTGAGTCGATACAATACAACGAATCGGTATTCACACTTTGTGTGATCGTCTATGGATATGAGATCGAGACAATATAACAATCAAAGTGTGCTTACTTGATAATAGGTTCGGACTTAACCAAACTCTATAGGATCACTATCAAGTAATACGAAGTTAACGTTTGTGTAATTTACTTTAAATTATAATAATAACAATTATAATTGCGGAAAACAAAAGTAAATGACACGGCAAGATTTTGTTAACGGGGAAACCAAAAATGCAAAAAAAAACCGGGACCTAGTCCAGAAGTGAATACTCTCAGAATTAAGCCGCTATACAAAATCACACCAACTTCGTATAGTTGAGGCCAAGCAACTACACCTATAGTTCACCTAGTTTCTTCCCTGCGCTTCCGACATTCAATAAGTGTACGCACTGGAACAATTCCTTTGGTTCGTATTCAAAACAGTAAAGGAACAACAAATCTGTTCGGTAACAACTCTATTCAATCTCAGTGATATGAGTTAGACAAAGGCTCTTCTGTTTAATCCAATAAGCTCCTTTGTCGGGTTTAGATCAATCTAAATAACAACTACCAAAGTATTAGAGATTAGATTTTGCAATCAATAATAGGATCTACCAAGATACTAAATACTGATGCCGATCTACGCAACTAATCAATCAAATCTATCAAAGATAAACCGATTATAGTTGGATCCCATCCGATCAAGTTTTGTGCACACCATAGATTATGAAACCCAATAAGAAATCTTCTTCATCTTCAATACACACCTTCACACAACAACTTGAATCTCTTATGATCAATCACGCACAGAACGGAGTCTGTTAACAATGGATTATCACAAGATGTCTTTAGATCTACAA
Source organism: Papaver atlanticum (assembly GCA_023531105.1). Classification (NCBI taxonomy): domain Eukaryota; kingdom Viridiplantae; phylum Streptophyta; class Magnoliopsida; order Ranunculales; family Papaveraceae; genus Papaver; species Papaver atlanticum. Next base: position 5,098,509 of record JAJJMB010011819.1, read on the forward strand.
ATAGTTCTAAAGATCCCGTCGACACTTCGATCTAGTTTGAATGAATCTTATATCAGAAGAGAAGATACTCAAGAATAAACAAACTAGGTGCAATCAAAGTTCAACAACCGTTAGTCAATCAAATCAAATCAAAAACTAATAATACTGCTGTTGATGGTGGTTTTCGGTTCAGGGTCAAAATTGTGAAATCCTGTTTTTAATGCGTTGTCATCCTGCAAAGGAACAGAAGCCATTTGAAAGTGATGAGTGCATAAACCTCTTCGCTTACAAATGTATTGAGCAATTCAATATATTTGTGTATATATATATAAAATTCACTCAGAATGGTGCATAGCAACAATCCCAAATATTCTATGAATTTTATTTTCCACCAGCATTATTCACTAATGCATTTCCCGCCTAGTATTTTAATATGCTATGTTCCCTAGCTGAACTCTCAATATTGGCATGACATGACGATTAATGTTCACTCGCAGCGGAGTAGCACGAATCTCCCGAAGTGTCAGTATTGAGATCTGCATGAAAACATTCACACAGGCTGCACCACTCTCTGATAAAGAGATTTTCGTGTCAACGCGCTTTTTGATTAAAAGTTAGAACGATCGACGTGCTTAAATACCTTAAGGAAAACCTAGACTGCCCATGACAGTCTTAAGGAGCAATCACGGCCATACGATTTGGCCATACAAATTCGACAAGCTTAGCCTCTTCCCAGCAGAACTAGGCAACCTCCATAATGCCCACCTGCGGGCCCACTAACATCCCAGCCGATCGAAATTCCTTTAGTTCATCCGCAACACCCCTAACCGTTAGCTAGAACCTGGGTGATCGCGCTATTGAAAAAGAGCTCAAATGAGCTAAGACCGATTATAACGGTCTCAAAATTCATCACATCCGCCCAACTTAGCTATCCTAGTTGGACGGTTTGGATTTCCCTTCGAACGATCAAAGAAGCGTTGGCGTGTTCACCGGCGACCCAACTACACCCATGGTCGATCGACTTGCCCACGGCAAGCCAATGATGTATAGAATCGCTTACCCAAAGTAGGGTGAACACGCTGCTTTGGAAACCCTAAATTTCGTTTGCGGCAACGAGCTACTGTCGCAAATCGATCACAACCATCCATCTTCGCTGGCCAAAGCGGGTGGCTTAGATTCAATTTCAGGCGGCCCAAAAGATGTTAGCGTGTTCACTGGAAACCCGCCTTTGCATAAGGCCGATCGTCCTACTCAAACGCCCAGCGCTTTCAATCGATCAGCCAAAATAGGGTTGCCCACACGGCTTCTAAACCCTAATTTGAATCGACGACAGTGGACAACTACCGCAAATCATCTCGTCCATCCAACTTCGCTAGCCTAATCGGATGGTTTCGATCTATTTTTAGGAGGCAAACAGGGTAACACTGTGATCACCGGCCATCCTTCCTCCACATGGAGCGATCGACCAAGTGGTAGCTCACCCATAGGGTTCTCAAACGATTGCCCAAAGGTGGAAGGTCACGCTACTTTTTTAAGACATTCAACTCGCGACTAATTTAGACGAGCTCTAAAACAATGATGCTTCCTGCCCATCGATTAGTTTTCAGCAGTTTGTTTAAAAGCGATGCTTTATTTGCATCAATTATAAATGATGCTTTATGAATACTGATTCCACAAATAATTTTATTATTTGACCTAAAAGCACTATATGCTACTTCAAATGGCGAGTCTCATGACTTGACTCATTCAGCAGCCTACTGTACATATTTTCCTACAAAATACTCGAGACATCAAACGTGTCAAAAACTGGGGGATGTTCACTGGGGTATTGGTCTGGTTGTTTACGGCGTGCGGCGTGCAACGTGCACATTACGAGAAAGTGTCAGGAAAGGACGGACAGTTAATAGAGAGAGTAGTGGGTGAAAGGGTGACCAATCTTCCCTCATAATGGAAACGTGATGATTACCACCTTTCGCACAACCCCACTTCTTCACTACTTAACTGCCTCCACTTCCTATGAGATCAGGGTGCGCTCGATGACTTGTATAAATAGGTTTTCAATCTATTTCAACAAAAAGAAGAAGTTATTAACAAAACTATCCAGAAAACACCCAAAACTGATAGCTTACAACATTTTGATCTCAAACACTTTCTTCGCTTCCCTCCCTAAGATCAACCCTTCTCCTTCAGTTTGTTACCGAATTGAATCTGGAACGACCATTTCTTGGTTTAGGCCAGAGCCTTACAGATTGATCTCTCGAATCTAAAAGTAGTCATGTGCAGTACATTTGTTTAGGGTTTGAATTCGTTTCTCATCAACACACCCAAATTTACCAAAAACAGCAGAATCAGTTTTACCCCAAAACAATTGGCGACCACAGTGGGAGATTAATCTCTCGGTTGCAAGATCAATTTTCAATTTCATTTCAATTTTCTCAAATTCAAGATGGTAGATCTTAGGTCTGGTTCAGTTACCAATTCTTATGCTACGGGCGCTGATAACTCTCCTGGTGCCAATATCCCTGCCGTTAACACCAATGTACCGCTTGCCAAGCACAGTCAACACATCACATGGTGTTACATCCTCTAGCACCAACACTAGTAACGCCGGAAGCATCCCCTCTGGTGTGACGCCTCCTATTACTAGAGCCAGAGCTGCTGTTACTCCTAATATTTATTCGAGCATGACACCTCCAATCGTCACCAGGGCTGCCACTATTTCTTCATCGGGACGAGAGACTGGAGGAGACAGATGAAGCCAACCCCTATCATCATTGTTGATTTGGTGGAAAAACGATAAGTTCTCGCTAAGGCTCAGACGGACATGGCTATAACTCAAAAGAGGTACTCACTTTCCTCAAGACGCTAACGGAGCGACTACCACAAGAGCCGCGTCAACCTCTGGAGCCAATAAGGAATACTTTTAACACTCCTAGCACAAGCACTTCAATAAGGCGTTCCTTCATAGATGAGGAGGTTCGTGTTGCTCCTGAACGCTCACGAGAAAGGAATCATCCGTCCAACTTCATCACACGTGAGGATCTGAAGCATCTCCTCCAAAATCGAGGCAAAGAAAACCCGGTGGACATGCACAAGCACCAACCTCCGTATCCTCCTGATGTGAAAAGAGTTCCTCTCCCGAGAGGATACTCCACTCCTCAGTTTTCCCTCTATGATGGTACTGGTAACGCTCGTGAACACATCTCTCGTTTTCTGGAATCCTTGGGAGAACACGAATACAATCACGTCCTTCGCCTGAAAGAATTTTCAAAGTCGCTTACCGGAAGAGCGTATACCTGGTACAACAACATCACACCAAACAGCATATCCAACTGGTGTGAAATGGTTATCGCTTTCTACAAGAAATATTTCTTTGTGTCTGAGCAAATCACTTTATCAGACTTGGGAAGGATGTTTCAGCGAAACAATTAACATCCAAATGATTATGTCAAGAGATTCAGGATTCAAGCGCTAGATTGTCATGATCCAAATGTAACTGGGCATCAATTGGTGGAGATGTGCATTAATGGCATGGTACCCGTCTATCGCGCTTTAATAGAGAACCTGCGTTTCCAAACATATTTTGAACTTCATGAAGCTGCTAAGCGTTCGGCCACAACAACACCGGCATTGCTGGAGAGGACCATACCCACCAGAAATGAAGATGCACGTGAGAATCGAGGAAGCAGACGTCTCACCAACAAACAATACAATGATGAAACCTCTGTAAGTGTAGTTGATGTTCTTTGTAGATAGTGGTAAAAAGAGATTCGTTTCTCGAACTTGTGAAGGATTTTTTTAGACTTAAATTAAACTCGATAACTCAAATAAAGTTGTATCAAAATTATAAAAAAGACACCGAGACTTTGGATTCCACCATTAACCAATTAAGTGATTCAATCTAATCAATATTCATGCAATTATTTGCTTTTAAAGTGATTCTAATTTATTGCCTCTAATAGATATTTGAAGTAACAATTGTAAACATCAAGCATGAAACATCAAAAGTTTAACACTAAGCATGTTCCATCAAAACAAATCACAATCACTCAATAAAAATCAATTTTCCAATATTAGTTATATGCAATTAATCATGTAAAAGATTGCAAAAATAATTAAAATAGAAATATACCACTTTTCATGGAACAATGGCTTCCTCCGTTGCCTCGGCTAAGGGGTTTAGCTCCTCATGGTAAAAACATGCTCAAAAGATAGAAACATGGCTCAAAAGGTGTTTTTATTAAAAAGGATGAGCTGTAGTTACAGAAAGCCCTTTTGTAAGGAAAGTAATGGTCGCTGAAAGTATTAACCAATTACAGTCAGAAACGATAAAAGCTTTTTGTAGTTGAATATAAGACTGCTTCTGCGACAGTTTGTGTGAGTCTAATGTTCTTCGTGTTCTTCAGCAGCAGCAGCAGCAGCGGAACCCGGTTTCCTTCACCTTTGATTTCTCGGCTCTGTGGTGTTCTAAACTTCCCCCAACTTTCGACACTCCTTCTATATGACCCAAACAATCTATTTATATCAAAAAGACCGATTAAATCTCTCCAAAATCTCTTCCTTTCTTTTCACGGCAAAGTTGCGGTAATTTCTTGTTTTAGAATTTCTACGCGTTTCTGAGCTTTCCTTTTGATTCTAAACTCTTCCTTAGATAGATACCAATCTTTGGGAAGAAAATCTTGCCTTTAGTCTCCCTAAAATTCCAAAAATAGTTCATCACAGACCCGAAACTTCCATCACCTCTGTTTCGATTCTACCAGGTTATTTAACCCAATTCAATCAATCCAAACCCACATACCAAGCCTGTCTATCCTTAACAGGGTTAACCCAACGAAAATCATCCCTTGAATCTCCTTAAAGGTCGTCCAAATTTCAACCCTAAAATCTGTTCCGTGAAAAAAAAATTCCCGCCAATTTTTTTTGTTTTTAACCCGTGAAGAAGTGGAGTCCCCCTATCCAGTCTCGGTCTATGTTTAGTAGCTGCTTGGAAATGGGATACCCCTTATCCAAAGTGAGAGTCCAAATAGCAAATGTCCTCCCAGATGCCTTTAACAACTTTTCAAGCCAATTTCGCCGCAAAAGCTTATTTCTCCAAAAACACCTACAAAGAGATAAAATACCAAAATAAGTACAAAAATGGGTACTAACAATATACACAATAGAGATGAAATTAGACACATAAATGCGTCTATCAAATACCCCCAAACTTATTATTTGC
>JAJJMB010011819.1:5103715-5131439 GCA_023531105.1 Papaver atlanticum
TTGCCTCGGCTAAGGGGTTTAGCTCCTCATGGTAAAAACATGCTCAAAAGATAGAAACATGGCTCAAAAGGTGTTTTTATTAAAAAGGATGAGCTGTAGTTACAGAAAGCCCTTTTGTAAGGAAAGTAATGGTCGCTGAAAGTATAAAGCAATTACAGTCAGAAACGATAAAAGCTTTTAGTAGTTGAATATAAGACTGCTTCTGCGACAGTTTGTGTGAGTCTAATGTTCTTCGTGTTCTTCAGCAGCAGCAGCAGCAGCGGAACCCGGTTTCCTTCACCTTTGATTTCTCGGCTTTATGGTGTTCTAAACTTCCCCAACTTTCGAAACCCCTTCTATATGACCCAAACAATCTATTTATATCAAAAAGACCGATTAAATCTCTCCAAAATATTCCAAAATCTCTTCCTTTCTCTTCACGGCAAAGTTGCGGCAATTTCTTGTTTTAGAATTTCTACGCGTTTCTGAGCTTTCCTTTTGATTCTAAACTCTTCCTTAAATAGATACCAATCTTTGGGAAGAAAATCTTGCCTTTAGTCTCCCTAAAATTCCAAAAATAGTTCATCACAGACCCGAAACTTCCATCATCTCTGTTTCGATTCTATCGGGTTATTTAACCCAATTCAATCAATCCAAACCTACATACCAAGCCTGTCTATCCTTAACAGGGTTAACCCAACGAAAATCAGCCCTTGAATCTCCTTAAAAGTCGTCCAAATTTCAACTCTAAAATCTGTTATGTGAAACCAAACTTTCCCGCCAATTTTTTTTTGTTTTTAACCCGTGAAGAAGTGGAGTCCCCCTATCCAATCCCGGTCTGTGTTTAGTAGCTACTTGGAAATGGGTTACCCCTTATCCAAAGCAAGAGTCCGAATAGCAAATGTCATCCCAGATGCCTTTAACAACTTTTCGAGCCAATTTTGCCGCAAAAGCTTATTTCTCCAAAAACACCTACAAAGAGATAAAATACCAAAATAAGTACAAAAATGGGTACTAACAATATACACAATAGAGATGAAAATAGACACATAAATGCGTCTATCAGTAGTGGGTGAAGGAGGAAAGAGAAAAGCTCCAGCGACGGAACAACAACCCAAACGTGCGGCACCAACGCATCAGGCAGCTCCACCACGGAAGGCCGCGACTAAAGCTCCTACGCAACAACAAGAAACTGGAGATGATGTTCCAAACTTCTCGTTCCCAATAGAGGAAGTAATTGAGCTCCTGGAAGCATGGATTCAGGATGATGACATCAAACTAACTCCTATCAGACACCCACCAACTGAGGAAGAGATGGCAAATCCCAAATATTGTCGTTGCCACAGGTTCGTCAATCATCCCACCAATGAATGCAACAAGTTGAAGCGCATTTTCAAGGAAAAAATAGATGCGGGAGAACTTCAACTAGGAACTGAGGGAGTTCACAGAGACCCTCTCCCAGTCAGAAGCTGCACACTTTCTGGGGACTCTGCTCACAAGACTGTGCAATCTATGATGGAGCGTGTATGTGAAATTCTTTATTTCTCTGAGGCACAACGTCAAGATATATTTGCATCTCTCAATCACATTGTGTCAGGCAAGCGGCTGTTTTTAGTCGGAGAAGCTACTCCTAAGCCCTAATCTCTCTTAAGAGGCGTTGTTGGAAAATGCAACTTGGGACTGCTGACCACTGCCCACCTGAAGGGTGTCGAGTTTGACAGCACGCTGATTGACGCAACCTATGACTTCAACATTGTCACCATCAAGACTCTGAAAGCCGCAAAGATCCCAAAACAAGAAGTCGTTCACTGTCCGACCATGATCAAAAACTCGGAAGGGGAGTCAATCTCGAAATCAATGTGGGAGATGCTCTAACGCACGCCAAATTTCATATTGTCAAAGAATGCCCAAATTATGGTATGGTTCTGGGGCGCTCGTGGGTGCATGGCAACAAAGTAAAGCTATGAGTATGTCCTTTACCAGTGTCTATACCCAAAAGGATTTCCAACAAGCCATCCAACCCTGAAGATTATTTGTTGTCGTATCAACAACTTGCCAATGTGACCCAATTGCCTGGAGAGAGCTCGGCGATGTACATTCGTAGATTCCGAACCCAAGTAAGTCTTATTGAACAACCCTTTCTGCAATCAGTCACTCCTCATTCCGTCAAGGGCCGGGGACTTGATCCGATCGTCAACCCAGCCATCACTAGGAGATGTGAATGGGGTGCTGGGCCTTTCAAATATTTTATTAAAAATTTAGAAGCTATCACAGTCAAAGATGGGGAATCTAAGAATCAAATAACGGTGCAACGCCCAAATCCATTTCAAGTTAGAGATATAGTAGTAAGGTTTACTGCCCAACCTGCTCCGCCAAATTCCCCAGAAGATGAGACATACCTAGTAGTAGAAATTATCTTGGGAGGCTACTGCAAACTTATCAATGCTGACAAGCTAGAAGGCGTAGTAATACACGCCAGGTGGCTTAAACCTTTCAATACCTAAGACGACACATCGCCTTTTTATTTAGCATTTCTTTTAGCATTTCCTCTTTTCATGTAATATTTTTAATTCCTCCACAATGACTGCACTGCTTGCATTCATAATTAGGATTTCATTTTATCAGTTAATCGAAACATCGTTTCCTCACAAAACCATTACCCATCAGTTCAAAACAAAAAAAAATCAAACCATGAAAGAAACACCTTACATCTTTCAGTAAATACCTAAGAGGGGAATATGTAAAGGAAACAGAAGGAGCAAGATATTCAAGGGAAATCATCAAGCAGCAACAGATTCTTCTTGGAAGGCACCGTATCCTGAAGAGTATCCTGCTTCAACATTGAGACGGTTTCTCAATCACCACCTCTTTTGACCAACATGATCCCTAGAGGAGGTTTTGTCCACTTCAATATGCAATTTTCGGATTTTGAAAATCATTTCACGGACCGGGAAGCAACGAATCTGAAGGTGGCGCACGTACCCAGTGACACTCCCAGTTCGCAATTGCTTCTTCAGAAATCACGTTGCACATGTCGTCAATTGAAGATAAGGCCTCTCTCATCCGTTTAGCCCACAATATGCGGCTTATTGGGTCTCTAGATTCGTGGCAAAGCTCCCATGCTTCTACATACCTAGCCGGCACGCTATAAATCTTCAAGAAGCGTGTAATCTACAAGAGGAATATCAAACAGAAGGTTCAATAGCGCCTTCACTGGAACCCTCTCCATAAGACGCTTCAACATCCTCTACAGAAGCCGCTTCAACATCCTCTTCGGAAGCTGCACCAATATTCACTTCGGAGCCCGCTTCAACATCTTCTCCAGATGCCACTCCTCCTATACACTCTTCGAAAGTTGCCCCGATATCCTTTTCAGAAACTGCTTCAACAGCCTTTTGAGAGTATTCCGGTTCATCCACGTCAGAGTCGAGGATTATGACGCCGTCATGAATATGGTGTTCATGTTTATCAAGGAGTTCACGTTCGCCCGAAAGCTGCTCATGCTCCACCCTCCGGTGTTTTAGCCAGGAAGCAAACCTTTCAGTCTTAGCACTTATTGGATGAAATGCTTCATCGCGCCTCTATTTTTCCTCCATGCCAACCGAATCCAGGAAAACTTGGACACGCTCTCAGACGATGCTGAGATGTACAAGGGACTTGGAATGCAGTTTGAGATACCAACCAACCGTCTTCCTGATCTACCTAGGGAAAACCGACATCATGCTAGGGGAATGCTCATCTGGACGCCTCGTGCCATGTTCCAAGGACAAGCCGACCCACCTCTCCTGGTAACATCTGTCTACTTTGCCTCATAAGTTTTATCTTTATTTGTCACCATCTAGTGCTTACTCCGCAACAATGTCACTGTTACGTACTAAGCAGGGGACTTAATGTTGATGGTGGTTTTTGGTTCAGGGTCAAAATTGTGAAATCCTGTTTTTAATGCGTTGTCATCCTTCAAAGGAACAAAAGCCATTTGAAAGTGATGAGTGCATAAACCTCTTTGCTCACAGATGTATTGAGCAATTCAATATATTTGTATATATATATATATATATATATAATTCACTCAGAATGGTGCATAGAAACAATCCCAAATATTCTATGAATTTTATTTTCCACCAGCATTATTCACTAATGCATTGCCCGCCTAGTATTTTTATATGCTATGTTCCCCAGCTGAACTCTCAATATTGGCATGACATGACGATTAATGTTCACTCGCAGCGGAGTAGCACGAATCTCCCAGAGTGTCAGTATTGAGATCTGCATGAAAACACTCACACAGACCGCACCACTCTCTGATAAAGGGATTTTCGTGTAAACGCGCTGTTTGATTAAAAGTTAGAATGATCGACGTGCTTAAATACCTTAAGGAAAACCTAGACTGCCCATGACAGTCTTAAGGAGAAATCACGGCCATACGATTTGGCCACACAAATTCGACAAGCTTAGCCTCTTCCCAGCAGATCTAGGCAACCTCCATAATGCCCACCGACGGGCCCACTAGCATCCCAGCCGATCGAAATTCCTTTAGTTCATCCGCAACACCCCTGACCGTTAGCCAGAACCTGGGTGATCGCGCTGTTGAAAAAGAGCTCAAACGAGCTAAGACCGATTATAACGGTCTCAAAATTCATCACATCCGCCCAACTTAGCTATCCTAGTTGGACGGTTTGGATTTCCCTTCAAACGATCAAAGAAGCGCTAGACCGGCGACCTAACTACACCCATGGTCGATCAACTTGCCCACGGAAATCCAAGAGTGTATAGAATCGCTTGCCTAAAGTAGGGTTAATACGCTGCTTTGGAAACCCTAAATTGCATTTGCGGCAACTAGCTACTATCGCAAATCGATCACAACCATCCATTTTCGCTGGACAAAGCGGGTGGCTTAGATTCAATTTCAGGCGGCCCAAAAGATGTTAGCGTGCTCATTAGAAACCTGCCTTTGCATAAATTCGATCTGCCTTCTCAAACTAGCGCCCAGCGCTTTCAATCGATCAGTCAAAATAGGGTTGACCACACGGCTTCTAAACCCTAATTTGAATCGACGGCAGTAGACAACTACCGCAAATCATCTCGTCCATCCAACTTTGCTAGCCTAATCGGATGGTTTAGATATATTTTTAGGAGGCAAACAGGGTAACACTGTGATCACCGGCCATCCTTCCTCCACATGGAGCGATCGACCAAGTGGTAGCTCACCCATAGGGTTCTCAAACGATCGCCCAAAGGTGGAAGGTCACGCAACTTTTTTAAGACATTCAACTCGCGACTAATTTAGACGAGCTCTAAAACAACGATGCTTCCTGCCCATCGATTAGTTTTCAGCAGTTTGTTTAAAAGCGATGCTTCATTTACATCAATTATAAACGATGCTTTATGAATACTGATTCCACAAATAATTTTATTATTTGACCTAAAAGCACTATATGCTACTTCAAATGGCGAGTCTCATGATTTGACTCATTCAGCAGCATACTGTACATATTTTCCTACAAAATACTCGAGACATCAAACGTGTCATAAACTGGGGGATGTTCACTGGGGTATTGGTCTGGTGGTTTACGGCGTGCGGCGTGCAACGTGCACATTACGAGAAAGTGTCAGGAAAGGATGTACAGTTAATAGAGAGAGTAGTGGGTGAAAGGGTGACCAGTCTTCCCTCATAATGGAAACGTGATGATCACTACCTTTCGCACAACCCCACTTCTTCACTACTTAACTGCCTCCACTTCCTATGAGATCAGGGTGCGCTCGATGACTTGTATAAATAGGTTTTCAATATATTTCAACAAAAAGAAGAATTTATTAACACAAGTATCCAGAAAACACCCAAAACTGATAGCTTATATTCTGCAAGCCAGTTCCACATTCTGATACAAGTCATAAAATAGCCATACCTTCATAATTCAACATTTTAATCTCGAACACTTTCTTCGCTTCCCTCCCTATGATAAACCCTTCTCCTTTACTTTATGACCGAATTGAATCTGGAACGGCCATTTCTTGGTTTAGGCCAGAGCCTTACAGATTGATCTCTCGAATCTAAAAGTACTCATGTGCAGTACATTTATTTAGGGTTTGAATTCGTTTCTCATCAACACACCATAATTTACCAAAAACAGCAGAATCAGTTTTACCCCAAAACAACTGCAATTATATAGTTTCCCACCAACGGTACTCGTAGAGCTTCTTGATCCCACATATGTCTTTAAACGAGCGGTCGTAAGAGATTTCGTATAATTAGGGTACTTTCCTCTCCGAATAGACGGCTCCACCAGTAACAACACAACAAGGTAGTTTTGCTGGCTCTTAGGATAGTTTGCTCGAAATGCAAACATGGGTATTTATAGACCAAGGAAGTTTGGACACCAAGGAATTTCCAAAACCGAAATATTCTTAAGATATGCGATATATTCCCAAATCGGTTTTCATAATTCCTAAAAATGCTTTGTCCAAAAATAACCGAAATCCTACTAGAAAATCTCCAATTAGTAAATGCACATTACCAATTTTTATTTTCCAGAGATATGCATTTTAATTGCTGGTAATTAAAAGCATATAAAATTAACAACCTTAATTAAAAGATTCTCAACTTATTTCGGTCCGGGATCTCCTTTAGTTATTAAGGAATATCTTTGAACAATAAAAGATAAGAGTTACTGAACATGTTCAAAGTATGTCGACATCTTATTTCTTTGTAAATCCTTTTTCATATTTACAATCTTGGAACCGATTATACCACACTTCCAAACAAGTTTAGAACTGGTTCATCTGATTTCCAAGAACTATGTAATTGATCAAATATCAATACACTAATCATCGGTTTATGGTTATACCAAACACAAGGATCGGTTTTACCTTAATATGGTTATTGGGATCGGTTACATCAATTACCAGGACCGGTTACCATATTCTCATGGTATTACTTGTGATCGGTCACACCAGTTACCAGGATCGGTTACACCAATTACCAGGACCGGTTACACCAATTACAAGGATCGATTACACACTCTTTTGTGATCTGTCAAACCAATTACTAGGATCGGTTACACCAATTACAAATATCGATCATACCATCTTAGGTGATTACTTAGGATCAGTTACACTAATAAAAGTCATACCAATACATAAGTCAGGCATTGTGAAACAGTTCAAGTCAAAATATTACTAACCTCAAGAGGAAGGATGATGTCGTCGATGTAGCTTGTTACTTCTTCACATTCTTCAAGTCTTCGAGTAATACTTGTATGTCTCATTATCCTAATCTTTCTATCCTAACCTATACAAAGTTGTCTCTAGTACATAATCAAGCGACTCTTAAATTGAGTTTTGATTCACTAAAATATGACAACCAAACTTGACATACCAACGCTTGGTGGGTTCAACCGAGCTATAGTCTAACAATCTCCTCCTTTGTCAATTTTAGTGACAAAACTCTTACAATCATATGGATAAACAAATTACAAAAATTCATTATACATACGCTTGATTCCAAGTTTCAACGGCACAATACCCTGCATATATTCAATCCATAAATGTCGTTGTTGACATTTAAATAACAAAGCTAATACTCCTCCTAAAGGTAAGATATGTATATTTTCAATCCGCACATCTTTGTTATTTCTCTTTTGTAGTCCAAATAACTACATCATCATATGATATGTTTCTCCCACTTAGTCAATGCTTTACTCTTTCGTTAGATATAACGTTTAAGCACAATTGTACTTTCCTAAGTGATTACAAATCACTTGTTTACTCCATATATTTTTCCCCATTTTTGTCACAAAATGACAAAGTTACGAGCAAATACCAAAACCGAAAGGATCTTACAATCTAAAAGAATTGTACAACCTATAAGAGTTAAGCACGAAGGTTTCACATACCACTTTTGATAACCAATACCAAAACCGAAACTACAAGTAATTTGGTTTTAATATGTTATCAAGGAAAAAATTTCCCGAAGCAATTTTCCCTAATAGTTTAACAAATTGACTAAGATACTTAGTTCCCTTGCTAAACCGATTGCACAAGTACAATCGCTTATTTCGATAAGACCAAAATAAAGATCGGGATTAACTTTATTTTTCTCATCGGGCACTAATTATTCAGAAAATAACTTAGACCTTTAAACTTTAGACAAGACAAATACTAGGTTAGTTGACTAATATTTCTTGTCAAGGCATTCGATTAGACTTGAATAACCGAATCCTTTACTTTTGATAAGTCTAACTAAGATCAGAATAAACTTAGTTTCTCTTATCCGGAATCGAATTGGACTAAACAAATGATCCCATATTTTGTTAATCCATAAACAATACATACAAACCAAATAAATCGACTTGCATAATTGTTTCTCTTAACCGGAAGCAATTGAAATAAACATAGACATTAAAGCACCGCAATTGCACCGAATTTCGTTAAGTCTAAAACAATTGATACCAAACAATAAAGAAAGATATCAAACAAGTTTTTCTTAACCGGAAATAATTAAATCACACACACACACACATCCATACATACATGATGGAATCAACATCAATTGTACCGAATTTTGTTAAGCAAAGGAAAATATATACGATATACTCAAGCTTTTCTTAAACAAGAAAACGATTAACTAACAAATTCGTTACCTCAGATTCCGCATCCTCTTCTCCACAGAAAGATATATCATTAAGCGCAAGTTCAAGTTAGAACTCTCCCCCCATTGTGTTGTCATCCTCTCGTAAGAACAAAAGAACAACAACAAGAGCAACCTTTACCTGAGAAAGGTTGAATCGGTTTTAACTAATGCGTAGCAAAAGTTGAAAACCCGAAACACATATGCTTTTATGCAAAACCAAAATCGATTCAACATATTGTGACTTTTCACATATGAGTTTCAATCGGAACACCTTATGATCCTTTGATAAATCCTACCAACATGGGCTAGAACTTAATCCCGCTAAATCAAAAAGCCACACAAACCATAAGGGTTCACACATCATATGAGATCGAATATTAAGGTTATGAAAACCGAAGTCAGACATCCCATAAACTCAAATGCAATACACCATAAATATTAGACAAATAATCAAGTATTGCAATTACCTCAATCTTGTAGGAAATTTAATTACGAAACCAACGCAAAAAGAATGAGGTCATTCCGAGTTCGGACGAAGTAGTACCTTCGTATGGACCAATCATACCAATCACCAGGACCAGTTATGGTGATTGCTTGTGATGGGTCACACCAATCACCAGGACCGGTTACAAAACTTGTGATGGGTCATACCAATCACCAGGACCGGTTACGGTGATTACTTATGATGGATCACAACACTAAACTGTTTTAGACATAGCTTTTGCATACAATGTCCGAATTTAGTGATTTTTTGCTTGTTTTAGCCTTAAAAACAAGAGCTACACATATATGATCAGTAGACATCAACATCATAAACTCCAAATTACCGTTTCTATCAAAATCTCAAATATAGATAGAGAAGGTATGAGTATAGAAGAAAAGAAATCTCCCTAAAGATGTTAATTAGTCATATAATAACCAAGAGATCATGTGCTCAGTTTTCATGTGCTTCCTCACCTTTCAAAAGACTGAGAACCAAGGTGAGCATGCACATTCTAAGACAACTAGGTTGTGTTGAGTTGAGCCTTGTCTTGTTCGTCACGAGTGACTAAGACAGAATCATCATTCTTGACCTCTTGCTTGGTTTGTTTTCTCTTGTTCCATCTCTTGTTTTTATTATTTGACTTGTGATGAAGATTGTCATTATCACAACGTTCACTAGTACAAGAGACTTTAGACAACATGAAGTCTTTCTTTAGTCTTTCAAAAAGACTCTTGTAAACATTGTTATCAATATTTAAAAGCTGAGAGTCATTCTTGTGACTAACTTTTGGTCCCTTCTTGGCTATGGAGGACTTCGGGACCCATTTAGAGTTCGGTTTCACAGGAGCAGCTTTCTCCTTCATACCATTAGGACGATTGTCCTTTGAATACTTTTCGAAACAACTTTTCTCCAATTTGGAACATCGGATCTTGTCTTAGCATTTACAAAGTCATCTCTCCTTTTATAATTGGGTCTTTTATGAGATGACCTTGTCGAGCGATAGGTAAAATTTGAACTATCATTATAATAATTCTTTTGCCTAAACTTAGGACAATAACGATCTGAGTTCTTTTGGGGAGCAAACTTTGCCACTTCGTTTGATACAAAAGAAAGTGCATCTTGCATCTTACGAACTTTTCATCCCCATTGCAAGTGTCCCTTATTACCATAATAATAACAATGCTTAACATACGAAAACTGAGTTTTAATATTACCTTTTTGTGGATCCTCTTGCATTGGAGCTCGATGACTTTTCTTCTTCATCTTCTTATCTTTGTTCAAAATTGTTAGTTTCTTGAAATTAGCAGAAGTGCTCTCTTTGATTGCTGCTGGTTGAACACAATTCTTAGGCTTGACATGCTTTTCTTCTTTACAAGAAATATGAGCATCTTTGACATCAGTGGAAGCCTCTGGTTGAGAAGAACTTGTAGCTTTAACAAATTTTATCTCATTGTTATCGTTGGAAGCACTTGATTCCTTATATCCTAATCCTCGTGTATCACCATGATATCTTCCTGCTTCTAACAATGAGGATAAATTGTTTGTGCTATCATTGGAATTTTTCAAGTACAAATTTTCTTCTTCCAACGTCTTGATTTTATCAAGAGCACCAGCTAGATCATCCTCAAGGTGTTTTTCTCGTGAGAGATATACACCTTCTTTCTTTTCAAAACTCTTTTGTTGAGAATTAACCCTTGCTTCAGATTAAGCAAGTTTCTTTTCCGAAAAAAATAGATTTCTTTGAAGATTTTCACATTATAATTTCTCAGAATTTAGCTCGTCTGTACGATCTTTAAGAAGATAGTCACTGGTGCGATAACCACTATAATATCCTTGAAAACCCCTCTTCAGTTTCTTATTCTCACGATAAAGAGGAGTCATAAAACCAAGAAAATCCAAAGTTCTCAGTGTTTTATTTTTCAAAGGATCCAGTAGTTTAGAGTATTCTGAGATATCCTCTTCTACTTCTCGTTCAAAATCTGAGTCATCATCATCGAAAATTTCATCCAACCCCTTTTGTAGACAAACTTTCCAGTTGTCATCAGTTGCTACATCATTAACAAGATTAACTTGTCTAGTAGAATCTCTCGAGTTGATTTCATGAAGGTCTTCAGATATTGATTCGTAGATGCCATCATCAAGTGTTAATTCAAAAATAATGATACCTTGCTTTACGTTAACTGAATCATTATCAGGTTCTATAAAAACCATTTTTAGATTCCAGTCTTATAGGTTGGATCGCACCAAACACAGATTGTTAGATCTTTTCGTGTTTGCCTGCTCTGATACCAATTGAAAAGACGAGGGTACCCAAATTTACCTCAATCTAAAACTTTTCCACCTATAAGTTCTCTTACCGAAAGTGATTGTTTATGGACTAGGTTGAGACAATACAGCGAATAGGTATTCACACTTTGTGTGATCGTCTATGGATACGAGATCGAGACAATACAACAATCAAAGTGTGATTACTTGATAATAGGTTCGGACTTAACCAAACTTTATAGGATCACTATCAAGTAATACGAAGTTAACATTTGTGTAATTTACTTTAAATTATAATGATAACAATTATAATTGTGGAAAACAAAAGTAAATGACACAGAAAGATTTTGTTAACGAGGAAACCGCAAATGCAGAAAAACCCCGGGACCTAGTCCAGAATTGAATACTCTCAGAATTAATCCACTATACAAAATCACACCAACTTCGTATAGTTGAGACCAAGCAACTACACCTATAGTTCACCTAGTTTCTTCAGTATCCCTGCGCTTCCGACATTCAATAAGTGCGCGCACTGGAACAATTCCTTTGGTTCATATTCCAAACAGTAAAGGAACAACAAATCTGTTCGGTAACAACTCTATTCAATCTCAGCGATATGAGTTAGACAAAGGCTTTTCTG
The DNA here is from genome assembly GCA_023531105.1 of Papaver atlanticum. NCBI lineage: Eukaryota > Viridiplantae > Streptophyta > Magnoliopsida > Ranunculales > Papaveraceae > Papaver > Papaver atlanticum. The sequence goes on from JAJJMB010011819.1 coordinate 5,115,713, forward strand.
TTTAATCCAATAAACTCCTTTGTCGGGTTTAGATCAATCTAAATAACAACTACCAAAGTAGCAGAGATTAGATTTTACAATCAATAATAGGATCTACCAAGATACTAAATAGTGATGCCGATCTACGCAACTAATCAATCAAATCTATCAAAGATAAACCGATTATAGTCGGATCCCAGCTGATCAAGTTTTGTGCACACCAAAGATTATGAAACCCAATAAGAAATCTTTTTCGTCTTCAAATCTTCTTAAATCTTCAATAAACACCTTCACACAACAACTTGAATCTCTTGTGATCAATCACGCATAGAATGGAGTCTGTTAACAATGGATTATCACAAGATGTCTTTTGATCTACAAATAGTTCTAAAGATTCCGTCGACACTTCGATCTAGTTTGAGTGAATCTTATATCAGAAGAGAAGATTCTCAAGAATAAACAAACTAGGTGCAATCAAAGTTCAACAACCGTTAGTCAATCAAATCAAATCGAAAACTAATAATACTGCAATTATCTAGTTTCCCACCAACGGTACTCGTAGAGCTTCTTGATCCCACAGAAGTCTTTAAACGAGCGGTCGTAAGAGATTTTGCCTAATTAGGGTACTTTCCTTTCCGAATAGACGGCTCCACTAGTAACAACACAACAAGGTAGTTTTGCTGGCTCTTAGGATAGTTTGCTCGAAATGCAAACTTGGGTATTTATAGACCAAGGAAGTTTGGACACCAAGGAATTTCCAAAACCGAAATATTCTTAAGATATGCAATATATTCCCAAATCGGTTTTCATAATTCCTAGAAATGCTTTGTCCAAAAATAACCGAAATCCTACTAGAAAATCTCCAATTAGTAAATGCACATTACCAATTTTTATTTTCCAGAGATATGCATTTTAATTGCTGGTAATTAAAATCATATAAAATTAACAACCTTCATTAAAAGATTCTCAACTTATTTCGGTCCGGGATCTCCTTTAGTTATTAAGGAATATCATTGAGCAATAAAAGATAAGAGTTACTGAACATGTTCAAAGTATGTCGACATCTTATTTCTTTGTAAATCCTTTTTCATATTTACAATCTTGGAACCGATTATACCATACTTCCAAACAAGTTTAGAACTGGTTCATCTGATTTCCAAGAACTATGTGATTGATCAAATATCAATACACTAATCACCGGTTTATGGTTATACCAAACACAAGGATCGGTTTTACCTTAATATGGTTACTGGGACCGGTTACATCAGTTACCAGGATCGGTTACATCAATTACCAGGACCGGTTACCATATTCTCATGGTATTACTTGTGATCGGTCACACCAGTTACCAGGATCGGTTACACCAATTACCAGGACCGGTTACACCAATTACAAGGATCGATTACACACTCTTTTGTGATCGGTCACACCAATTACTAGGATCGGTTACACCAATTAAAAATATCGATCATACCATCTTAGGTGATTACTTAGGATCGGTTACACTAATAAAAGTCATACCAATACATAAGTCAGGCATTGTGACTAGTTTTACCAAGATACATAACAATTTATGATCGGTTCTACTAACTCACACATATTGGTAATCCAAAGATATGCAATGAATAACAATACCAATGAGCCTAGCGATTTCCCTTTCGATGCATAAAACAAGTTCATGAATGTACTTCCTTTAAACGAATGTAAACATTGTTTCTTAGGACGAAATCTTCACCCATACCCATACATAATCATAATAGCATTCATACGATTATGTCGATGTCTTATATACGAAGTTCAAAAGATAAGCGTTATACTTCATATTCTAATTCCTTAACACTATGTCTACTAGAGTATAATCATTCACAGCTTCGCAGTTATGTTTTCAATATAGCACGACTTGAAAGATATGTTGGGAATGAAACAGTTCAAGTCAAAATATTACTAACCTCAAGAGGAAGGATGATGTCGTCGATGTAGCTTGTTAATTCTTCACATTCTTCAAGTCTTCGAGTAATACTTGTATGTCTCATTATCCTAATCTTTCTATCCTAACCTACACGAAGTTGTCTCTAGTACATAATCAAGCGACTCTTAAATTGAGTTTTGATTCACTAAAATATGACAACCAAACTTGACATACCAACGCTTGGTGGGTTCAACCGAGCTATGCTCTAACACCATCCATTTCCATATTGCATTAATAGCCCAAAACGCCTTATGCTCAATCTCATCGGGTTGGTGACAAGGTTTACCATACACAAGCCTAAAGGGAGATATCCCAATAGGTGTCTTATATGGGGTTTTATAAGCCCACAAAGCATAATTAAGTTGCATTCTCCAATCTTTCCTTGTTGGATTCACCATCTTCTCTAGAATTGATTTCACCTCTCGGTTAGAAACCTCGACTTGTCCATTTTTTTTGGGATAATAAGGTGTTGCAGTCTTGTGCGACACATTGTACTTCTTTAACAAGCTTTGTAAGAACCTGTTTTTGAAGTGTGAACCCCCATCGCTAATTATGGCTCTTGGGATTCCAAACCTTACAAAAATATTAGCTTGCAAAAAATATGAAACCACTTTAGAATCATTAGTTGGGGTGGCCTTAGCTTCTACCCATTTCGAGACATAATCAACAACAAGTAAGATATAAAAGTTCCCATGGGAGTTGACAAAGGGACCCATAAAATCAATACCCCATACATCAAAAACTTCAATAAATTGAATAAAATTTTGTGGCATTTGATTTCGAGCACCTAGATTGCATGTTCTTTGGCACCTATCACAAGTTGTATAAAATGTATATGCATCCTTGAACAAGGTTGGCCAATAGAAACCGCTTTCAAGTACCTTGTGAGCGATTCTATTACTCCCAAAATGTCCTCCAAAAGCATAAGAGTGACAAAAGGACAAGATAGAATTGAATTCATATTCGGGAACGCACCTTCGTATTACTTGGTTGCTGCAATGTTTCCATAAGTATGGATCATCCCATATGTATTGGTTTCACAACTTCTTAAGTTTATCCCTCTCAGCCAGAGACAAGCTCTTTGGGATTTGTTTAGACACCAACTAATTGACAATATCGGCATACCATGGTTCTCCAAAGGCAATTGAGAATAGTTGCTAATCCGGGAAACTTTCACGCAATGGGATAACTTCCTTGTCCACAGCAAGACGGCTCAAGTGATCCGCAACGGTGTTTTCAATTCATTTCTTGTCCTTGATTTCAATATCAAACTCTTGTAAGAGTAGAATCCATCGTATGAGCCTTGGTTTCGCTTCTTTCTTCATTAGCAAGTACCTAAGTGTTGCATGATCAGAAAAGACAACAACTTTTATACTAATTAGATAAGAGCGAAATTTATCCACTGCAAATACAATAGCTAACAACTCTTTTTCAGGGGTTGTGTAGTTTTTCTGGGCCTCATTGAGCGTTCGAAAAGCATAATAAATTGCATGAGGTATCCTCTCCACACGTTTCCCAAGCACCGCACCAACCGCATAGTCACTTGTATCACACATGAGCTCAAAAGGCTTGCTCCAATCCGGTGGTTTAATGATAGGGGCTGAAATCAAAAGTTCTTTCAAACGATTGAATACCGCCACACACTTTTCATCAAAGTTAAAAACCACATCTTTCTGCAATAAGTTGCAAAGTGGTGATGCTATCTTGGAAAAATCCTTGATGAATCTTCAATAAAAACCTGCATGACCAAGAAAATAGCGTATCTCCCTCACCGTAGTGGGAGGGGTTAAAGCACGAATAAGGTCTATCTTAGATTTATCAACTTCCAAGCCTTTATAAGATATTATATGGCCTAAAACTATGCCATGAGTTACCATAAAATGGCACTTCTCCCAATTAAGCACAAGGTTTGTTTCAACACATCGTTTAAGGACTAGTGACAAATTGTTTAAGCAAAGGTCAAATGAAACACCAAATACACTAAAGTTGTCCATGAATACTTCAATGATGTTTTCAACATACTCGGAAAAGATACTTACCATACACCTTTGAAAGGTAGCTGGAGCATTGCACAAGCCAAAAGGCATCCTCCTATAAGCAAAAGTACCGAATGGACAAGTGAAAGTGGTTTTCTCTTGATCCTCCGGCGCTATCAAAATCTAACCCTGAATAACCATCAAGAAAACAATAATAAGAGTATCTAGCGAAACTTTCAAGCCTTTGATTAATAAAAGGTAAAGGAAAGTGATCCTTCCTAGTGGTGGCATTTAATTTCCTGTAATCAATACAAACCCTCCAACCGGTTTGCACACCAGTTGGGACAAGTTCGTTCTTATCATTCTCCACCACCGTCACACCTGATTTCTTTGGTACTACTTATATCGGGATCACCCACTTACTATCGGATATGGGGTAGATAACACCACGTCCAAAAGCTTGAGTATCTCCTTTTTCACAACTTTCATCATTGGGGGGGGGGGAGGAGTTTCAAACGATGTTGCGCTTCCCTTGTAGGCTTTGCATCGTCCTCCAAAAGGATTTTGTGCACACAAACGACACGGCTTATACCCTTGATATCGACAATTGTTCATCCTATGGCCGTCTTGTACGTCCTTAACACCCTTAGAATTTTTTTCTCCTGTAATTCACTAAGCTCGTTAGAAACAATCACAGGTAAGTCTTCCTTGTCACCCAAGTACAAGTACTTTAGGTGATCGGGAAGAGGTTTCAATTCTAACTTTGGAGATTTAACAATAGAAGGGACAATCTTTTCATCACTGCATGGTAAAGAAATAAAAGAGATATTATGAGTTTCCGGGCATCCTTGTAGTGAGTTAAGATCACCTAGGGATTCCTTGACTTCATTATCACACTCTACACCATTATCCATGGATGTAGTAAAAACGGTTTCCAAAGGATCATCATCATTCAATTCAAACACTTGTTGTGTCAATGTATCCATCACATCAATGGAGAAACAAGAGTGGACATCACTACGATATCTCATCGTTTCGAAAATGTTGAAACGTATTGTTCTCCATCAAACTCCATAGTTAGTGTTCCCTTGTCAACATCAAGATGGTTTTAGCCATTTTCATGAAGGGACGCCCAAGTAGCAATGGAAGAGACGAGTCCGGTGACCCTTCATTCATCTCTAGCAATCAAAAGTCAGCTAGAAATACTAGTTGATTAACCTGCACAAGAATATCCTCAACAATACCCATTGGGTAGACATTAGATCGATCGGCTAATTGCAACAGAATTCCAGACTTTTTAAGAGGACCTAAATCAAGTGAATAATACATAGATGTGGGCATAACATTTACGGATGCACCTAAATCCAACATAGCTTTATCAAATGTGGTGTTACCAATTTTGACGCAAATGTCAAAGCTACCGAGATCCTTGCACTTAAGTGGGAGTTTGTGTTATAAGATTGCCGAAGCATTCTCCCTCACACTTAGCACTTCATTACCTTTGAGTCTTTGCTTATTGGTACACAAGTCCTTCAACACCTTTGCATACTTTAGAACTTTCTTGATTGCATCTATGAGTGGTATATTCACATGGATTTTCTTGAGAATGTCTAAAATCTCCTTTTCTAGTTCCACCTTCTTGGAATTTGCAAATCTGCGAGGGAAAGGTAAAAGAGGAACATAAGTAGAAACATGAGTTTTAGAGTTAGGAATATGTACCTCAGAAGCTTGGGGAGAATCATCATTCTTCTCCCCCAAAACAGGTTCCTTTAGTGTTTCCACCTTGCCCGAATCAGTAACTTCGGGTTGTACAAGTTGTGTACCACTTCTCAACGTAATGGCATTGACATCCCCTTTTGGGTTAAGAGGTTGAGAAGGGAGTTTCCCACTATTTTGTGCCTTCAATTGGTTCAACTTAGTAGCCATGGAACCAACTTGTGTTTGCAAGTCCTTGATTGCACTCTTGGTCTTATTGACTTTGTTGAAACAAAGGAGTGAAGACTTGCATCATTGGTTGAAGCTTTTCATTGATACTGGAATCTTGACTTTGAGTTGGTTGTTGTGGATGGAATTGTTGTTGAAATTATTGTTGTTGTGGTTGAAACCCGCTTGGACGGTTGAAAGTAGGTTGTGAAACCGCACCTTGCTTGTTGGCATAGCTAAAATCGGGGTGATCTCTCCATCCAGGATTGTAAGTATTTGAATAAGGATCATACCGTCTTTGTTGATTTGGAAAGACCGCACTAGCTTGCTCTAACTCTTCGTTATATGATGGTACTATAACCGCAGCCATCTTTTGCATTATTCTCTCCATGCTACCCATCCTTTGATCAAGGTGTGATGATGAATCAGTAACTTAATGTACTCGCCTAACCATTGGTTCACCTCTTGTGTAAAATTGTTGCGAGTTCGCAGCCATACTTTCAATCAACTCGGTAGCTTGGGCCACCGTCTTGTTCACTAGTGCACCACCACCTGCGGCGTCAAGAAGATATCTATCACTTGGTTGGAGACCTTCGTAGAAGTATTGGATTATCGTAATGTCACTGAATTAGTAGTGTGGACAGCTTGCCACCAATCTCTTATACCGTTCCCAACATTCATACAATGACTCCCCATCCTTTTGCTTCATTCAACAAATCTCCTTGCGAATTTGAGTAGCTTTTGATGCAGGAAAATATCTCTCGAGGAAAAGTTTCTTCAACCTATTCCATGTTGTGACACTCCCTGATGGCAAATAATACAACCATTCTTTGGCATTGTCCACCAAAAAGAATGAAAAAGCTTTCAATATCGCTTCATCCGCATTAATCTCCGCTGGAAGCATAGACATGACAACATTGTGGAAATCCAAGAGATGCTTTTTTGGATCTTCATTCACCATGCCATGAAACTTTAGTAACTCTCTAATCAACCCCGGCTTGATCTCAAAGGTTGAGTTTGTTTGAATACACCATCGTTGTTAATCAAGCCTGTGAGAAGCCAAGTCCTTGAGTGTATGATTTGCATCACCCATTGCTTCTTCTTCTTCAACTAGTTGTTCTTCTATGATTGGAATCTCTTATTCTTCTTCTAGTTGTAACACTTCTTCCACTTCTAACTCTTGTTCTTCCATCTCGTCGAGTCTTGCTTGGAGTATTGTTCCTTCACGAGTAGTGATTCCACACCTTGGATAATTCCAATTCTTTGGAGCCAGGGATTAGTACCTGAAAAACAATTCTCATAACCAAGTAAAAAAAACGAAACAAGAAATCAAAAGCAAAGATAAAAACAGAAATAATAAAAATAAACTAAAACCTTAATAACAAGCCGTATGCCTCCCCGGCAGCGGCGCCAAAATTTTGATCGATGTCGTATGTGTCAAAAATAAATTCACTTTCTTACTTATAAATAATATGGATTAAGTATATGATAAGAAAGAGTTCGTTCCACGGGATGCTTATGATGTTATAGGATTTCAGTTTCTAATGTAACAAAAGGGGGATTTTGTTTATATCAAAGCAATACAATAATTGGAATAATCAATAAGGAGAAGATATTGGTCACGGGATAGTATCATTCACAAACATGTATTTTTATCAATGACTAGGATTGGTAATTTAATCTCTCATTTACTAAAAGTCCTAGGATATCTTGATCGCAAGTATATCCTGCTAATTCCCTGATTTCATCACAACCATATTAAAATATGTATATGTGAATTCTTCCTAGAAAGCAACCTAAAGTGTAAAAGCACAATTAAGCTTAACTCCCTAAAAGCACTAAGTTCTATGGAATAAGACTAATCAAGGCAATCGAACGTGTAAAAGCACTAATTTGATTTAACCAAGGTTATGATTCATATGTGACTATAAAGATGTATCACTACAAGTAATAACCACACTATGCTACTTAGAATCAGGGATTAACAACTTTTATGTATTGAAAACCCTAATATAGTTTTATCTTTGTATGCACATCTAATTGATTCCGGACTCAACCAAACAAACAATCAAATCATATGACAATATAAACCATGAATCATAAACAATAAATTATTGAGACAAAACTAATTCATTGATACAAATATGATATTTGAGAAATCAACTTATCCCATAACCAATAATATTATTTAGCTACTCATAGCTATGGAGTTCATCATAATTAATAATAAAATGAAGAAGATAAAAATAACGAAAGCAAACCCTAGAGTTGTCTCCGACTCTCTCCAAAAACTCCAAGTAGCAGTATAATCCGTGATAAACAAAAGAAGTAGAAGTCTTCCCTTTTATGTTTCCAAAACTAGGTAAAGTCTTCAATACCCAAGTCAAAATAGTCCACCAAGCCCACATAAGAGAAATACCCATGTAGAAATTCTGCCAAAATATGTCGTCGGAAAACTTGTGCCAGCGCCAGAAGTTGGCCGGGAAATACTTGGAAAATCACCTCAGTTGACCGGGAAAGTCAAATTGATCACCAGTCAACCGAGTCAAAGGAGAGTCACACTGAGTTAACTTGGGTCAAGCCGGCCGAGCCAGGTCTAATCAGATGGTGAGTCAGAGTATGCTAATTGACTAGGCTAAGTGCCCAAGGCCAGAGCTGTTGCAAAGCCTGAGTCATTGTCCAGGCTACAATCATAGATGCGCCATGTTGGTGCATCATTTCTCACTCTTGCAGCTTCAACTGCACTTCTTACCAGGTCCTAATTATCCATTTCAGCAACCTTCACAACTGCATCTGAGCTTTCAAATCAAATCCCAAACTCCATTTCATGAGCTCCAGGTACCAACAAACCCATTTCGCTATACATAGTTCCATCTAACTCGGCATCATTTCCGCAGTTCAGACCTGCAATTCACCATAATTCAGCTACAACCTCATACATTCTTCGCTTCAACTTGACTGTAACACTTTTTAGTTGCAGCAACGAGCATCATAGCACCAACCATTCCCTGTGTAATTTATCTTCTCAGTCATCACAAGCCAGCTTCAACGCCATTGCAGCTACCACTGCAACAACACAAAACTCCACAACCTGCATTCTCCTAATTTTCATCTACACTGCTAACTCAGACTCCACTGGATACTAACACCACTGCTATAATCTTAGGATCAGCTCCAACAACTGGTCAGGTTCTTTCCCTGTTAAGCTTCAATCTCAGACCCATGAAATTCACTAACTATTAACTCAGCCATCCAGTCACCAACTGCGCCATTTCTTCAAAGAAAAATCCACTATCTAGCCATTTCATCTCCACATGTAGTTCAGCACAAACCCATTTCATTTATCTCCTCTGTCATATCTTAGCTCATACATCTGTGGTTCAACTCTTCTAGCACTCAACATCACAACCAGCTGCCATGTTCATCTCCCGTTCCTACACCAGAAACTCCAATTACACTCCATGTTCTCTGGCTTCTTCACTTTAGAAAAACCAACACCATCTGCATCTTTAATAGCAACCACCAATCTGTTCCTGCACAACCTACTTATTCATCTAACATACCATTTCAGTCCCATGGCAACCACAGCACAACCAGTTTGAAATTTCATCAAGACCACCACCAATCACTACACTGTAACACTGAACCCACACTGAACTATCACCTGCAACCCTTAACAAACCACAACCAATACCATATTACAGTTCAACTTCATATACTTTACCAGATTCATCACCAACATCAGTTACTACTTCTGCCAATCTCAGTACCATCTTAATTGTTCTCTTCATCTCAGCTCAAGAACTGCATCTTCATCTTCATATTTGTAATCACTGATAGAAGTGTGTGTGCTTCCAACTCAAAACCAATTGGCAATGAGTAGAGTGGCTCCACACCTTATATATTAAGATCTAGGCTAAGGAGTTAGCTATGTGGGACTATTTTATAGTTTATCCAACATGCTCCCCCTCCACGTGTAGGGCTCTATGAGTCCTCTACATCGTGGACCTCTATATGGTTGCCATTCCTTCTTGGGTCTTACGTCTCATACAGGGCCTAGCTCTGATACCATGATAGAAGTGTGTGGGCTTCCGACTCAAAACCAATTGGCAATGAGTAGAGTGGCTCCACACCTTATATATTAAGATCTAGGCTAAGGAGTTAGCTATATGGGACTATTTTATAGTTTCTCCAATAATCACCAGCAAATCTAAGATAAACCACATCTTCAGCTGCAACCACTACTCAATTCCATTGTCTAGCTCTATCCCACCAATTCTGTCTCAATCCAAATACCACCTCTTCTTCCATCTCTCTGTGTGGTTCTCTACAACACCAACAGAAATAGATCAACCCTAATTTCTCCAACTGCTTCACGATCTAAGCCAACACATCTCTGGTTTCAATACCAAAATCAAAACCCATTTCATAATTCGACCTCAATACTCCATACAATCATAGATCGACCTAAACCCATTTTCCTTTGTCTTCTGAATTCGAGTTCAAATACACCACCAAATACCCATTGTAAACATCGATTCCATTTGTCTCGAATCATAGCATGAACAAATCATCTTCTTCAACAGTAAATTTTCTCTCTATTCTCGATTCAAACTTCAATCACATCACACAAACCCTAATTTCTTGATATCTCTGTAAAATCCACTTCAATTCAATCTCCTCTGTAACTATCAGAGCCAGCACATAGCAGACACTTATCTTTTTCTCCTCAGCTGAGTTCACTTGGTTTAGTCCTCATCTTCTTTCTCGTCTTTAATGGAGCCGCCGTAACTTATCTAACTTTCAGACAACAGGATGTATAATGATAAGATAAATGACTCCTCTGAATTTTAGGTCATGTGTAAGAGTATAAATTAATACATGCACCCACTGTTATGGATACGGGCCACCAATAGATTATTTGGCATGTCAGTTATATGGAACTGACAGTTCATTCTTCACCTCTTCTTTTCGCAACCTCAACCGATTCCAAATATAATTCGCATGTGAATTGACCTTTTTGCCTTTTACGCTCCAAATGGACGATTTCTCATTCTTTTGCTCCAAATGACTCCAAAGTACCTAAACACTCAAAAATAAACATAAGATACATAATTTACAAGAAAAGTAGCAAAGAAAGCATAAACAATAGATAAATATCAAGGTGTTTACAACACCTATCATACGTGTACCGGTTTGTAAACTATTTAAACAAACCAAGTTCCGGAATACACAAAACTATTTAGGTATGCGTACCGGTATGTTTACCTTAAGACTATGACCAGCTCCGGAGTCCATAGAACAATTATGGTATGCGTACCGGTATGGATATACAAACCGAGTTCCGGAACACAAAAATTTTCTGGTACGTGTACCGGTATGGATACCAAACCGGTTCTGTGACCATAGTTCCTTTTCGGTTTGCATACGGGTATGCGTACCGATCTAGTTCACGAGTTAAACAGATTTTTACACGATGTGCATAAGGATATGCGTACCACAAATATGCAAGTCGACATATAGCTACTCCGCTACGTGTACGAGTACATGTATTACGGCTTCAGACCTATAACAGTTTTCCCAGTTTGTAAGACTGATAACACTGTCTTGTATCCGAATCTATAGTAGTTATATATTTCTCTCTAAATCGATTAGAAACATTCCCGAATAACATCAATCAGACATATCACTGTTCCAGGCTATTTTCGAATGATAAAACTTGAATCATGATTTAGGTTGCGAACATAAATTTTCCTTAACCGAAATTCATCAAGTATCAACAAATGTTCATTAAGCTTAGTCATTGTATTCCGAGAACTAATTACCAAGATAAACTTGACTCAAAATTCTTGTATATGCATGATAATCTAATTAGTTATGCACCAAAAATTGGTGTGATTTTGATTGTGTTGTAGAAAAGAGGTTTGTTGAGACTTGTGTAGATTTTTGATTTTAGACTTAAAAACTCAAAATAAAGAAAACTTAATTCAAAATTGATTTCAAGATATTAAAAATAACCAAGACACTAGATTTCACTATTACACATGAATGAATTATGGTAAATATTTCAAATCCCTAATTATCTTTTAAATCCTTTATTTCTTAATTCACAAATAATCAGGCAATTTCTCAAATATTAATTGTATTCCTTAAGCATAGATTATCGATTGCTTAAACAAGGTATAACCTATCAAATGAATCACAAGTAATTAAGAAAATATTGCAAACAATTTTTAACTCTAAGAAAGCAGTGATTGAGTGAATTATAAATAAAAATTAGAGAAAATAAATTAATTACCAATTATTCATGCGTAAATAGCTTCCTCCATTGCCTTGGTCACGTGATAATTAGCTCATCATAATGGTAATACACTCCAAATATGAATTCACTGCTCAAATGGTGTTCACAAATTATGAAATGGGAGAAAAATAGATTAAAACTGTGTTTATAACACTTATAATTGTTACAAACTACTGTTACAGAAAATGATAACTGGTAGGTGTCACTGTCACTGTAGCAAAAATGACTGTCTTCAAGAGTCTAATGTTCTTCGTGTTCTTCACAGCAGTAGTAGAAAACTCTTCTCTGCAACTCGATCAATCCTCTCTGTATTACTCCCTAACTCTCTGTCTTCGCTCTACTGTTCCTAAACACCTTATATAGCCTCCCAGAACCGAAAATACTCCCCCATAACTCCAGCAAATCTTCCATTACTCGGCAATGAAGAAAAATATTCTCGGGAATATTTTCTTCCCAGATTTAACTCCACATGCTGTTTTCTCATAACAAAATACTCCCAACACGTCCAGTCATCGTCCAGAAGTGGTCAAACATGCAGCAAGCACGCGAAAACCTCTTGATCACATACTCAGAACTCGGAATGGACTAACCAAAACCCGAGATACCCTGATTTCTTCAACGCGAGAATCTAGCCAATTCTCTCCGACAAAATAAGCCATACCATGCCTGTTAAGACCAGTCACATCATCCCAACAATTCTCAGCCATTGAGTCTCCTTCTTGCTCTCCCAAAAATCAAACCCTAATCTCTGTTTTATGAAGAACTCCATTTCCCATCAAAATTCAGATTTAAACGGAGGGGATGAAGGTTCCCCTTATCCAAATCCGCGGGTGCCAAATAACCAGTGGGGTGCTCTTATCCAAAAGTTGGGTGCCTTTAACAATTTTGATGGGTGCCTTTAGCACTTCCTTGGGGTCCTGAGTGATTTTTTCCGGGGGTGCTCTGAGTAATTTTTACGGGTGCCTTTAGTAGTTTTTCGAGCCGATTCTTCCAAAAATGTTTATTTCCCAAAAAGACATACATCCAAGTTTATTAGTGATAAAATGAGTCCTAGCTAATATAATTATGGTTGAAAATGTGTCGCACTTACGTGCTTATCAAATTCCCCCACACTTACATTTTGCTAGTTCTCGAGCAAAACAGAAAATGGACCCGCCCCACAGCTGGTCATCATAAAAAAAAAAAAATTTAGACCCGCTCTACAGCTAGTCATAATATACCTACAAACCTACAATAGACGGATAAATTTTTGATGGGGGCGTTTTTTGAAGGGGGCATGGGGGACAAATGATATGTTGACACATGTCTTTGATATTAATTGATTCCCATGAATTCTGTTTCCAAAAATACAAAAGATGTGTATTTTTGGAGAGAAATTTGATTATCTTAAATTGGTGTTTGTATTTTTGGAAACATAATTCATGTGAATCAATTAATATCAAACACATGTGTCAACATATCATTTGTCCCCCATGCCCCCTTCAAAAATCGCCCCCATCAAAAATTTACTCAATAGACCCCCGCTCCATAGCTGGTCATAATATGATAAGAAAACAAAAGAATTGACCCGCTCAACAGCTGATCATAAGAAAATGCCCTACAATAATAATAGTAATAATTAATTATTTTTTCCAGACCCGCTTTACAGCTGGTCATAATATGCCTACAAACCTACAATAGACCCGCCCAACAGCTGATCAATATTTGCAAGAAAATTCCTGAAAAATAATAAAAAGTTAACCACTCTCCTCAATGTTTCTAATGAGAGCATTGTACCAAAAGTAAAGTAACACGAGGAAAGATAGTACCTGGGTGAAGGGAGAGATCAAAAACTAATACACAACATACAATTGCCTTGATGGTCAATCAAGGTAAACAAGGTACTCCAAAGGGACCTCCTCAACATAACCTGTAGGAAATGACTCTAAAAAGGGCTTCAATCTCTGACCGTTAACCTTCGAAGAACTACCATCCGGTGTCTCGATCTCAACAGCTCCATGAGGAAAAACAGTACGGACCATAAAAGGACCGATCTACCGAGAGCGTAATTTCCCGGGGAATAGATGCAAACGAGTATCGTACATAAGAACTTTTTGACCTGAAGAAAATGACTTTCTTAAAATATTTCTATCATGCACAAGTTTCATTTTGTTCTTATACTCCTTAGCACTATCGTATGCATCTCTACAAATCTCTTCCAACTCATTGAGCTGGAGTTTCCTATGGACTCCTACCTTGTCAAGTGAAAAGTTTAGCTGCTTAACAGCCCAATATGATCTATGTTCTAACTCAACAGGTAAGTGACATGCCTTGCCATACACAATTCGATAAGGTGACATTCCAAAGGGGGTCTTAAACGCAGTAGGGTAAGGCCATAAGGCATCAGCAAGCCTAGACGACAAGTATTTCCGAATAAAATTAACTGTTTTCTCTAAAATATGTTTTATCTCCCTATTGGAAACTGAAAAAGCGGGGGTCTAACAACCACACCCAATATTTCATTTCGGAAATCTGTATGAACTAACTCCAATATATTTCCAAGAGAATCAACTAAACAGTCACTCAATCAAGGAAAATACATCCAAGATTTATATCTCTGTTTCTCAATGTAATCAGCAAATCAAACAGATAGAAATCCGCGAGCCTGATTATTATGAGAAACAACTTGAACGGTACCAAAGACCAATGTTCAAGTTTCAATCAATTTATATAACCAACCAAAGGTTGGATTATCTAATTGATTGAACTACGCACAACCTGTGATATTTCAATTATATAGAAAATATAATGCGGAAAATAAATAACACATACACCAGAAGTTTTGTTAACGAGGAAATCGCAAATGCAGAAAAGCCCCGGGACCTAGTCCAGATTTGAACACCACACTGTATTAAACAGCTACATACTCTAGCCTACTACAAGTTAACTTCGGGCTGGAATGCAGTTGAGACCTAACCAATCTCACACTGATTAAGGTACAGTCGCGTTCCTTACGCCTCTGAATCCCAGCAGGACTCTACGCACTTGATTCCCTTAGCTGACCTCACCCACAACTAAGAGTTTCTACGACCCAAAGTCGAAGACTTGATAAACAAATCTGCCTCACATAGAAAAGTTTATTGAATAGATAAATCTGTCTCCCACAGAAATAACTACGAGTTTTTGTTCCGTATTTTGATAAATCAAGGTGAACAGGAACCAATTGATACACCGGTCTTATATTCCCGAAGAACAGCCTTGTAATATCAATCACCTCATAATAACTTAACTCTATGGTAGTAGAACAAGTTATTGCAGAATCACAAAGAATGAGACGAAGATCTTTGTGATTACTTTTTATATCTTACCCATCGGAGATAAATATCGAGAAAATCTTAGAGAAGAAAGTGCTCAATACGATAGAACAAAGTAAGATCAGAACACGCAACTACAGAGAAAATAGTTGGGCCTGGATTCAGAATCCCAATGAAGTCTTTAAGTCGTTAACCTATAATGGTTTTTGGAAAAACCTAGGTTAAAGGAGAATCGACTCTAGTCTCAACTAGTATTACACATAAGGTGTGGGGATTAGGTTTCCCA
>JAJJMB010011819.1:5139799-5184144 GCA_023531105.1 Papaver atlanticum
AAAAGGGTGAACTACAACATGTTCACTATATGTCATGGTTACCTTGTTGTCTACCACTCTACCACTACTAAGGGTTTTAATAGCATTCACATGTTCTGATGGTCTTCAACCTACTTCATGAACTCCTCTAGGATTGGGTTACGTCTGACTAGGAAACTTGTCTTTTTCTCTCAAAGTCTCATTTATCCGACTAACCTGGTTTTTTAACTCGGAAATGGCATGGGAGTTAGCATAACCTATATTTTTACTTTTTTCTATCCCTTGCGTAACCATTTGGTTGATCTTTTCATATCTTTTTATAAACGATGCGAGAGTCTCTTCTAAACTCGTGATCATTTTATCTAAAGGGTTATGAGCTTGTGCTGGTCCTGAAGGATTCTTACTGTAGCCAAAACCTGGGGGTATAACCTGAGAGTTACTAGACTGACCTTGACTCTGTACCTTAGACCAAGAAAGGTTTGGTGGCTTCTCCAACCAGGGTTATAGGTTTCTGAGTATGGGTCAAACTTTGGACGATTATCAAATCTAGAGTTATTATAAAGAGCATGGGCTTGCTCTTCAATAGTCTGCCCTTCCCCAAAAAGACCTTGGCTATATCGCACCACCAGTGTGACTCAATTATAAGGCTTCTAACTTTTTTGCTATAGCAGCAATTTTGACATCAGACTCATAAGATCCTTCTACCCTATTGACATTTACTCTACTTAGAAGAATTATTTTCTGGGGCTCCCTATTATTTTCCTATTGCTGGGTCTTTTCGGCGATTTCATTAAAAATGTCATCGCCTGTTCAACATCTTTATTCTCAAACCTACCTGTGATAATGATTCAACCATGGTTGTTGTCGAATAATCTAAACCCTCGTAAAGGATCTGAACTAGACTAACCTTTTCTAAACCATGGTGAGGACATTGAGCTATCAAATCATTGAACCTTTCCAAATACCTATATAAGGATTCTCCCTCTTGCTGAGCAAAGGTGCTAATCTGTTGTCTAATAGACGATATTTTGTTTAGTATCCTTCTTGGAAAGAAGATACTTCAAAGTAGCATGATCAGTAAAGATTATGACCTTAGAACCTAAGAGGTAGGGTCTAAACCTGTCTAGGGAAAACAAAATAGCTAATAGTTCCTTCTCTGTAGTGGTATAGTTAACCTGGGCATCATTCAGAGTTTTGCTAGCATAGTAAATCACATTAAATAATTTGTTTTCTCGCTGACCTAGCACAACACCAATAGATTAATCTGAAGCATCACACATGATCTCAAAGGGTAGGTTCCAGTTGGGTGCCTGGACTATGGGGGCGGTAGTAAGTAAAGTCTTAAGCTTCTCAAAAGCCTCTAAACAAGCTCATCAAAGACAAACTTGGCATCTTTTGCAAGAAAATTGCAAAGAGGTCAAGAAATAAAGCTAAAATCCTTAATGAATCGATGATAAAAACCTGCATGCCCTAAGAATAACCTAATATCCTTACGTTTTTAGGGACCTGTAAAGTCTTAATAAGGTCAACTTTGGATTTATCCACCTCTATACCCTTAATAGATACGATATGTCCTAAAACAATTCTTGAACAAACCATGAAATGACATTTCTCCCTATTAAGCACTAAATTCTTTTTCTTAGACCTAGTCAACACTAATGACAAATGATGCAAGAACTCATCGAAAGACGAACCAAACAATGAAAAGTTATCCATGAAGACCTCTTAAAACCGTTCTACTATGTTAGAAAAAATGCTCATCATACAACGCTTAAAAGTCGCAGGGGCATTACATAGCCAAAAAGGCATGCGTCTATACGCAAAGGTACCAAAGGGACAGGTAAAAGTGGTTTTATCTTGGTATTCTAGGGCAATAACAATCTGATTATAACCTGAGTAGCAATCTAAAAAGCAATAGTCACTATGACCTAATAATCGCTCTAGCATTTGGTCGATGAAGGGAAAGGGAAAGTGGTCCTTCCTAGTGAATTTGTTCAATTTCCTATAGTCAATACAAACACGCCAACCCGTGGTCACTTGGGTTGGGATTAATTCATTATTATCATTCCGGACTACAGTAATACTTGATTTCTTGGGAACAACCTGAACGGGGCTGACCCACTTACTGTCTGAAATGGGGTAGATAATGCCCGCCTCTAACAAATTAAGAACCTCGGTTCGAACTACTTCTTTCATGTTAGGGTTCAGTCGATGTTGCATCTCCTTAGAAGGTTTGATGTCAACCTCTAAATAAATCTGATGCATATAAACAGTAGGACTTATACCCTTACTGTCTGCTATGGTCCACCCTAAAGCTTCCTTGTTGTGTTGAAGGACGGTTACTAGCCTACTTTCCTGATCACTATCCAAGTCGGATGCTATAATTACAGGTAAAGTTTCAGATGGGCCTAAAAACACATACTTTAGGGTATCTGGTAGTTGTTTAAGGTCCAACTCAGGAGGCTCTTCTAGCGAAGGAATTAGGGTAGACTTAGAAACTGATAGTGGTTCGATCTTAGGTTTCCATCCATTATTAATATCTAAAGGGGATGAATCTAACAAAGAATTCACCTCATTAATCACACTATCATCAAAATCAAACCCAAAGTAAGCTACGCATTTCTCTAATGGATCTTCCAACAAAGTGTTTGGTAATGACTCCTTGACTAATGTTCCTATCATGTTTACCTATTCTATGCTCGAGTCATCTAGTTCAAAGGGCTGCTTACTAATATCGAAGATGTTCATCTCAATAGTCATGTTACCAAAAGATAAATTCATAATACCATTTCGACAGTTGATGATCGCATTGGATGTAACTAAAAACGGGCGACCTAAAATCACTGGTATTTTGTTCTATGGGTCAGGGACAGGTTGGGTATCTAGGATAACAAAATCCACTGGATAAATAAACTTGTCGACCTCAATAAGAACATCCTCGATCACACCATGAGGAATTTTAACGGCCTATCAGCTAACTGAAGTGTCATCTAGGTAGGTTTCATCTCACCAAGTCCTAGCTTAAGATACACATGATACGGGAGTAAGTTCACACTGGCTCCTAAGTCAAGCAAAGCTTTAACAACACGGTAATTACCTATAGTACAAGAAATGGTAGGGGACCCTAGGTCTTTATACTTAGGAGTAGCGGTATTCTGAATAATAGAACTTATGTGACTAGATAGAAAGGCTTTCTTCTTGATACTAATCTTTCGCTTTCGCTTATACATATCCTTAAGGAACTTGGCATAAGAGGGAATCTTCTTAATTGCATCTAATAATGGAAGGTTGATAGTGACCTGCTTAAAAACCTCAGAAATATCATTAAAGTTGGACTCCCTCTTAGTAGGAACTAGCAGCTGTGGGAATGGGGATCTTGGAACAAAGACGTACTTCTCAGGAACCTCATTGGACTCTTTAGAGACTCGATCAGTCTCTTTAGTTTCTTATTCAAAAGGGTGAACTACAACATGTTAACTATATGTCATGGTTACCTTGTTGTCTACCACTCTACCACTCCTAAGGGTTTTAATAGCATTTACATTTTCTGATGGTATTCAACCTACTTCATGAACTCCTTTAGGATTGGGTTGAGTCTGACTAGGAAACTTGTCTTTTTCTCTCAAAGTCTCATTTATCCGACTAACCTGGTTTTTTAACTCGGAAATGGCCTGGGAGTTAGCATAATCTATATTTTTACTTTCTTCTATCCCTTGCGTAACCATTTGGTTGATCTTTTCAGATCTTTTTATAAACGAGGCGAGAGTCTCTTCTAAACTCGTGATCATTTTATCTAAAGGGTTATGAATTTGTGCTGGTCCTGAAGGATTCTTACTGTAGCCAAAACCTGGGGGTATAACCTGAGAGTTACTAGACTGACCTTGACTCTGTCCCTTAGACCAAGAAAGGTTTGGTGGCTTCTCCAACCAGGGTTATAGGTTTCTGAATATGGGTTAAACTTTGGACGATTATCAAATCTAGAGTTATTATAAAGAGCATGGGCTTGCTCTTCAATAGTCTTCCCTTCCCTAAAAGGACTTGGGCTCTATCGCACCACCAGTGTGACTCAATTATAAGGCTTCTAACTTTTTTGCTATAGCAGCAATTTTGACATCAGACTCATAAGATCCTTCTACCCTATTGACATTTACTCTACTTAGAAGAATTATTTTCTAGGGCTCCCTACTATTTTCCTATTGCTGGGTCTTTTCGGCGATTTCATTCAAAAATGTCATCGCCTGTTCAACATCTTTATTCTCAAACCTACCTGTGATAATGATTCAACCATGGTTGTTGTCGAATAATCTAAACCCTCGTAAAGGATCTGAACTAGACTAACCTTTTCTAAACCATGGTGAGGACATTGAGCTATCAAATCATTGAACCTTTCCAAATACCTATATAAGGATTCTCCCTCTTGCTGAGCAAAGGTGCTAATCTGTTGTCTAATAGACGATATTTTGTGCCTAGGGAAAAACTTCAGTATAAAGGCAGATGTAAGTTTTTCATAAGTTTCAATAGACTCAGAAGACAAACTATACAACCAAGATTTGGCTTTATCTTTCAGAGAAAAGGGGAATAACCTGAGTTTCAAGGCATCATCATCTAGGTTTTTAATTTGCAGAGTACTACAAATTTCCTCGAATTCCCTAACATGAAAATAGGGGTTTTCATTTTCTTTCCCTAAAAAGATTGGGAGCATCTGTATGGTCCAAGGTTTCAGTTCATAATTTTCCTCGGTTTCAGCTAACTTGATACATGAAGGACGAGAGGTCCTAGTTGGGTTAAACAAAGCTTTTAGGTTGTCATTTCTGGCACTACCAAAGGACTAGGAGTACTTTCTTCACTAAGTGTCAAGTTTTCAAAGCTGAAATTTCCGAAAACAGGGCTCTTAAAAGAAGAGTCTTCGAGCTCCCCTCCTTTACAATAAGAACTACTAGGTTTTTCACTAATCAAACGACCTAGAGTATCTCTTTTCCAAGCCCATTCTCTAATGACTTCGGGCATACACTAAAATAAACAAAAAAAGAAGAAAAATCCTAAAAAAGAAGGGAAGTTCTAAGCAAGCACACACAAGGCTGACTTCACCACAACAAGCCTATATATTCTAGCAAACAAAAAGAATGATGGCTCTCTTAGATTGTTTCTAGACCAGCTTATATTCTTTCGAAAGGAAAAATAGTTATAATTTCAGCAAACCTCTCTGGAATCAATATGAATTAATATAACTTAAACAGAGACAGGAGAAGCTCAATGGAGCTTAGATACCCCTGCCTCACCGGCAAACGTTTCCTTGGGCAACAAAGCGGCACGCTCAACTTACAATAATCATCATGAACTTCGAGTTAGGCTTAATAGAACAACAAATATGACTTTTGAACGACTTTCCTACTAAGCTTGTTACCCTATGGTCTCATTCTAGTCCAAATTTTAAGGCTTAGGTTCGCGTAGGTTACGTGTTCCTAAGGCGGGCAAGAAGGAAACGGTGATGAAATTCGAGTCCTTTTGCACTAGAAAATTAAACCGTTTTAATTTCCTCAACATGTATGCATATGAAGGAATGCAGTAAACCCGCTGACAGGGGATTCATGATAGACGCATTTATGTGTCTATTTTGATCTCGATTTTCTATATTTTTAGTACCCATTTTTGTATTTATTTTAGTATTTTATGTTTGTGTAGGTATTTTTGGAGAAATAAAATTGTGCGGAAAAATTGGCTCAAAAAGTGGTATTTTCACCCTTGAGAGAAAGCTACTAAAGGCACCCAAAGGAGTTGATAAAGGCATCCAAGAAATTTACCATTTCCACCCCTCGATTGGATAAGGGGCGCCCAATTACTAAGGGGAACCCCAAATTACTATCGGCATCCAAGCAGTCCGGATAAGGGGTGACCTTCTTCAACATTTTGAAATCATTGTTTTGGCGGGAAAGTGTTATTCAAACAGGCAGAATTAGGGTTTGGAAATTGAAGATGTTTTAGGGAAACTAAATGGCTGATATTGATTGGGGTTGTTAAACTGGGATAAACAGGGTTGGTAATGGCTTTAGATTTGTTTTGAATTGGCTGGATGCTTGGGGAAAATTGTTGCAGTCACTGGCAGAGTTGAGTTCGAATTGTGGGAAGGATTGGAAGGGATTCAATCACGGTTTGGACTGATTTGGGCCTGTTTGGACCACACATGGTTGTTAATGTCCTTGGATTCGATTATATTTGGTTGGATAAAGAGATTCGATGAAACAGGGAAGGGTAGTTACGTGGAAAGCTATTTTCAGTATTTTTTTATATTTGTGGAAGGATTGCGTGTGTTTTGAGAGTATTTGACATTAGCTGGAATATGCAGAGACGTGTATAGATGGAGTTGAAATGCTATTGACGCGTGAAGAAGATTAAGATGGAAATTATCACCTAAAATAGGCAGAGAATAATACCCGAGTAAAAGAAAATAGTTTTGAGTTAATACAGAGATTTCATGCGCATGTTGAGTATATAAGGGCCTGTTGGGAGGTGAAGAAGGGGGACGGAGAGTTTGGGAAAGGTTAGAGAGCTACAAACGAAGAAATCAAGCTCTGCGGCAATTCTGTTGTTGCTGCCATTAAAGAAGAACACGAAGAACATTAGACTCACTAGAACAGTCGCAGAAGCAGTCTTATATTCAACCACAGAAACTATATATCGTTGCTCAATCAGTAGCGAAATACTTTTTGTAACTGAATCTCGTTGTGGTGTTATCATTAGTAGTTGCGCTGTTGTGGTGGCTAAATACCTCTAGCAACTGAAAATCGTTGTTGCTAAATTTAATTTCTAGGGTTGAGGAGGAAACTAATTTTGATATGTAATTTTTAGTATTTATTTTTCTTTAATTATTACTCTCCAATTAGTTTTAATTGTTTAGAAATTTTCTCTTCTTTTAATGCTTCATAATAACTGTTTTGGATCGTTTTTGGCGGTCGATCTTTTATAAGCGAAGGAAAATTAGGCCTTAGATTATCGACTTGAGTCGAATTGATATTTTATTAACGATAAATTTTCCAAGGCTTGAGATTGGGTTCAAAATAGCCTTGTGTTGTTTTGAGAGTAGATTAGAGAAAATAATTATTGAAGTTACAACCTTTAGAAGTAGTGGAATCCGAAATCCTAGACCTATCTCTCTTCATCTTGTTCCATATTTTATAAATTTTAGCATTTTTATTTATTAAGTCTATAATCAAATCTTTAAAATAGTCCGAGAATCGAATCCATTTCTTACCACTTGTAAAACTGCATCAATTCACGGGTGTTTAAACAAACTTACCTCCCGTTCCAGACGGGGGATGAACCGCTGAAGTCGACTCGGGCCACCGACTTCTATGTCAGTGTGAGAACCCGAGGGACCGAGGCAATATCGTAATTGCCGTCCTTCCCTGTGCAGTTTTAATATTTAATTACCCTTCCTTAGGGTTTAAAAACAAAAATAATGTCCCAATGTCCAAAGTCCAAAGTCCAAAAATAAAGTGCAAAAGAAAAATAAAATTACAAATATAAAAGATTCCTAATACAACTTCTAAAAAGAAAATCTAAAAAATAAATAAATAAAATTCTCTCTATTTTTTTTTCTCTCTTCATTCTTTTCGCTTTGTCTCTTGATTCCAATCTTTAAGTAATCACCAAAAGCTTTGGTAACTTCTTTTTCTTTCGCTCCAAATTCAAAAATCTGTAATGAAAAGACAAATACCCAAAAACGTATAATAGAACAAAGTAAAAATAATAATAAATCTAAAAACTCTAACATAAAGACAAGTTTGTGTCGGCGGCGCCAAAAATTGGTGGGATTTTGATTGTGTTGTAGAAAAAGTTTGTTGAGACTTGTGTAGATTTTTGATTTTAGACTTAAAAACTAAAAATAAAGAAAACTTAATTCAAAATTGATTTCAAGATATTAGAAATAACCAAGACACTAGATTCCACTATTACACATGAATGAATTATGGTAAATATTCCAAATCCCTAATTATCTTTTAAGTCCTTTATTTCTTAATTCACAAATAATCAGGCAATTTCTCAAATATTAATTGTATTCCCTAAGCATAGATTATCGATTGCTTAAACAAGGTATAACCTATCAAATTAAATCACAGGTAATTAAGAAAACATTGTAAACAATTTTAAACTCTGTGGAAGCAGTGATTGAGTGAATTATAAATAAAAATTAGAGAAAATAAATTAATTACCAATTATTCATGCGTAAATAGCTTCCTCCATTTCCTTGGTCACGCGAGAATTAGCTCATCATAATGGTAACCCACTCAAAATATGAATTCATTTCCCAAATGGTGTTCACAAATAATGAAATGGGAGAAAAATATATTAAAACTGGGTTTGTAACACTTATAATTGTTACAAACTACTGTTACAGAAAAACGACTGTCTTCAAGAGTCTAATGTTCTTCGTGTTCTTCACAGCAGCAGCAGAAAACTCGTCTCTGCAACTCGATCAATCCTCTCTGTATTACTCCTTAACTCTCTGTCTTCGCTCTACTGCTCCTCTACACCTTATATAGCCTCCCAGAACCGAAAATACTCCTCCATAACTCCAGCAAATCTTCCATTACTCGTCAGTGAAGAAAAATATTCTTGGGAATATTCTCTTCCCAGATTTAACTCCACACGTTGTTTTCTCGTGCCAAAATACCCCCAACACGTCCAGTCATCGTCCAGAAGTGGTCAAACATGCAACAGGCATGCGAAAACCTCTTGATCACATACTCAGAACTCGGAATGGACTAACCAAAACCCGAGATACCCTGATTTCTTCAACGTGAGAATCTAGCCAATTCTATCCGACAAATTAAGCCATACCATGCCTATTAAGACCAGTCACATCATCCCAACAATTCTCAGCCATTGAGTCTCCTTATTGCTTGCCCAAAAATCAAACCCTAATCTCTGTTTTCTGAAGAACTCCATTTCCCGCCAAAATTCAGATTTAAACGAAGGGGATGATGGTGCCCCTTATCCGAATATGTGGGTGCCAAATAGCCAGTCGGGTGCGCTTATCCAAAATTTGGGTGCCTTTAACAATTTTATGGGTGCCCTGAGTGATTTTTCCGAGGTATTCTGGGGGTGCCCTGAGTAATTTTTCGGGTGCCTTTAGTAGTTTTTCGAGCCGATTCTTCCAAAAATGTTTATTTCCCAAAAAGACCTACATCCAAGTTTATTAATGATAAAATGAGTCCTAGCTAATATAATTATGGTTGAAAATGTGTCGCTCTTACGTGCTTATCAGTGAGGTTGTCGAACTATGGAAGAAGCAGAGCTTAAGAGTGATAAGCTTGTTATGTCTTTCCGAATAGGCAGAGGCGCCTATTTATAGTTTTAGGGAACGCTCGTTGTTTCCTCATAAGTATTGGAAGCCGTAAATATATGGGGAGATGGAGTTAGTGGAAGTAATGGTAAAGTTACACCCATTATGCTAGGGAAGTTTCCGGAAGCTTGTAAGCCATTACTCCACTACTCCATCACTCCTTCAACCTCTCCCAACTTTCACCACTACTTATTACTTCATTATCATGGGGTATTGCCACACCACATGTTGTTGTAAACCACCAGACCAATACCCATGAATAATTCCCCCGTGTAATATATTCTGATTTCTCGTAGGAATTAGTAGAATCATGGACTATCTCTTGTCTTGACTAGGTTGCCACGATGTATTTGACTGATTAATCAGCCTAAGACCTTGTCGAAGTGACATAGCTTAAAGAGATAACTCGGATCCAAGATTATATAAGAAGTTTGCCATAAAATGACACTGTTTGCAAGCTAATGACGATGTAGCATGGCCATGGTGTATTTGTGGCACGTTAGTGGCATATTTATAGCATATTTCTGGCATATTTGATTATGCTAGCCACAATAATGCGCATAGAGGTCATAGCAATTTCCATGGCCTGGGAGGCGCAACCAAGGTGACTTAGGAAATTTGGTGGTGCGGGACACGATGTGGCGTGAGGCACGGCCAATTTGTGGCGCCAGACGACCAGGTTAATAGCTAGCCAAGTCGTGGCGTGGGACAGCCAAGTTGGTAGCTAGCCAAGTCGTGGTGCAGGACGATTAAGTTGGGAGCTATCCAAGTCGTGGCGCGGGACGGCCAAGTTGGTAGCTAGCCTATGTAGCGTAAAATGGCCAATGGTGGCTTGGTACGCCGGCCAAGTTGGCCTGGCCATGGGACGCGGCCCATGTCGCCACCGGACGTTAGCCATGTAAGCCTGGCCATAGAACACGACCAATGTTATCCCGGCACGTTTTCCATGTTGGCTTGGAATGCTGGCCATGGGACGCAACCAATCTTGTCCCGGGACATTAACCAATGTTGATTTGCCAACTTATCTTGGCTATTTGGCGTTGGCACTTTGTTTGTATCATATAGAACATGTTCAAGCAATTCAGCCGATGGAAGTTCTGCGACTCGAAGTGATGTTCAATGTAATTTCGTACTAAATAGTATGCTTCTGATAGTACTTTCATCCAAAAATGGCATAGAAGCTCACTCTGAATATTTATAATTTGTACCATCACTATACACTGATTAATACGTGACAATTTGTATGGCCATGCATAAAATAATGAGAGTTCAGCCGAGTGAAACTCTAAGATCTTACAGTCATATTCAAGGCCAATGTTGCCATTAACTGGATACGCATTCTCAATTCTCTTACGAAATATAATGTATAAGTACAAATCTTTAATTCTGATGCCGGGTCGGGAATTTATATATATTTTACATGTTTCTGCAGCTAGGAAGAGGTAATATTATAATTTTTTCTCTTGTTAAAAAACCACCATCAATAAAAGTTATCAGGAATATTAAAGGGAAAAGTTTCTTTGCCCAAAGATGAGTCTATAATCAAAGGCTTCTTAACATCAGAAATATAAGAAGATTCCGAGACAGGATGAATCGCAGACGATTCTGGAACTTCAGAGGACTCAAAGTGGGAATTGGCTACAAAGAAAGATTGATAGGTCTCTTGGACTCCAAGAATGGCAAGAAAAGATTCTATAGGAACCAAGTTTCCGCTGTAGTCAACGTTATCTTTTGGATTCTAGTTTTATACTTGAGTATCATTTAGAAAGCGTAGATCATCTCCTGGATAAGGAGAGTCAATAGTGATATCATAAATATCCTCCAAAGTACGGTGCGGGATGATTGATCAACTATCTTCTTTGTGACCAAAACGCAGATAGTGATAACAGAAATTATAGGGGAGATTCAAATAATTGAAGTAGATTTCAGTAATAGGGTACCTACCAAATTTAACCAAAAGCTTGTCAACGAGTGGTTTTTCGATATTTACCCAAACTAAAATCCAAGGGAAGAAATCTGGAGTAGAGGCATCCCCTCCGGATAAAACTCTAATAACTCTTCCAAGTTAACTAGCTATAACACCTAACAATTCCTAAGACCTATGCTCATGCTTTGCATTCAAGACATTTTCCTAAATATGAATTTTCTTAACAAAGTCTGTTGAAATATTCATGCCTGGATAAGCTTTTGTTTCCCCTAATACATTTCCAAAAGGGTGCCCTGAACCATTAGAAGTGACCCAAAAAAATAGGTTAAAACTTCCCTTAGTTCCCAAGCTTTAAAAAGTCCAATTGAAAACATTCTAGCTAGAATACCATTTCTTTTGATACCAAAATCCCTAATGAATTCTGGTGGAGTTATTAAGATACCATCATGCATATGATTAGCAAATCTTTGCGCTAAGGAAAAACCATTAAGATGTTGGTACATGCCTGTCCATGATGCTCTTCAAGAAAAATGACTAAGAGAAAAGCAGAAAAACTAAGCGATCAGATGATGGATAAAAAGAAAACCAGATAAAAGCATTAGAGATCAAAAAGGAATCGAAGTTAAATAGAAAAATCTATAAGTTTTGTACCACAAAGACGTAACACATAGGAATACAAATTTAAATTGCTGAAGACATTTTAACTAAGACTCGTGAATGATTTTTCACCATTCATAGGACTTGCACCAATTATCACTCAACATAGGATGCATGGATAAGAGTATCATACTGAAAAGATGTGTACGGGGTCATGCTATTGGTTAGAGAAACTAACATAAAGCGACAGTACTAGGTATTGGGATATGGAAGAAGCATATAGTAAAAACAAAGAGAATAAAATAAATGTTTGACTTCAGAAGACTAGGTCAACAATTACAAAGAAAATTTTAATCATTTGTTAAGAATGCCCGAAAAATGTGAATCCTTTTTTTTTTTTTGAAACTCTAAAGGGAATAAGTAAAAACAGATGTAAATATGATTTGAAAGATCCTACCAATTCTCAGAGGACGAATTGAATTAGATTAGGTAAATGAAAGGACGGTAGTGTGTTTTGATAGAGGAAAAAAAAAACTATAAGAAAGGATGAGTAAGGTGAAATTGCAATGAATGCAATAAATAAGATCTCTATAAAATATATTATGGGCAATGAAACATTTTCTACAGGCATTCTAGAAATTTATTCAAGAAGAAGAGACAGGAAAATGAGTTGTGATCATAAGGTAATTCCAAAGGACGCTAGCGTATATTCTACTAGGGTTATGCGATATCGTGACAAGCAATTACACCTGATTCAGTATTATGTTTGTTTAGAATATGGAGAGGAATGTTTTTTACATCTGAAACAAAGTCAGGTTTTAGCCTTCTGCAATCTTGATCCCCAGCAAAAGAGCCAACTTGGGAAGAAAACACTTGAAAGGATTCGGGTGAAGTTAGAAATGTCAGGACCTGCTACGATAGCAAATATCCATAAGGAGATGCCACCAAGGATGGATGGTCAATATGCTCAAGTGAAGGAGGATCAGTAGGTACATAAGAGAGGAAAGCATGCTATCAATGCGATTGGTATAGAACAAGATTAGAAACAGAAAATTGGTCTAACAAAAGCATACTCAGTTTAGGGTTGGATTTTTTTTAATTTTTCTTATGGGCGTTGTTGTTGCTTTTTAATATTTTATGTAGAAATGTTGGCTTTCCTAATTATGAATGAACTAAAATTTTAATTAATTATTTGTAGTAGTATTTCGAAGGATTCAATGTTAACTTATAGGAAGAGGAAGAAAAATAATCTTGCAAAAGACATATAAAAGATTAAACCTACGAATATGAAAATTTATGAATAATTGAAGATAAATACTTTGAGATTATCTCTTAACAAACAGAAACTATAAAGAACATTTTGACAAACACCTAATAGAAGAGGTCTAGAAAACATAAATTTAGAGGAAATGAATGAATAATGTTGAAAGAAAAGGGTTAAGAAAGATCGAAAGATTGAAACCAGTATGATTTGAGATAAGAATCATAGGATTAAGAAGAATTGAAGGGAAAGAAGGGATATAACGATCCTAAGGCTAAGATTCCAAAGTTGGAGATGCAAAATCAAGCATAACAGAGACATTATATGAATCTATCAATAACGATCCATTTGAAGGGGAATGTCAAAGGGAAAACGGTACCTAACAAACATAGATTCAAGAATCAGAAAAACGACAATGAATATAAGAACTTAAAAGAGAAGAACTAGAAATAAAAATGAAATACGAAAAAGAAAAAGGAGTTTGGCAATTTCATCCGCATCTGAAAAGGATGTGAGAGACATAAAGCGCTCAGATAGATTAAACTTTAACAACAACTGATACTTAATCCACCTTCCTTTTCCCTCCATCATCCTATCATGCTAAGGAATTCCTACCGATAGAATTACTCGGAAGCCATGAAAATCGCCAGAGCAGAAGAGAGAGAAGAACCCTATCAACATTAGTATTATTTTGCCTAATTAATGCCAAGATCAAAAAGGATAGAGAATAGATTACGCGTGGTCCATGACCTGGCCACATAAAACTAAATATATTCATGAATTCTTACACTCCTCTTGATAAGGTTTTCAACTTTCAACAAACCAGATAACAATATAATATGACAGTTGTTCCTCTCGCTCCCCATCTGACTGACCTATTGAATGGCTCCATATATGAAGGATTCAAGTTACAAGCAGTTTGTGATCCCCTGCCTCCCTTGATGCTTGGGAATAAACCTTCTCAGGTTCTCATCTTTTAACTCATCCTTTCCGTGCACAACTGAGCATATCATATGTGACTGAATATTTGACCTGGCCTTTTTTTTTTTTTTTTTGGAGGTGTCTGATTATTAACCAGCCAACTCATAGGATCATCATAATGGAAACTCTTTGGAGATGAATTTCTCTTTATCTTACACATTAACCCATCAATCTCATCCAAATTGGAATACTCATAAACCGTCTAATCCATCATTTCAAATCAAGGGGCATTACAACCTTAACAATGATACTCAATAATTATATGTAATAACTCATAAAGAATAGAATTTAGAACAACTTTTTCTTTTTCTTTTTCTTTTTCTTTTTTTAATTGAATGAGGAAATAGGACACAATATTATACTATGAATTTTTTGCAATAATAATCCTCAAAAAAACAGCAAAAATAAAAGGGTACAAACAAATAAACCAACAAACAATATTATTTTATAGAAAAACTGAAGAACACACATTAATTAACCAAGTATATGGCAATATGATCATCATCATCAAACAGAAAACTTAAAAATAAAAAAGAAAATATAGTACTAAATTTAATAGACTAACTCAAACAAACCAAATTGCAATTTTTATATTCAAACTCAGTCTAGAGAGATAAATTAAGAAAGGAAAATAAACCCACTAATTGAAATTATACATAACAATGTTTTTGATTTTTAAAAACCCAAGATTCTTTTTCTATATGTCCCTTCGTTTTATCTCCCATTTAAAGTCGGGAACTGAAATCATCCTCATCGTCAAGCTATATATACTAATTTTCTACCTCCCTCTATCAGTCTATCTCTCTCACACACTACTAGCTAACTTAGTTTAGTTTCATGATCAGAAAGGTGGACGTGCATGTGCCCAAGCATAAGCGTCATGGTTCAATTGGGCACCACTACCATTATTATTGTTTGCAAGCAGATTTGGGGACAGATTGTAAACTGGCATCTGGGTTGACAGATCAGGCAGTTGTTGCTGTTGACTTCCACTACTACCCACTGCAAGAGGTGAATTTCCCAATCCTTGTCCTCCACCTCCACCGCTTCCTGCTTCTTCATGATCTTGCTGATTGTTACGCTCTGCTTCTTCTAATGGCAACCTCTCATACGTTGCATTTCCAAATGTTGCTGCTATGACCATAACAGGACCAGATGCTATAAGTGTTCCAACAACACATCCGCCCACTACTTGACCTTGGCCACCAGCTAAGTAAACTGTCAATCCTGTAGCACCAGGAGGAGCATGTCCAGGCAAATAAGAACCAGCTAATGATAAAATCTCGAATCGACCCGGTAATGCTACAACTGCACCTGGTGCAGCTGGTTGTCTTAAGGTTACATTAACAACTGCACCACTTCCACTCAACACATAAACTCCTCGTTGACGTCTTCTTGCAAATTGTGCAACGCTTTCAGCTACGTCTGCTCCGCCAGCTATTTCCATTACATGACTACGAAGAGCGTTTGGACTATCTCGGGTGACGAATATCGGCGGTTTCGGCTTGTTTTTTGAACCTGGTGGTCTACCTCTTGGTCGACGACTTCCAACTTCAACTGCACCTTGATCATCTATTTGTTCATCTTCATTTTCTCTCTCATCTTCTTCATCACCCCCATCGGGATCTCGTTTCTTCGTCCCTGGTGAAACTGATACTGATGAGGGTTCCATCCCAGGCATCCCTACCGGTCCAATCCACCATCGATTTGCCATTATTTATACAAATCAAACAGAAAACTGACAAACCCAAGTGTTTCTAGCTAGGGTTTCCTTCTGGATATATATAACCAAAGTAGTAGTCAACTATGATTATCCAACTACCGATAGAAAAAATACATTAATATCCAACTAGGCCTTTTTTCTAAATTGCTAAAACAAAGAAACAAAAAGAAGCACTGTAATGATTTGCAGGTAACAAGAACAGTGAAATCTGTAACTAAAGCTAGCTAGGTTGAAATCTAACAAGCTAGCAACAACAAGACTAAACGAAATTGTAGAAGAAGGGAAGAGACTTTACTTATTAGTTGTTCCTAATTTTGGTGGAGTATACTTAATTACTTGGGCTGAAGAGTTACTGGGTTTGAGGAGTTTAGGTGGTGGTTTTGTTTTTAAATTTTTTTTTTTTAATCTTTCTTTCTCGCTAAATAATAATGGTGTTTCAATCTTCTCTTCTCTTTTTAGGGTTAGATCTTGGAAACTAGATGTTTTTTGTGTGGGGTATCGTGCGCGTGAGCAGGTGGGGTGCACGTCGTTTTCTCGCGTCCCGACGTACCAACGGATGCCGAGAGAGAGGGATTAACTTTTAGATATAGGAGTAGTAAACAAGAAGATGGCTCGGTCGTGGACTCGCATTTTTTTCCTTTTCCTTTTATTTTTAAGCGGCTTTTGAATCTGAATTTGCATTTAGGAATGCCGAATGCCCTAATTTTAATCTATGAGCAAGTTCGCAAGTGCATACCATTACCAGCAGCATTTCCTCCACAATGTTGCACTTTTGTTCCTAGTTAGCAATTCGGGATTCGGCAAATGTACGAGTATTATTCGGTTTTGTAAAACCTAAATTTGGTCCAAAATTCGGTCAACTGGACGTGATTCGTCAGTAATTCGGAACGGCATAGGTACGTGTATAATTCGATTTATAAATGTGAGTTCGGCTTTAAAAATTCGGTATCTATATATAATAAATAATTAGTATTTATAAGGACATAGACTAATTTTTATGCATATTTATGAGTTATTTACAGAAAAAATAAACTTAATATGATGATATTAATAATATATACAACATTAGTCATCCAAGAGGACGTGGTATAGTGGTTTAGATGCTTGGTTAGTGAGTTTGAGATCTCTCTCACCTTCACCTTCAATCTTTTCAGTCATTTTTGTTTCATAAAAGTTACAACGATATCTAATATTGAGCTGTGTATGCTCGAGAGGCAGCCCAAAAAGTGGGGCCTTTGAAAACGTACAAGCTAAAGAATTTCTGGCGAATTAAGCGGACGTATTATTCGGGATACGTAAAGTTCGTGAATGATTCGCGAATAATCCGGGAATGCCATATAATACGTGGCTTGGGTTCGGAGTTGCAAACGTACGCGAATAAGACGGTAAAATTCGTGATACGGAAAAATTCGTGAATGATTCGTGAATCATTCGGGAACTTACTAACTAGGCTTTTGTCGTGGTCATGAAATGAATGATTGATTTATCTATTTAAGATCTGGGCCTTTACGGATATTTAGTGGGGGGATAAATAATATATCTGGGCCTTTTATTCGGATATTTAGTGAGGACAGTTCGTACCTGTTCAATTGTACTTCAGCATATTCAACCATCATAGCGGTTAAGGATGTGCATATCCAATGGAGCACACGAACAAAGCAACATCTTCAAAGATCTGTTGTTTGAATTGATGGCCTTATAGCAAACCGAACTGGTGTATCTAGAGCGTGCAAGCCTTGGCTGTTTTTTCTATTCGCAGTTTTTGTTTCCCTTATCTTCCCTTTTTTTTTTTTTTTTTTTTTTATAAGTCAAAATAAAATAACAAAACTAAGTAACAGTGCTTAAAACAAGTCTTGGTGTAGTAACACCCATCACATCATTATGAAATAAATTAGCTATGAAATTAGGCATATCCCTAATCTAGACTCCTTCATGTTCTTTGGTAGTTCCTTTTTTCGTCAATAGATCAGCAACATTATTGGCTTCTCGATATCTTTGCACAAACTTCACTTGATTGAAAGATTTTTTGAGTTCTTTGATCTCCCTGATGAGGTCATAGGTATCCCAATGGGGTGCGACTTCATCTTGACACAGTTGAACAGCGAAGCAAGAATCACTCTCCACTTCCACACAGCGTAAGCCCAAATTAGCAGCCAGGCGTAGACCGTCTCTGATCGCCCATACTTCAGCAACGTTATTGTTGTTTCTGAAAATGTGCTTGCCATAACAAGCAAAAAGCACTCAAGACTCACCTCTAATAATTCCTCAAATCCCTGCAAAACCACACCCATTAGAAGAGCCATCAGTATTCAATTTAAAAAACCCATTGCTTGGACTCTGCCAAGCAACTAAAATCTCCTCCTTGGCCTTGTCTTCCATAACCAAACCTGAGTTAACCTTACAATACTCCTTAGCAGCTTTTATAGCTTAAGCCAAAACCCAAAGCCCATTAAATCTCTTCCTTTCATGAATAAATTTGTTTATATGGATCCAAATACCCCACAAGATGAAAGGACAGAGATCCTGCCAAGTCAGGGCACCAATAATACCATCATAAGAACAAAGTTTCTTAAAAAAACTAGGGGAGAACTGATCCAGATCAACTTGAATCCCTGTCCACTCCATAATCTTCTTCTAAATTGGCATAACTGCAGCGCAACCGAAGAACATATGCATACAAGTTTCTATATCCTTGTTACAAAGTAAACACCCTGGATGTGCCACAATTCTTTTACGGTAAAGAGACTCATTAACCTGAATTTTATTGTGACATAATTGCCACAAGAAGAATTTATATTTGAATGGACACTTAAGAGTCCAAAGAAATTTCTGGTCCTTGTTCATAGTCTCTTCCCCAATGTTCTTCTTCTGAATATACTTATAAGTATCCCTAACAGTGACATTACCAGACTTACTACCAGACTATATAAGCCTATCACTATTACTGGCCACATTATTAACAGGGATGGACTTAATGGACTAACCAATGCCTGGATTAACACTATTTTCCAACTTAACAGTATCCCAATCAAGAGTGACAGAGTCAATGTACGAACTAACTGGTTCTCTAGGGAGATCAGTAATGTCACGACTGGCTAAAGAAGCTATGAAAGAATCACCAATCCAATGATCCCTCCAGAAATCAACCTGGGTCCCATCTCCTATACTTCATCTAAGACAGTCTCTAATTGCATCTCTACCATGAAGGATGCTTCTCCAACTAGCCGAAACACCAGAACTAGGAGCTATGTCCCAAAAACCAATCTGCTTATGGTACTTGGCTCTTAACAACCTAGCCACTGTGCTATTAGGCTCCATAGCAACCTTCCAAGCCATCTTACCAAGAAGGGATAAGTTGTTAAGTTCCAGATATCTAATATTAACACCACCTAAATCTTTAGGTCTACAAACAGTTGGCCACTTCAAATTATGGATTTTTCTACTATCCTTATCACCCCCCAGAATAAATTTCTCCTAAACTTATCTAGTTTATTCATCAAAGTCTTAGGCAATTTGACGACAGACATAACATGATAAGAGATAGGATCAATTCAAGCACTCAACAAAGTAGTTCGACCATCCAAATTAAGATTCTTATATTTCCAACCCTGAAGCCTATTACTCATTTTGTCAACAATATCCACATAAGTTTTCTCGCTAATTCTACCCCATTGCAATGGGATACCTAAGTACTTACCTGGGTTGGTAGCTACTTGGACCTTGAGAGCATTTTCCATACCACGGGAGAAGCTCCTTCCAAGGTTAGCAGAGAGAAGCAAAGTGGACTTGTTATTCTTTGTCATGTCCAAGAACAAAACTTGTCCAATAATGCTCTAACGTTTAGAACATTCTTGTAAGAAGCCTTCAGGAAGACGATGCTGTCATCAGCAAAAAGTGAGTGAGTAATCATTGGAGCCCCCTAGCAATAGTAAAACCAGAAAGATACTTATTATCAATGCCAGCATTAATGAGACTTATTATCTTCCCTTTCTGTGCACCATGAAATGGTTTTTTAATTTTTCTTCTCAAAAAATTAAATTGTACGTTTGCATGCTTATAACCATGTAAATTTACTTTTTAATGTTATACTAGTACAACCATTGCCATGGTGGGAGGGCCGACTGAAGAAAAATCTGAAGATGGGGTTTGTCTGCGACTACTTTCGCTCTGTTTCAGAAAAAGTGATATTTTCGCCTCATTTTAGAAAAAGTGATACTTTCGCTCCGTTTCAGAAAAAGTGATACTTTCGCTCTGTTTCAGAAATAATGATATTTTCGCCTCGTTTCAGAAAAAGTGATACTTTCGCTCCATTTCAGAAATAGTGATACTTTCCCCCCGTTTCAGAAAAAGTGATACTTTAGCTCCGTTTTAGGAAAAGTGATACTTTCCCCTCATTTCAGAAAAAAGTGATACTTTTGCTCCGTTTCAGAAAAAGTAATACTTTCGCCTCGTTCCAGAAAAAGTGATACTTTCGCTCTGTTCCAGAAAAAGTGATACTTTCGCTCCGTTTCAGAAAAAGTGATACTTTCACCTCATTTCAGAAAAAGTGATACTTTCGCTCCGTTTCATAAAAAGTAATACTTTCGCTCTGTTTCAGTAAAAGTGATACTTTCGCTCTGTTTCAGAAAAAGTGATACTTTCGCCTCGTTCCAGAAAAAGTGATACTTTCTCGCTGTTTCAGAAAAAGTGATACTTTCACTCCGTTTCAAAAAAAGTGATACTTTCGCCCCGTTTTAGTAAAAGTGATACTTTCGCACCGTTTCAGAAAAAGTGATACTTTCGCTCCGTTTCAGAAAAGGTGATACCTTCGTCCCGTTTCAGAAAAAGTGATACTTTCGCCCAGTTTACTAAAATACCCTCAACAATTAAAAGATTTCCAACCTCCGTGTCTTTTATTCTGTCCGATAAATTTACGCAATTACCCTTCATTTTGTGTTGTATTTACAGTAGTTTCAGTGAGAAATGGAAATACGGAGGGGTTATTTTGACATTTCATGGTTGGTTGAAAAAGGTTTGGGACACCAAATCCAATCTTCTTGCATGATTCATAAAGAGGGATACCACTATTAGCGGGGGTGATACCAATTGAGCGATCCGACGGTCAGGATCCGTTAACACTTGTTTGTCCTATATGGAATGGTATCACCCCCAAGTAATACTGGTATCCCCCTTTATAAATCGTGTCTTTTTGTGTCAATTGATCACTTACAATATACAAAAAAGTGGTCATATAAAGGTCCTCCCTCGCTTCGCGCGGTCGACCCAAATACAACCTTACCCATTACTAGAAAGCAGGAGAAGGAGAATCTTATTCATTAGAGATGAGTTACATAAGTCCAAAGTTATGAGGTAAACCTTGATTACACCCATATGGGTCACGGACACTTGGGTCCCCTACAATATTCCCTCTTGTGCAGTCCAATAGTAGTGCTTCATATATATTACTTCGAATATAGTTTTTCAAATATAATCTTACATGTAGTTTTCTCCTTGATGACCACTATGTCTGAGTCTATTGCCTCATTAGAAACCTCGTCAGGAAAACCCAGTAGACAAAACATGAACTAAAGAAAAAGTGCATAATATTAAAAAATCTTAAAACATAGTTGGTAACAATGGGAAAACTCGTGGGATAAAACCTTATCGAGGGGAAAAGAGTACAACTCGATAAGTATAGGCCTTCGATGAATAGCCATACATAACATTTTTTATATGTTTTTTTAGTGATTGATGAAAACACAGTATTGATATACGATAATAATATCAGTACTGCTAGTTGACTTGTACCAAAAACTGTTGTAATGCAATCCTTGCTTCGTTGTGTTGATTCTAGAAGTGGTTTCACTTGACATGCTATCAAGTTTTATTTTTTTGATTCTGATATTATTCATCAATATCAATGCGATCTTCGGGTCTTCAACATTTAACATGTAACTGGTATAGTTATTGTTGTCTGGATAAAAATCTTTTCGAGTAACAAAAACCTTGTGGGAAAAACTAATCTTGACCGAAAGGAAAAGAGTACAACACAAGTTCCTATTTCGAGGTAAAATATGTCAATATCTTATCCTTGAATCCTCCCCTGGTGTCTGTATCTCCCCCTGATTCCTTCCAGGGGAGTTTCAAAATAGTTTCTTTAATCATGTGTGTGTTTTTCAAAAGTGAATATGGGTAATAACTTGGTAAATAAGTTTACCATGTCTCCTTGTAATTATTTTCGTGCGAGAAGAAATTATTGTTCTTTCATAATCAACAACTTTTGGATTGCACTTCCATTATCAGTCTGTTTTCTGTCCTTGCAGGGATAAAACAAACTCATGTCAATGGTTCTTTTAAAGTAGTATATGATTACATTTGTTATACTATTCCAATAAAGGTGCGTCGGCGCTGAGAAATATCTACCTAAGCTATTCTGAGGATGAAATATTTGATTGAGTACATTATGCCAAGTACAATGCGTCTATTTCACTTAGATATGGGATATTTCATCTCCCAACACATCTGCGTCATCTTCCGTTAGACAAAATGGCCATTTACTATTTGAACCTCGACTAATCATCGGGGTGTTAGCAGGATGCATGTCCTTGTTAAACTTTGTGATAACTTTGGACGTATGCAAACTTATGGAATATAACACAAGCTCGACCGAGGAAAAATCAAGATTTCCAAAATAAAATCATCTCAGATTCGGATTTCAAGTATCTTGTAAAATCTCTTATTTTATGTCCATACCATCAACATAGATAGCTATAATCCAAATTAAGAACTTTTCTTTGTGAGTTCCCAGGACACAATACCTTATTTGTTTATCCCTTGCCAATCAAATAGTTGTACACCAAATCCTCCTTATTATTTTAATCCATAAGTGAGCACTTCAATCTAGTTGCAATGCACTCCGTGGTTTATAGTCAGTTAATTTGGGCAACAAAAGGCTATCAGAAACTTTTATGAATATCTTTATCCCTTAATCATTATAGAGATAAGTAGTAATCACATAAAAATGTTATATTTCAAGTCCATTTGAAACTACCAAGCAAACTAAGTAGTAGGATGTTATCATGCTCATTACAAGAGAGTAAGCAAATCTAGGGTTTTGTGAGAAACTTCATGCCACAAGGCAAGTATGTTAGAGCATTTCTTGGTTGAACCCACA
This sequence comes from Papaver atlanticum, assembly GCA_023531105.1. Taxonomy (NCBI): domain Eukaryota; kingdom Viridiplantae; phylum Streptophyta; class Magnoliopsida; order Ranunculales; family Papaveraceae; genus Papaver; species Papaver atlanticum. The sequence continues at coordinate 5,162,764 of JAJJMB010011819.1, forward strand.
GGCGTTGGTATGTCAAGTCAGTTTTCAAATTTAGATGCCAAAACGCATTCTTGATTTAGTATATTAAAGTCAGTTTCGGACTAAATTAGGTTTAAGAAGTAGAATATAGAATCACATCTGTCCTTGAAGAATAGAGATTGAAGACTACACGAAGACATCGTGGAGAACTTCATTAAAAGTTAATAACAAACACTTGATTCTGTTGTTTACTCTATACCTCTCTATCTATCGAAACAAGTAGTGCTCACTCTATGGAAAAATCCCTATGATGGTAAATATACATTTATATGTACACTCGAGGATATTTGAGCTCATGACTTGAAAAGACGAGGGTACCCAAATACACCACAATCTTTTTATTATCAACCTATAAATCCTCTTACCAAGTGTGATCGTCTATGGACAAAGTCAAGACAATACAACAACTTCGGTATTCACACTTTGTGTGATCGCCTATGGATACGAGATCAAGACAATACGACAATCAAAGTGTGCTACTTGATAATAGGTTCGGTAATAACCAAACTCTATAGGATCTCTATCAAGTATAACAGAGTTAACGTATGTGTATTTTACTTTATTATAACAACAATTATAATGTGGAAATCAAAGTAAAAGACACAACAAGATTTTGTTAACGAGGAAACCGCAAATGCATAAAAACCCCGGGACCTAGTCCAGTTTTGGATACTCTCAGAATTTAGTCGTTGTACAAAATCTAAACCAACTTCGTATAGTTGAGACCAAGCAGACTACCCCTAGCTACTTAGTTCCCTCAGTATCCCTGCACCTTTGACTTCTAGAGTCATGCACGTGAATAGCAAGTCCTTTAGATCGTATTCCAAACAACAAAGGAATAATCTGTTTGGTAACCACTCTAATCAATCTTTGCTACAAGATATAAATGATTCGTTGACGAAGGATCTTCCCATTTAATCTAATAAACTCCTTTGTCTGGTTAGATCAATCTAACTTTAACTACTGAAATAGTCAAGTATAGATTCGCACTCAATCAAAATAAATCTCAAAGAGATATATTGAGAATGCTGATCTTACGCAACTAATCAATCGAATAAATCAGATTCTAGTTGGATCCCATCCGATCAAGGTTTGTGTACACAATTCACAAGATACGAAAACCAATAAGAAATATTCTTCGTATTCAAATCTTCTTTAATCTTCAATAACCTGCACAACACCACTTGAATCTCTTGTAATCAATCACACACAGAACGGAGTCTGTTAACATTGGATTATCACAAGATGTCTTTAGATCTAACAACAGTTCTAAATCCCGTCGATACTTCGATCTAGTTTGAGTGAATCTTATATCAGAGGAGAAGATTCTCAAGAATAAACAAACTAGGTGAAATCAAAGTTTCAACAACTGTTAGTCAATCAAATCAATCAAAAACTAATAACACTGCAATTATCTAGTTTCCCACCAACGGTACTCGTAGCGCTTCTTGATCCCACAGAAGTCTTTAAGCGAGCGTTCGTAAGAGATTTCACCTAATTATGATACTTTCCTCTCCGAATTGACGGATCCACCAGAAACAACAAGAAATGAAGTTTGCCTGGCTCTTAGGATAGTTTGTTAGAAATGCAAACTTAGGTATTTATAGACCAAGGAACTTCCAAAACCAAAAGTATTCTCAAGATATGTAATGAATGGAAAAATTTGGTTTTCATAATTCCAATAAATGCTTGTCCAGTATTTCCGAAATCTCTCAATAGAAAATCTCCAATTAGTAAATGCACATTACTAATTTTTATTCTCTAGAGATATGCATTTAATTGCTGGTAATTAAAGCATATAAAACCAAAAACCTTAATTAAAAGATTCTCAATTTATTTTGGCATAGGATCTCCTTGAGTACTTGATAGACGCATTTATGTGTCTATTTTCATCTCTTTTGTGTATATTGTTAGTACCCATTTTTGTACTTATTTTTGTATTTTATCTCTTTGTAGGTATTTTTGGAGAAATAAGCTTTTGCGGCGAAATTGGCTCGAAAAGTTGTTAAAGGCACCTGGGAGGACATTTGCTATTCAGACTCTCAATTTGGATAAGGGGTAACCCATTTCCAAGCAGCTACTAAACACAGACCGGGACTGGATAGGGGGAGGTCACTTTCTTCTCAAAATTCAAAACAGAAAATTGGCGGGAAAACATGGTTCTCACGGACAGAATTAGGGTTGGAGTTTTAATCGATTTTTATGGAGATTAAAGGGCTGAAATTGATTGGGTTTACTCCTTAGGCCTAAACAGGCCTGTTAAAGTCTTTGGATTGAACCCAAATTGGCTAGAGATCGAACTAGAGCTAAACAGAGGGATGAGTTTACACGGGTCTGTGATGAATTATTTTTGGAATTTTAGGGAGACTAAAGGCAAGATTTTCTTTCCAAAGATACGTTTCTATCTAAGGAAGAGTTTGGGATAAGTTGGAAAGCTCAGAAACGCGTGAAACAATTAAAACAAGAAATTTCCGCAACTTGGCCGTAAAGAGAAAGGAAGAGATTTTGGAGAGATTTAATCGGTATTTTTGATATAAATAGATTGGTTGGGTCATATAGAAGGGGTGTCGAGAGTTTGGGGACTTTAGGAGGGCTGAGGAGTGAGAAATCAAGACGAACAGCAAGCTTCCTGCTACTGTTGTCTGCTGGTGCAGGGAAGAAGAAGCCGAAGAACATTGACCCACATAGAACAGTCGCAAAAAAGTATCGTTCTTCAACAGAAGACCACAGTTATCGTTTATAAACAGCACCTGATTGTAACGGTGACTTCTGTAACGACCATTAAGTGTTGCATATTCGCTGTATTATTATTTCTCTTCAATAAAAACACCTTTTGAGCCATGTTTCTATCTTTTGAGTGTGTTTTGAGCATGAAGAGCTAAACCCCAACACTGGGATGACGGAGGAAGCCCTGTTTCACGCATGTGGTAATTCTAATAATTCTTTTATGACTATTTGCATTGATTTTTAATTGATTTATGATTTTTACTGAATAGGTGTGATTTCGTTTGATGATGTATGCTTGGCCAATGTATTTTTGATACATCATGCTTTTGATTTACAGTCATTGCTTTTCAAAAATCTACTTTTGGCAAAGAATAAGAGTCCATATTTTTAATATTTGAGATATAATTGATTGGAATTATTATTTTAATCACATGAATGGAATTTGGTGGAATCCTGAGTCTCAGTGCTTTTTATAATCTTGACAAAACATTATTTTGATTTTTCTAGTTTTCTAAATTAAGTCTAAAAATTATTCTTCACAAGTCCGAGTTGAACGAATCTTATTATCACCTTTTCTACAACAATTAAAATCACATCAATTTTTGGCGCCGCCGACGCGGATTTGTTTTTAGATTTAGAGTTTTTAGATATTTTTTTTCTTAGTTCTTTTTTACGTTTCTTGGGTATTTGTCTTTTTGTTGCAGGTTTTGAATCAAAAAGGAATTGGAGACGAAAGACCTGGAGGATTAAAAGCTAGACAAAGCGAAAAGAACGGGGGAAAGACGAATATATTTTTTTAATTAATTAGATTTTATTTTATTTTTATTTTATTTTTAAAAATTGTAAATAGGACTTTATTTTTGTAAATTTTTATTTTTGGACATTTTTATTTTTATTTTTGGGACATTGGACTTTGGACTTTATTTATTTATTTTAAAACCCTACGGAAGGGTAATTAAATACAAAACTGTTTGCAGGGAAGGACGACGATTACGATATCATCTCGGCCTCTCGGGTTCATACACTGACACAGGAGTAAGTGGCCCGAGTCGACTTCAGCGATTCATCCCCCGTCTTGTACGGGAGGTAAGCTTCTAAACACCCGCGAATCCCCTGTCAGCGGGTTTACTGTCTTCCTTAAGGTGCATATATGTTGAGGCTTTGAATACGGATTTTAATTTCCTAGTAAAGGGCAAGGCCAGGCCATACAAGATAAGGGTTCGGATTTCATCACCGTTCTCTTCTTGCCCGTCTTAGGAAAACGATACCTAACGCGAACCTAAGCATTAAAATATTGACTAGAACGAGACTGATAAGGTAACGAGCTTAATAGGAAAATCGTTCAAAAGGATCGTATTGGGTATTTTGTTAGCCTTTCTCAAGTTCAGGAAGATTACTGTAAGTCGATTAGAGCCGCCTTGTAATCCAGGGAAGCGTTTCCAAAGATGTGGGGGTATCAAAGCTCCTCTGATCTTCCCCTACTTCTCTTCGACTTACTTTATTTGGATCGTTCTAGAGAGGTTTGCTAAAACTATACCTAGTTGCCTCTTGGAAGGATAGAAGCTGGTCTAGAAACAATCTAAGGGAGCCATCATGCTTGTTGTTTGCTAGATTTTATAGGTTTGATTTGGTCAAGTCAACCTTGTTTGTGATTGTGTAGAATTCCCTTGCAATTAAGAATGTCGAACTGGTATGATAGAAGCCAATACAATGAGTATCGACCTGAATTTGAATATGGACATCATCATTTTTATGACCACGGTGGGAATAGTAGTTGGGAACGCCAACCTTTTCAAGGTTATGGTTCATACCATGGTGAGCCCAATTACTATCCACACGCGAATTGGTCTTACGAGCAAGAAAATCATGAACATTATAGTACTTTTTACTCCTCTTTGGAAAATACAATCAAACTGTTGAAAACTAGTCCTTATTATGATCCTTCTGTTCCTATTTATGATCCCTCTATATATTTAGAAGAGTCTCTTAAGCAGTTAACTGGGCATACAAATAGGTTTGTGTTGTAAATGAATAAACAAACTGCACCATTGAGTGAATTTTCTATAGAGGAATCCCTCAAGCAAATGGCTGAGACGAACGAAAGACTTGCTCGAAATAATCTTGATTTCCAATACAGTATTTCCAATAATACCCTTGAAAATGAGGATAGTTATTTGCATAATCAAGATGACGAGGTTAGAATTGGTAACACTACTTTAGATGAGGTTCGACCATTTTCATGCTATTACAATGATGATTATGACGAGGATAGTGTTGATGAAGAATATGAAATATGTGGGCATAGTGATCAGGAAATTGTTACTCCAATTGAGCTTTATAATGATAATGTTATTTCTAGTTCAAATCTAAATAATTTTAATAATTATTCACCTATTCAAAAGGACGAGGATTTGACTAGAGATATCCCCGTTTTAGACGATGTAGTATTTCCTTTTGATTACGAATCCAATAATGGTTTAGAGGAACGAGTTTATTCTGAAAATACTGTTTTATTGTCTAGTGATTTAGGAACAATAGTCTTAGACAAAGAAAATGAACTAGTAGAGATGAGTGAGGATGAACTTGACTTAGAAGAATCAATTGCCTATTTTAAGGAATCTGATGACCTAGAAATTAAGGAGATTGTGACTAGTCTAACTAGAGACACTGAAAACTCTAAGTTTAGGGGTGATTATCATTCTCCATGTGCTTTAACTCTTAGAAAGGTCCCTCACTTGGGACTTGACATATGTGCCTCAACCGTTTTAATAGATTATCTTCATACACGTTTTCCTGAACCTAGTGATGTCCATAAGGAAGTTCAGTTGTTAGAAACCCATCCTATGGTTGATGTGGTTTACCCTGGCTATGATACCCCGATCGACTTTGTTTTCCCACCAAATAGTTTTCTTCCAAATGTGGGAACATATAGATTTCAAATGTGTCACCTATTAGGTTCTGAGACTAACCCTAAGTACTTTAGGTTAATAAAATCGACACATTTTCTTAAGAATGGTGCAGTTTGTTTATTTCTATTGATCAAGAGTCTTTTAGGGGGTTCAACACAAGACTCCCACTGTTGGGATTTTTCAGCGACAACTTCTAAGAAGGAAAACGCATCATCAGCATTTTTACTAGTGAACTCACCAGCGCACAAAGACTCGACCGTGGCTTTGGTCGAATAGTCTAAACCATCATAAAGAATCTCTACTAGTTTCGTTTTCTCAAACCCATGGTGAGGACATTGGGCTAGGAGATCATTGAATCTCTCTAAAAACCTATAAAACGATTCTCCCTCTTGTTGAACACTAGCACTAATTTTCTGCCTAACAGCTGCAGTTTTATGCTTGGGGTAGAATTTTAAATAGAAGGCAGCAATCAGTTCCTGCCATGTTTTTATGGATTCAGATGGTAGGTTGTTCATCCAGGTCTTGGCTTTATCTCTCAAGGAAAAGGGGAACATCCTAAGTTTCAAGACTTCATCACTAAGGTCTTTAATATTAATTGTTCCATAAATTTCTTCAAAGTCCCTAATATGAAAGTAAGGGTTTTCATCATCTTTTCCTAAGAATATAGGGATCATCTGAAGAATACCAGGTTCTAACTCATAACTAGCCGTAGAGGCTGGCAACTTAATGCACGATGGTCGGTTGGTCCTAGTTGGGTACATGTACTCCTTCAAAGTTGTCATTGTTGGCACAGTAAAAACCCTAGGGGTAAATTCCTCACTAAGACTTAAATTCTCAAAATTGAAGTTTCCAAAAACAGGGCTCTCCAAAGAAGAGTCTTCGAGCTCCCCATCTACAAAAGAAAAACCTCTAGGCTCGTCACTAATCAAACGGCCAAAAGTGTCTCTTTTCCAAGCACGCTCACTAATGGACTTGAGCGATTTTTGCATACACTAAAAAAAAAATCCTAAGAACCTAATAAAAAAAAATTCTTTGTCTTTCTTTTCCTTTTCTTTTAGCTTTTATCTTTGGCTCCTAATCTCTTAGTCACAAAAGTCTTTGGCTTAAATTCTTTTCGGTCCAAACTCCAAACCTGTAGCACAAAGAAATATACCCAAAGAAACGTAAAATAGAACAAAGAGAAAATAATAAAAATCTAAAAATAATAATAAATCTAAAAACTCTAACTTAAAAACAAGTCCGCGTCGGCGGCGCCAAAAATTGATGTAATTTCAACTTTGTTGTAGTAAAAGGTTCGTTGAGACTTGTGAAAACAATTGATTTTAGACTTATTTACACTAAAAATAGAGAAAATTTAAATCCAAATTTGTTTTTAAGATTGAAAATAACCAAGACACTAGATTCCACTATTACACATGAATGAATGATGGTAAAAATTTCAAAACTCTAATTATCTTTAAAATCTCTTTTTATTAATTCACAAATAATCAAGCATATTCTCAAACATTAATTGTATCCCTTAAGCATAGATTATCTAAACAAAGTATAACCTATCTAATTGAATCACAACTAATTAAGAAAATTATGCAAACAATTAAAATTCTGCAAAGCAGTGATTTGAGGTAATTATAAAATGCAAATTAGAGAAAAATAGAATAGTTACCAATTATTCATGCATCAATAGCTTCCTCCGTGCCTTGATTACGCGAGAATTAGCTCATCATCATCATGGAAACATGCTCAAAATTCATCTTTATTAATGCTCAAAAATGGTTTACAAATGATGAAATGGGAGAAAAAAATGATAAAAAACGGGTTTGTAACAGTTATATGTGTGACAAACTAACTGTTACATGAAACGATACAGCGAAAGTGTCACTGTCACTGTAGCAAAACGACAGTTCTGTAGCGTCTTATGTTCTTCCTCTTCTTCACTGCACCAGCAGAACGCAATATTCCTGTAACTTTTTTTTTCGGCTTTATGATGCTCTAAACTTCTCCCTATTCTCCCCCAACTCTCCGTAACCCTTCTCTATGCTCCCACATGCCTTTTTATACTCGACAGGAACAAGAATAATGTCTCATAACTCCACAAATTCTCCACAGTAAAGGAAAATTATTCTCGGGAATAATTTCTTCTTTTTTTCTTCTCTGCATGCGATAAATTCTTGCTGACTCTCCATATTTATCTTCTACGAGCTCCTATTTACAGCTAAACTTCGTAAAACACGTGCAGTACACGTCCCAAACTCGTTGTAACTCATATAGAACCCGTGAAGAACTCGTGTCCTCTGTTTGCTTCAATCCAACGATGCATCCAAAGTTTTCCGAATATGAAGGACTTACCAGTCCTGTGTGAGTGTAACAAGCTGGAATGAGTCGATTGGAGTGATTGAATCTCGCCACAGCTCCTCCAAATTCAAAACAGAAAACTCCGCAGGTGAAAAAAATTTGAATCTGCATTTTCCCGCCAATTTTTATAAACCGTGAAGAAGAAGGGTGTCCCCCTAACCAAACCGGGGGTGCGAATAGCAGGTGCCCAACTGAGGTGCCCCTTATCCAAACTGAGAGTCCGAATAACAAATATCCTCCAGGGGTGCTCCTCATAATTTTTCGAGCCGATTTTTCCAAAAATGTTTATTTCCCAAAAATACCTACAAACACATAAAACACCATAATAAGTACAAAAATGGGTACTAACAATATACATAATAGAGATGAAAACAGACACATAAATGCGTCTATTAAATACCCACAAACTTATTATTTGCTAGTCCCGAGCAAATAAAAACTACAAAATAAAATCCTAACTCACTGTCGCAGGCATCGCGATTGCACTTAGCGTGTGCAACAAGCCTTTGAACCCCTAGGTGGCCCTAGTGGCCGAGTTATAGTCTCGGGAGGGTTTACCAGAGGTGTACCCACAAAACCTTTACTTCATACCCTAGGTATCTACGCAGAACCTTGAAATGGCACTAAAGAACCTCCTTGGTTGGCATACTTATTGATTACAGGAGGAAGTACCCTGATGCGAAATTCCAATTGCTGTACACGAGTTTGCACTCAAGCATACTAAAATTCATATATAAGTGACAGAGCTCTACTCAGATAGTTTCACTATGGACATCAATATCCGGAGTTAACAAATCACATGGATAGATTAAGAGATGGACATAGAAAAACATAGATGGTTTTGATGTTGACTAGGTGAACGGTATTTTCTCATATCTGTCTGAAGACCTCTGCCAAGATGAACCTATCCTAATGGACTGAGATACTGGTCTGACTAATATCAACACAACTGGCATATACAAGGGGACCAGTGGTCAATAATCCTAATTCTAGGTCAACTCGTCTGGCATATACAAGGGAACCAATGGTCGATTTATTGAACACACATTATTTATTTATTTATTTAGAACTAACAACATGATTAGATCTTTTGGATCCAAGCGCATGCTTCTTGTCAGCAGATTACATGGTAATTCCCGTGGATCCTGCATTCCACGCTTGTTTAGGCGACGGAGACAGGGAGAACACACACATATTGCTATCCAAGTGTTAAAATTTATTCCGATTGGTCTATTGGTCTGGTCTCTTTTTATTATTATTATTATTATCTAGTATCTCAATCACTCTATTACACCCTAGCAGTGGTAACAACTTGAATCGTGAGCCCCACCTAATCACTTAGAGAAACATATTTTAAAAAGAAAAGAAAATAAAAACAGAAGTGAAAAGGACTCAACGAGATATGGCGAAACTATCATGTTATTTCTAACACCTGAGCTCTGTGCTTTTACGAATAGACTCTTATAGATGTTTCCATCTACTCAGATTGGTTCCTCAACTCCTAAAACCAAAATGCTTCCATCCACTTAGATTGGTTAGTGCCATCCTTAATAGGCATAAATTTCTAGGCTCTGGAGTTTATTTATTGCAACTAAAAAGTTTTTCCCATACCCATAAACTTAAATCTAACATTGTCCTCAATGTCTAATGAAAAAGCAGTACCAAAAATAACACAAGGAGAAGTTGGAAACATAGTACCTGGGTGAAGAGAGAAATCAAAACCTAATATACAACATACAATGACCTCGATGGTCAATCAAGGGTAAGCAGGGTCCTCCAGAGGGACCTCCTCAACATCACCTGTAGGAAAGGGCTCTAAAAAGGGTTTCAATCTCTGACCGTTAACCTTCGAAGAACCATCCGGTGTCTCGATCTCAACAGCTCCATGAGGAAAAACAGTACGGACCATAAAAGGACCGGTCCACCGAGAGAGCAACTTCCCGGGAAATAGATGCAAACGAGTGTCATACATAAGAACTTTTTGACCTGGAGAAAATGACTTACGTAAAATATTCTTTTCATGCACAAGTTTCATTTTGTTCTTATACTCCTTAGCACTATCGTATGCATCTCTACGAATCTCGTCCAACTCATTGAGCTGGAGCTTTCTGTGAGCTCCTGCCTTGTCAAGTGAAAAGTTTAGCTGCTTAATAGCCCAATAGGCTTTATGCTCTAACTCAACAGGCAGGTGACATGACTTTCCAAATACTAAATGATAAGGTGACATTCCAATGGGTGTCTTAAACGCAGTACGGTAATCCCATAAGGCATCAATAAGCCTCAATGACCAGTCTTTAACTGTTTTCTCTAAAATACGCTTAATTTCCCTATTGGAGACCTCTACCTGACCACTAGTCTGTGGGTGATATGGGGTAGCTACTTTGTGGGTAATACCATACTGTTTCATTAAAAGAGTAAATGGTCTATTACAAAAGTGTGAACCTCCATCAATAATTATAGCTCGCGGCGTACAAAAACGTGTAAGTATATTCTCTTTCCAAAACTGGACTACGACCCTATGGTCATTGGTTTTACACGCAACCGCCTCAATCCACTTAGAGACATAGTCTACAGCGACAAGGATGTATAGGTTACCAAAAGAATTAGGAAACGGACCCATAAAGTCAATACCCCACACATCAAAGACCTCAACAACTAAGATAGGGTTCAAGGGCATCATGTTCCTACGGGAAATGGTTCCTAATTTCTGGCAACGTTTACAAGTAACACAGTAACTGTGGGAATCTTTAAACAACAAAGGCCAATAGAATCAACACTACAATATCTTAGCAGCAGTCTTCTAAGCACTAAAGTGACCCCCACAAGCATGATCATGACAAAAGGAAATAATACTTGACTGATCAATCTCATGTATACATCTCCTAATAATCTGGTCTGGACAATACTTAAACAAATAAGGATCATCCCAAAAGAAGTGCTTAACCTCATCTAAAAATCTAGAACGATCTTGTTTACCCCAATGTTGGGGCATTCGACCAGTAACAAGAAAGTTCACTATATTCGCATACCAAGGTAATTGGGTAACAAAGAACAGTTGTTCATCAGGAAAACTATCTCTAACAGGAGGGGAATCATCAGGGGTATCCACAACAAGCCTAGACAAGTGGTCTGCTACTACATTTTATGCACCTTTTTTGTCTCTAATGTCTAAGGAAAATTCCTGCAACAATAGGATCCATCTAATCAATCTAGGTTTTGTATCCTTTTTGGAAAGAAGATACTTCAAAGCAGAATGATCAGTGAAGATTATAACCTTAGAACCTAAGAGATAGGATCTAAACTTGTCTAAGGAGAACACAATGGCTAACAGTTCCTTCTCCAAAGTAGTATAGTTCAACTGGGCATCATTCATAGTTTTGCTAGCATAGTAAATCACATGGAGTAATTTGTTTTCTCGCTGACCTAGCACAACACCAATAGCAAAATCTGAAGCATCACACATGATCTCAAAGGGTAGGTTCCAGTTGGGTGCCTGGACTATGGGGGCGGTAGTGAGTAAAGTCTTAATCTTCTCAAAATCCTCTAAACAAGCATCATCAAAGACAAACTTAACATCTTTTGCAAGCAAATTGCAAAGAGGTCTAGAAATCAAGCTAAAATCCTTAATGAATCGACGATAAAAACCTGCATGCCCTAAGAATGACCTAATATCTCTTGCGGTTTTTGGGACCTGTAAAGTCTTAATAAGGTCAACTTTGGCTTTATCTACCTCTATACCCTTAGAAGATACGATATGCCCTAAAACAATTCCTGAACGAACCATGAAATTACATTTCTCCCAATTAAGCACTAAATTCTTTTCCTTACACCTAGTCAAAACTAATTACAAATGATGCAAGCACTCATCAAAAGACGAACCAAATACTGAAAAATCATCCATAAAGACCTCTAAGAACCGTTCTACCATGTCATAAAATATGCTCATCATACAACGCTGAAAAGTTGCAGGGGTAATACAAAGCCCGAAATGCATGCGTCTATACGCAAAGGTACCAAAGGGACAGGTAAAAGTAGTTTTTTCTTGGTCTTCAGGGGCAATAACGATCTGATTATATCCGGAGTAGCCATCTAAGAAGCAGTAGTGACTATGTCTAGCTAATCTCTCTAGCATTTGGTCGATGAAAGGGAGGGGAAAGTGGTCCTTCCTAGTGACCTTGTTTAATTTCCTATAGTCAATACAAACACGCCAACCCGTGGTCACTCGGGTTGGGATTAACTCATTGTTCTCATTCTGGACTACAGTAATACCGGATTTCTTGGGGACAACCTGAACAGGGCTGACCCACTTGCTGTCATAAATAGGGTAGATAATGCCTGCATCTAATAACTTAAGAACCTCGGTTCGAACTACCTCTTTCATATTAGGGTTTAGTCGACGTTGCATCTCCCTAGAAGGTTTGGTATCTTCCTCTAAATAAATCTGATGCATACAAACAGTAGGACTTATACCCTTAATGTCTGCTATGGTGATAGACGCATTTATGTGTCTATTTTCATCTCTTTTATGTATAGTGTTAGTACCCATTTTTGCACTAATTTTGGTATTTTATCCCTTGTAAGTGTTTTTTGGAAAAATAGGCTTTTGCGGCAAAATTGGCTCGAAAAGTTGTTAAAGGCTCCTGGGAGGACATTTGCTATTCGGACTCTCATCTTGGATAAGGGGTAACCCATTTCCAAGCAGCTGCTAAGTACAGACCGGGACTGGATAGGGGGAGGTCACATTTCTTCACGTTTTCAAAAACAAAAAAATGGCGGGAATTTGTTTCTTTCACAGACGATTTTGTGGATGGATTGTTGATCGATTTTTATGGAGATTAAAGGGCAGAATTTGATTGGGTTTGTTCCTATGGACTTAACAGGCGAGGTAAGGGTGTATGAATGGATCCAAAGTGGCTAGAACTCGAATTGGAAGCGAAAAAAGGTTAAAAATATCACGGTTTATTTTGGGCAAGTTTCTTGGTTTATTTTTGGAAACTTACGTGAAGAAGAGGAAGGAAACTCTTCTTAGAGATTTGTTTCTATCACGGGAGGAGTTTGGACAGCTGAGAACACGTGAAACAGAAGAAAAAAAAGAAATATCGCAACTTGCTGTGGAGGAAAAAACCAAAGTTATTCTCGAATTTTCTTTGCTCTACTATGTATTAAAGGGTTGGTTCGAGTCCTAGGAAGGTAAGGAAGAAATTAGGGGAAGTTTAGAGCCTTAGAGAAGCCAGAAAAATCATTGGAAGAAGCCCGAGTTCTTCTGCTGCTGCTGTTGCCGGAGAAGACGAAGAACACAAACAGCAGAAAAAGAAAGTCGCAGAATCTGTGACCGTAACTTTCAAACTCTATAGCTTTTGCAACAATTTTCCAACAGTTAGCTTCAGTTCGCAACAGTTCTCTGTAAAAGTAGGTTCTGTAACGATTATATTAGTTACAGAATCCGCTGCTTAGAACTTTTCACTCTTTTAATCAACTTTTGAACACCAAAGACGTATTTTGAGCAAGAGATTAATATGAGAAGCTAAACCCCTTAGCCGAGGCGACGGAGGAAGCCATTGTTCCATGAAAAGTGGTATAGTTCTATTTTAATTATTTATTGCAATTATTTTACATGATTTTTTTGCATAGAATTTAAAAGAAAAATTGGTTTTTATTGAGTAGTTGTGAAGCGTTTTGATGGGACATGCTTAGTTTTAATACTTTTGATGTTACATGCTTCGTGCTTACAATTATTACTTCAAGAACCATATTAGAGTCAACTTCAAGAAAAATATTGCATGAATATTAATTAGAGTTTATCAATTAATTGGTCAATGGTGGAATCCAAAGTCTCGGTGTCTTTTTTATAATTTGATACAATTTTATTTTATTTTATTTGAGTCTAAAAAAATCCTTCACAAGTTCGTGCAACGAACCTTTTTACTCACCACATTCACTACAACTTAAAATTCACATCAGTTTTTGGCGTCGCCGACGCGGACTTGTTTTTAGGGTTTTAGATTTATTTTTATTTTTATTTATTTTATTTTCTATTTTACGTTTTTGGGTATTTGTCTTTTGTCTACAGGTTTTGGAACGTAAAAAAAAAATTGAGCCAAGGAGTTTGGTGATTTCGTAAAGACTTGGAGCAAAAGATTAAAGCGAAAAGAACGGAAAAGAAGACAACTTTATATTAGTTTTTTTTTTAATTATTTTGTTTTAGTTTATTTATTTATTTTTATTTTTTTTAGGGTTTTGTATATTTTATTTTATTTTATTTTATTTTATAGAAAAAAAAAATTGTATTAGGGTTTCTTTATTATTTTATTATTTTGTAATTTTTCCTTTCTTTTTTTGAACTTTTTGGACATTGGACACTATTTTTAATTTTAATTTTTATATACCCTACGGAAGGGTATCCTTTAATTATAAAACTGTTTGCAGAGAAGGAGGACAATTACGATATTGTCTCTGCACCTTGGGTTCGTACACTGACACAGGAGTCAGTGGCCCGAGTCGACTACAACCGATTCATCCCCCGTCTGGAACGGGAGGTAAGGTTCTGAACACTCGCGAATCCCCTGTCAGCGAGTTACTGTATTCCTTAAGGTGCATATCTGTTGAGGACCTGAATACGGACATTTACTTTTCTAGTAAAGGGAAAGGCCTGGCCATACAAGATAAGGGTTCGGATTTCATCACCGTTCTCTTCTTGCCCGCCTTAGGAAAACGATACCGAACGCGAACCTAAGCTTAAAATATTGACTAGAACGAGACCGATAGGGTAACGAGCTTATAGGAAAGTCGTTCAAAAGGATCGTATTGGGTATCTTGTTAGCCTAACTCAAAGTTCAGGAAGATTACTGTAAGTCGATTAGAGCCGCCTTGTAACCCAGGGAAGCGTTGCCAAAGAGGTGGGGGTATCAAAGCTCCGCTGAGCTTCTCCTACTTCTCTTCGACTTACTTTATTCGGATAGTCCTACGAGGTTTGCTAAAATTGTACCCAGTTGCCTCTTGGAAGAGTAGAAGCTGGTCTAGAAACAATCTAAGTGGAGCCATCATGCTTTTTGTTTGCTAGAAATCAATAGGGTTGATTTGGTTGAGTCGTCCTTGATTTGTGATTGCTTATCCTTCCAATTTTAGGAAAATCTTGTGTATGCCTGAACGTAAAAGAGACGCCCTAGGTAGATTTGTAAAAGAAAAACCTAGCAGTTCTAAGCGTCTCGATTACCTTAATCTAGAAGGTCCAATTTTGGAGAGTCCTGTGTTGAACATTCTCCTGAAGAGAGAATCCCTAATACTCCGATAGTTCCAGAGATGGCTACTTTGAAAGCTTTGTTGAATCCGACTAGGACCACTCGTCCCTTGTGTATTAATTAGCTGACACAGAAGCCAATTATGAGCTTAGACCTGGGACCATACAGATGCTCCCAATCTTTTTAGGGAAAGAAAATGAAAACCCTTATTTCCATGTTAGGGATTTTGAAGAAATTTGCAGTACCCTAAGAATTAGAGGCTTAGATGATGATGCTTTGAAACTTAGGTTATTTCCCTTTTCCCTGAAAGATAAAGCCAAATCGTGGTTGTATAGTTTGACTTCTGAGTCAATCGAAACATATGAACAACTTACATCTGCCTTTTTCAATAAGTTTTTCCCTAGGCATAAGACATCGTCTATTAGGACGCAAATCTGCACATTCTCACAACAAGAGGGAGATTCTTTGTATAGGTATTTGGAAAGGTTCAATGATTTGTTAACACAATATCCTCACCATAGTTTAGAAAAGGTTAGGCTAGTTCAGATCCTTTATGAGGGTTTAGATTATCCCACAATATCCACGGTTGAAGCTTTGTGTACAGGTGGGTTTGAGAACCAAACTGTTGATGCGGCAATGGCATTTTTGAATGAAGCCGCCGAAAAGACCCAACAATGGGAAAATAGTAGGGAACCCCGGAAAACAATTCTTCTAAGCAGAGGAAACGTTAATAGGGTAGAAGGAGGCTATGAATCAGATGCCAAGATTGCAGCGATAGCTAAAAGGTTAGAAGCTTTAGAAATGGGTCACACTAGTGGTAGATTGGAGCCTTTTTGGGAAGGCCAGAATAATGCAGAGCAAGCCAATGCTCTTTATAATAACACTAGATTCGATAATCGTCAGAAATTTGAGCCATATTCAGAAACCTATAATCCTGGGTGGAGAAACCATCCGAACTTTTCATGGTCTAAGGGCCAGAATCAAGGTCAGTTTAGTAACTCTAATGCTCCCCGAGATTTTAGTTATGCTAAGAATCCTTCAGGGCCAGCTCAATTTCAGAATCAGTCGGATAAGAGAATCCTAAGCCTAGAGGAGTCCATCGTATTGTTAACTCAGCAAACTGCAAAACTTCAGCAATCAGTAGAACAAATTCTACAAGTTAGTAACAAGATAGGACAAGAAAATAGTCAGGCTATTTCCGAGTTAAAAACCCAGATTAGTTTGATAAATGAGTCTTTGAGAGAAAAAGGTAGGTTTCCTAGTCAAACACAACCCAACCTTAGAGGAGTTCATGAAGTAAATATAAAACAATTGAATGCTATTAGAACCCTTAGGAGTGGTAGAATTGTAGACAACAAGGTAACCATGCCCGATAGTGAACCTACTGTAGTTCAACCCTCAGGATCTCACCCCTCAGGACCACCCATAGCTGAAGAGACCGATAAAGTTTCTGATGATGTAAATTCGGTCCCTGGGAGGTCTGATTTTCTACCTAGAGCCCCATTTCCACAGTTACTAGTACCAACAAAGAATGAATCCAACTTTAATGACATTATGGAGGTTTTTAAGAAAGTTACCATAAACCTTCCGTTACTAGAAGCAATTAGGAAACTTCCGGCTTATGCCAAGTTCCTCAAGGATATGTGTACGTGAAAGTGAAAGCTTAGTGTCCCTAAAAAAGCCTTTTTAGCCTGTCATGTAAGTTCGATCATTCAGAACACCACAACTCCTAAGTATAAAGACCCAGGTGCCCCTACCATTGCTTGCACGATAGGAAAACACAGGGTAGAAAAAGCTTTACTTGACTTAGGAGCTAGTGTGAACTTACTTACGTACCATGTGTACTTACAACTGGGACTTGGTGAATTGAAACCCACCAAGATAACACTGCAGTTAGCTGATAGGTCTGTTAAAATTCCTCGTGGTGTGATAGAAGATGTTCTTATTGAGGTCGACAAGTTTATTTATCCTGTGGATTTTGTAGTCCTAGATACACAACTTGTCCCTGACCCAAAGAATCAAATACCGGTGATTTTAGGTCGCCCATTTTTAGCCACGTCTAATGCCGTTATCAACTGTAGGACCGGACTTATGAACATATCCTTTGGTAATATGACCACTGAACTAAATGTCTTTAATGTTACTAGACAACCTTCTGATGATTTAGAGGAAGTGAATATGATTAGTACTTTGGTTCAGGATCTAGTTCAGGATAATTGGGACGACACTTTGTTTGGTGATTCTATAGATGAATTTGATGAGACAATTATCTTAGGTAAGATAGATGACCAAACTTTAAAACTAGAAGAAGCTCTCGAATATTTTAAGGACTCTACAGACCCAGAAATTCAGTCACTAGTGTTAGGTCTTTCTGTGAGTAATGATGACTCTAAGTTTGGGGGTAGAGAACTGGAAGAAGCTCTTGATTATTTTAAAGACTCTGAGGATCCGGAAATTCAAGCAATAATTAGAGGTTTGTCTGAGAATACTGACTACCCTAATTTTGGGGGTAGTGATGGTCAAGTATCTTTATTAGAAGTCCCTAACTTGGGACTCGAGTCTAGTGTTCCTGAGATATTACTTGAATCTGTCCCGACTCCACAACCTGATCCTCCTGATACCGTCCGGGAAGTGGGAACTCATAGTTCGGAAAAATATGTTTGTCAAAATACTCACATGAAGCCTAAGAGGGTGTCACAGATAAACCCAGTTGTCTTGAAAGAGAGTTTAGATCAGGTTGTGCTCCATCTGTTGGAAGGACATTTGCTATTCAGACTCTCATCTTGGATAAGGGGCAACCCATTTCCAAGTAGCTGCTAAGTACAGACCGGGACTGGATAGGGGGAGGTCACATTTCTTCACGTTTTCAAAAACAAAAAAATGGCGGGAATTTGTTTCTTTCACAGACGATTTTGTGGATGGATTGTTGATCGATTTTTATGGAGATTAAAGGGCTGAATTTGATTGGGTTTGTTCCTATGGACTTAAGTGGCGAGGTAAGGGTGTTGGAATGGATCCAAAGTGACTAGAACTCGAATTGGAAGCGAAAAAAGGTAAAAAATATCACGGTTTATTTTGGGCAAGTTTCTTGGTTTATTTTTGGAAACTTACGTGAAGAAGAGGAAGGAAACTCTTCTTAGAGATTTGTTTCTATCACGGGAGGAGTTTGGACAGCTGAGAACACGTGAAACAGAAGAAAAAAAAGAAATATCGCAACTTGCTGTGGAGGAAAAAACCAGAGTTATTCTCGAATTTTCTTTGCTCTACTATGTATAAAAGGGTTGGTTCGAGTCCTAGGAAGGTAAGGAAGAAATTAGGGGAAGTTTAGAGCCTTAGAGAAACCAGAAAAATCATTGGAAGAAGCCCGAGTTCTGCTGCTGCTGCTGTTGCCGGAGAAGACGAAGAACACAAACAGCAGAAAAAGAAAGTCGCAGAATCTGTGACCGTAACTTTCAAACTCTATAGCTTTTGTAACAATTTTTCCAACAGTTAGCTTCAGTTCGCAACAGTTCTCTGTAAAAGTAGGTTTTGTAATGATTATATTAGTTACAGAATCCTCTGCTTAGAACTTTTCACTCTTTTAATCAACTTTTGAACACCAAAGATGTATTTTGAGCAAGAGATTAATATGAGGAGCTAAACCTCTTAGCCGAGGCGACGGAGGAAGCCATTGTTCCATGAAAAGTGGTATAGTTCTATTTTAATTATTTATTGCAATTATTTTACATGATTTTTTTGCATAGAATTTAAAAGAAAAATTGGTTTTTATTGAGTAGTTGTGAAGCGTTTTGATGGGACATGCTTAGTTTTAATACTTTTGATGTTTCATGCTTCGTGCTTACAATTATTACTTCAAGAACCATATTAGAGGTAAATATTAGAATCAACTTAAAGAAAAATATTGCATGCATATTAATTAGAGTTTATCAATTAATTGGTCAATGGTGGAATCCAAAGTCTCGGTGTCTTTTTTATAATTTGATACAATTTTATTTTATTTAATTTGAGTCTAAAAAAATCCTTCACAAGTTCGAGCAACGAACCTTTTACTCACCAATTTTACTACAACTTAAAATTCACATCATATGGTCCATCCTAAAGCTTCTTTTTTGTTTTGAAGGACGGTTACTAACCTACTTTCCTGATCACTATCCAAGTTGGATGCTACAATCACAGGTAAAGTTTCAGATTGGCCTAAAAACACATACTTCAAGGTATCTGGTAATGGTTTAAGGTCCAACTTAGGAGGCTCTTCTAACGAAGGAACTAGAGTAGACTCAGAAACTGGTAGTGGTTCGAACTTAGGTTTCCAAACATTACTAGTGTCCAACAAAGGGGTTGAATCTAACAAAGCATTCACCTCATTAATCACATTATCATCATCAAAATCAATCCCAAAGTGGGATAGGCATTTCTCTAGTGGATCTTCTAACAAAGTGTTTGGTAATGACTCCTCGACTAATGTTCCTATCATGTTGACCTCTTCTATGCTCGAGTCATCTAGTTCAGAGGGTAGCTTACTAATATGAAAAAATTTCAGCTCAATGGTCATGTTACCAAAAGACAAATTCATAATACCATTTCGACAGTTGATGATCGCATTGGATGTAGCTAAAAACGGGCGACCTAGAATTACCGGTATCTGGTTCTCTGGGTCAGGGACAGGTTGGGTATCTAGGATAACAAAATCCACCGGATAAATAAACTTGTCGACCTCAATAAGAACATCCTCGATCACACCACGAGGAATTTTTACGGACCTATCAGCTAACTGAAGTGTTATCTGGGTAGGTTTCATCTCACCAAGTCCTTGCTTAAGGTACACATGGTATGGGAGTAAGTTCACACTGGCTCCTAAGTCAAGCAGCGCTTTCTCAACACGGTATTTCCCTATTGTACAAGCAATGGTAGGGGAACCTGGGTCTTTATACTTAGGAGTAGTAGTATTCTGAATAATAGAACTCACATGACTATCTAGGAAGGCTCTCTTATGGACACCGAGCTTACGCTTTCGCGTACACATGTCCTTAAGGAACTTGGCATAAGGAGGAATCTGCCTAATTGCATCTAATAATGGAAGGTTGATAGTTACCTGCTTAAAAACCACCAAAATATCATTAAAAGTGGACTCCTTCTTAGTTGGTACTAGCAATTGTGGGAATGGGGCTCTAGGAACAAAGTTTGGCTTATTGGGGGCCTTATCAGTCTCCTTAGAGGTTTCATCAATCTCTTCAGCTTCTGATTCAGAAGGGTGAACTACAGCATGTTCAATATCAGGCATGGCAACCTTATTGTCTATTTCTCTACCACTTCTAAGGGTTTTGATTGCATTCACATGATCAGATGATCTTCCTCCTATTTCATGAACTCCTTTAGGATTAGGTTGAGTCTGACTAGGAAAACTCCCATTATCTCTCTCACTTAGAATCTTAGCCATTTGACCAACTTGAAGTTCTAACTTAGCAAGAGTCTTGGCATTATGTTGAAATTCTGCTTGGTTTCCTCTTGAAAACTAGCCTGGTTCTTTAGTAATACTTCGTGGGTCTTTACGAACATGTCTTGTCTCTTTTGTAATAAACTAAGAGATTCCTCTAAGCTAGTTATTATATTCTCAGAAGAGTTCTGGAACTGGGCTTGACCTGAAGGGTTCTTATTATAACCAAAACCTGGGGGAGGATGAGAATTACTAGACTGGCCTTGACTCTATCCTTTAGACCAAGAGAAATTAGGATGGTTTCTCCAACCAGGGTTGTAGGTCTCTGAGTAGGGGTCAAACTTATGACGGTTTTCAAATCTAGCATTGTGATAGACAACATGGGATTGTTCTTCACTAACCTGACCTTCCCAGAACGAGTTATTGGGTTCTATTCCACAACTAGAGACTTGAGAGGCTCTAATCCTATTATAAGGTTCAACAAAAGACCTATGCTTAGACTGATTCAATTCCAAAGCTTCTAACCTTCTAGACAAGGCAGTAAACTTAGCATCAGACCCAAAGCCTGTATCAACCACATTAGTGCTATTTCTATTGATCAAAAGTATTTTAGGGGGTTCAACACAAGACTCCCACTGTTGGGATTTTTTAGCGAAAACTTCTAAGAAGGAAAACGCATCATCAGCATTTTTACTAGTGAACT